>JACTAT010000294.1:600000-879000 GCA_014526335.1 Chrysaora quinquecirrha
AGCCATTTTCATTAAAAATATCCTTGTATTCTAAAGTGATTGATATGGCTATTCTTCAGAACTCCAAAACAAGTTTGCCATTCTAAATTCAGGAAAGGGAACAACAGCAACCACAAAGGTTGGATACAAGATAGAGGCTGGATGCAGGCATAAAAATGGATATAGAGGATGCACAGATAAAAAGGAGGATAGCATATGAAGTGTTGGTTTGGATTTAACTGAATTTTACTTTTACTCACAAGAGTGTATATACGCAGTGAAGTATTATGAGAAAATTTTATTAGCCGTGAAGCTATGGTTCACAAATAAAATCCATTTCTAAAACAGGTTCCTTTTTTTAAAACACCCTGTATTTACAGAATATATTCTTTTTAAAGTGTAATACTCCCGATACTCAACTTGTTCCTCATCTTTATTACTATTATAGCCGTGCTGTCATCTTTTGTCTCATACAGCAAAGATGCGTTTCGGGGTGCCACTATGTCTCCATGAACCCATTGAATCACATTTGAAATCATCGAAATCAGTTAGACAGGTAGCTTTGACTAGAAATGACAGGTTGGTTGATGGTTGGCAGGATGGTTGACAGAATCAGAAAATTATGTGCACAGTGTCAGAATCTTATTCTAAAATATTTAAAGTCGGAAAACATAAGTTAAAATACCTCTGGTACCGATAAACACTGTAAAGTAAGAGTAAATACCTTTTTAAAATAATAAAGCAGGACAGGATAGGCATATTGCAGTGCATGCAAGTACTCAACAATGTATCTGCTCAAGCTATAGGGCATCTATAAAGTCAAATGAATTCCTGCTTTATGTGGTAATGAGTTACCTGACTGTTGTGATAACAAGCCTTAATTTTTTACTTTCATTTCGATATTTGTCTTTAAAATATGTATTAATATATCAACATATCAACCTATGAACATATACTTAAACTATTTACAGTAATTAGATAGACATAATGTCTTCAGTTACTAAAGAGGTTCATTATACAATTAATGTTTCAAACAGCATCAATTGTCACTGGAATTAAAAATATTTGCTTCTTGAAAGTATTTTATATGCTTTATATACCATTTAAGATCTTCAGCCTGTAATGTTGGAGTCCCCTTCCTGCTATTTGATGTTTTCTGGTTGAGAAGCCTTTCACATTGCTGTTTCTTACTTTCTCATCAGAGAACAGTAGACAGGCAAGATCGCAAACTGCAGCCTTTCCATTTCAAGCCTTTTGGCAGACCTCATTTAGTTCACTCTAACATAAAAAATGTCAACTTCAACAATTTTTAGTATTTTGAGAAAGAGATCGAGTCAATTTTCCTTAACCTAGGTGAAAATACAAAGAAAAAGGAAAAGGGCAAAATTTATTGCTATTGCAAATCAACAATGCATTTTCGATTGTCAAGTCAATCACATTAAGTAGTCATACTTGTTAGAGCTGTGGGGAGTAGCTATATCTTTATTTCCTTTTTTAGGTGTTTGAGGATAGAAATAAACAGGATTTCCATGAAATCTTTTGAGAAGTACGTAAGCTAGCCAAAGTAGGTAAGTTAGAAATTTCACATTTAGGAATCTCAGTCAGTGGTTTAATTTCTTCGTTTCTGGAAGTTAAAGGCTGAAAAGGAATAAGCTCACCATTTAAATTGTGCATGTTTGTTATTTCATTGTTATTTCACTATTAAATTTGTGTCAGTTATTTACTGTACAGAAGTTCATGGTGGTGCTTTGATTAGTTTGGAATAGGAATGTTTCGCCAAAGGAACAAAATTTCAACCCATATTTTTACTAACTCAAATGTATACCAGAAATTATACCAAAATATTAAGTCGAAAACAGCTATATACTGTTTACTAAAATACTCAATGATATTCCAATTCCCATAAAACTTCACCGCAAAAAGTGACCACATATACGAAAATAAGTTCATAAAGTTTATACCGATTATTTAGAAATCAATGCCCTTGTTTATAAAAATTTTCAGAAAATTGAGAGCCATATTTAAACTAAAATCATGAAACAAGATACATCTTTTGGCACCACATCTCCGGTACCAAAATTATATTAAGTACCCTCTCCAGGGTAGAGGATAGATAATATGCTTACTTAAATGTTCACATTTTATTCCTCATTAACTCCAATGCACGTTGTCTTTTGACTTTTTCTTTGGTGCCTTGCATCAAGTGCAATTAATTAATTTTTAGAGCAGCTGCCCCTAAATGCTGAATCGTGAGCTTCTCTACTAATCAATATCTTTTGCCCTTCTGTTGGTTGGATGTGTTGATGGCATATTTGTAAAGGGCATTGAACTTGAATCTAGAGCCCAGCTGGTTTGATTGCAATGCCAGTGATTTTAACATACTCGGCAATTGCAACTCCCTCATGCATTTGCCCTTATAATATTGAATCCTTAGCAGAACAATTTATTCTCTCCTCAACTTCCTAAATATTGATGGACGGAATGGACGACTTTGTGGGCTGTTCCTTTCACAGGCCTTAATAACATCACCAAAGTTGCTTCCAGTTAGGTTATGTCAATGATATTGACCCCAGAGTTGTGATTTCGGCTGTTCAGTGGTCTTTTCAGCAAGCCACTGAACTGAATCATTGGAAACTTTGCATTTGGCAAGAAAAAAACGTGTTTCTGTCTTCATCAAAGTCTTCAATGATGTTTGCAATTAAACAAGATGCTCTTTGGTCATGTGTTTAAGATGTTGGCTCTGGTTCTACAATCCACTGCATTGGAACGTGAAGAGCAGTTGCTGCCAAAGTTGAAAAAACAAATTCCCTGTCTGTATCGTTAACAGGCACTGAAATCTGACTTTGGCTGTGGGAAGTAATCTGCATATGACTTTGCATCTTGCTTTGCAGCTTTCTTCGGCCTTCAATCCACAAATTTGGAAGGTCTGTTTTGGACCGACCTTTCTTGTTTGCATAGATTGGAGATGCTGCCATTTGTAGAGAATTCAACCAATCTCTTCTAACTGATTCCTGAATTTGATTATTATAAAGAGAACTAAGAGATAAAACACAACTTTGCTCTAGCTCTGTATAATCATACTAAAAACACGCTCCTTTTGAGTCATCGCGCAACCATTACATGCATAGGAAAAACGGAAAAAACATGTTCGAACAACTAATGAATGTTAAGATTACAATTGAGTCGAACCAATGAAATAAGAACAAGTTACATGATATACGTCAATAAGGTTTAGACCTGTTTCTATAGCCTGTTTTTCTAGTTTTCAACATAAAATAATAAACTTACAATAGAAGTGACTAATACAGAATAATATGAGAAAATCATCCTCATAGCACAAGAGGTGTGCGGGTAATGCGAAATTTCCCAACATACCACCCTCCTTGACCCAGGTTATGGGTCAAGAAGAAGGCACGACTTCCACTACGCATCCCTTGCTGCTGCCCGTTTAGGTCAGCTCCTTTGCACACGTTCTCCATCCAACCTCCTCTCATCTCCAGCAGTCTGATTCTCATCATTCTCATTCAACTGACTCTCTGCTCTACCAATGTCTCTTGGAGGCTCCTCAGAGTATATTTCTAAGGGAACTGTTTTTTGTAATGGTCTGCTAACGACCTCTGACCTACCTTTACCTACCTTTTGAACTACAGCACCTCTAGAGTAACCATCCTTTCCAACCACAATTTCTTGCACGATTGCCAATTTTCATAAACATCTCTTGACATTGTCTTACTGAAGAAGTACAATGTCTCCCTTTTTCATAGCTGCAGAGTCACCAGATTCTACTCCAATCGATCAAATAGTCTTTTCTCCACCTTTTCCAAAAATGACAGAAATTTTTAGTCAAATACAGAAAGGATTTAGAAATCTTATCTTGAGAGTCATCCAAGTTATCAAGGTGATCGATATTTTGTGCTAACGAAGATAGTCAACATCAATGAATAAGATGTGATGGTGTCAATATCTCACCTGACTCATCATATAAGTACATAAGGGATCTAGAGCTCAAGGTACCCTCTATTTCAACCAAGACTGTTACCAGTTCATCCAATGTTAACCTAGCATTTCCTAAGATTTTTTGCAAACAAAGTTTCACACAACCAATCATTCTTTCAAAATTACCACCCACCAAGGTGAACGTGGCAGATTGAATCTCCACAGTATTCTATTTGATTGCTGATATCTGCAAAAATTACTGTCAATTGACAGTTTCCTTAGTAAATTTGCTGCTGCTTTGAATGTCTTGGCATTATCCAAATTGATAAGTCTAGGTGTGCCTCTTCTTGAACAAAATCTCCAAAAACAATTTAAGAACGTTGTAGTATTCATATCGTTCACAAGGTCCAGATGTATTGCTTGTGTCACACAATATATAAGGAGTGCCAAATAAGCTTTCCTCATTTCCCCCCTTCTCTCCTTTGACAAACAATGGACCCACAACGTCTTTGCCTACATTAGCAAAGGGTCAGTCTTCATTTACTTTGAATCGAGGTAAGCCTGCAGTTGGAGGTGGTTTAATCAGATTTCCTTCCAATCTCTTACAAATATGGCATTTGTTTATTACCTTTTTCACCTGTTGTCTACCTTGTGCCACCCAATATTTCGGTCTTACCTCTGCTAAAATGGATTGAAGCTTATTATGATGAACCTTATGATGGCAGTCAATTATTACTAAATCTGTAAATTCATTGCACTTTTTGAGAATAATGGGAAACTTAGACTGGAAATCTAAATCACACTCTCCTAGCACTCCATTCTGAATCTGGATTCCTAGTTGTGTTGCCAAATTCTTATATCCTGATTCTTGCTTCAGCTGGAACTTACTCATTCAATCCATATCCTCTTTGCATCTTGTGTCTCTTCCATCCTCAGATTTTCTTAAATGACACTCATTTCCTAATCTCTTGCATCTTAAATTTCTAATGAACTGTTTCACAAACACTGTAGCTCTGAGGAGTTTATTTATTTAAACTTCCATACCTCTTTATTTTGATCACGTTGCCTATTTGGATTGGCTCTTCTTCTATGGCTAACAAGACATTAGCCTTTTTTATCTATGCCCACTTCATTAGAATTCTCTGTCAAAAATCTCTCTGGCCAATGCTCTCTCCCCTTTGTCAGCCACTGTAGACCTTCCCACCAAAGTTTGTTACTCTTCAGGTAGCTAACAGTTACTCCCTGGAGCCTAAGTCAGCTGGGTTCTCAATTCCAGACACATGCTTCCAGATCTCTTTCTAGGATACAGATAAGATCTCATTTACTCTGCAAACTGTTTACACTCTCCGTTGTTATAAATCCAGAAGAGAGTGGTCTTGCTCTCCAACCAATAGTTTACACTAACTATCTAAATTACCTGGCTTAAGGCATCCATCACAGTCTTCATTAACGTGGCTAGCACTCTGGCTGACATTAGCTCGAGGCGGGAAATAATAATGGTTTTCAAGGGTGCTAACCTTGTCTTGGCAGTGAGGAGCTTAGTGTGCATACCGTTGGAAGTATTACACACTAGATATACCATTGAACAATAGGCCTTTTTGCTGGCATCTGCAAACCCATGCAGCTCATAACTAACGACGTCATTCTTAATACACCTTAATGTAATTCTTAATACACTTAGAAATTGCAATGCATCTAGTTTCCAGCGAATCTTTCAACCACAAAAACGCAAACAATCATGCTCATGGGGGTTGATTGGCTTTTTGATCGCATGCCATTGATTCAATCGTATCGTCACACGAAGACTTTTAAGATCATGATCTTGAGAAGTTGCCTCAGCAATTTCTTCTAGTGTCATAGCTTTTGCAACACTATGCTGAGAAATGAAATTGACATATTTTTCAGTCATTTTTGAAATTTTTATAAATGCTTTTTGAAGTTGGATGCCTTGATAAGTATTCTGCAGGATTATCAATACCCGGCTTTTAAACAACATTAAATGAATACGGTTGCAAATCGTCTATTCTTGCGGACGGTTTAGAATTGCAATCACCATAGATAACTTCTAACAGTTTGTGGTCTGTAACTAGCCTAAAAGAATGTCCATATAAATAAAAATGAATTTGCTCTACTGACCATACGGTAGCCAGTGTTTCTTTTTCGGTTTGCAAATATCTTGTCTCAGTGTCAGTTTAAGATCTGCTTGCATATGCAACGACTCTTTCATCTTCTTGTCCCTTTGACTTTTGAGATAAAATAGATGATAGCCCCACTGGACCGGTATCCACTAATACAAACGATTCTTTATCTTTATCAAAGTAGGACATACAAGGAGCTGAGGTTAAAGTTGCCGTGAGTTTATTAAACACAGTTTGTCGTTCCTTATTCCATGTAAAAGCAAAATTTTTCTTGGCTAATTCTCGAAGAGGTGGTGTAATTGTAGCAAAGTCAGAAATGTATTTACTGCTATAATTCGCCATACCAAGTAGACTACGGACATCATGAGCATTTTTTGGAATAGCTGCATTGAGTAGATCATTTACACGCTTCGGATCACGGCGTGTCCCCTCTTTTGAAAAGATTTGACCAAAAAATTCCAAGTTCCACTGAGAAACTTGCATTTACTTTTGTTCAAAGTAAGACCTTTATTTTTCAACAGTTCAAAACATTTGGTTAAATTGACATCATGTTCTTTACGTGCAGTACCATAAATAACAATATCATCAGTGATATTCTTGACTCCATTTAAACCTTGCAGAGCTTTCTGTAAGGTATATTGAAAAATTTCAGCAGAAGCATTAGTGCCATAATTCAAACGTTTGTAACAAAATAAACCAACATGAGTTGAAAAAGTGGTGATGTACCGACTTTCTTCACTCAGTTTGAGTTGATGATAAGCCTGACTTAAGTCCAGTTTTGAGAAAAACATAGCTCCATTAATGCAAAGCTCACATCATCAACAGTGGGTATTGGATGGCGTATTCTGTCAATTGCAGTGTTAGCAACACGCATATCGATGCAAATTCTGACTGCACCATCTTTTTTAGGCACAACTACAATAGGAGACCCACCGTGTACCTTTGTCATCGGGCACCCTTTCAATAATGTCCTCTTTTTCCAATTGTTTTAAGGCTTCTTTGACTTTCTGATGAATGTGATACGGAATGTGACGCTGAGGTTGCATTTTTGGCCTTTGACTTTCATCGATGCTTAGAGTAATTTGACCACCTTGGAGTTTATCCAATCCATCAAAAATTTCAGGATATTTTTTTATAATTTC
This sequence comes from Chrysaora quinquecirrha, assembly GCA_014526335.1. Taxonomy (NCBI): domain Eukaryota; kingdom Metazoa; phylum Cnidaria; class Scyphozoa; order Semaeostomeae; family Pelagiidae; genus Chrysaora; species Chrysaora quinquecirrha. Next base: position 607,196 of record JACTAT010000294.1, read on the forward strand.
AGCAATGTTACTGTCATTTCTTGACAATGTGTTTAGATGGATGCTAATTAATCCAAGCTCTTGCGCTGTGGACAAGGACAAAAGATTTCCGCTGTTTGAGTTTTTCATAACATAAAATGTAGCCAGCGTAAGATGATTCTTTGTTTCTATAAGAGCGTCAAATTGTCCTTTGAAGTCAACAGGTTTTGAACTGCTGTATGGAAATGCTTTCAAATTTGTTTGCCTTAGATTAACATCTTTCATCCGTCAGAAGGTAACTTGATCAATGATGTTAATTGTGGGGCCCGTATCATTTGAATCATTTATCATTTGAAAAACTGTGTCACAGACAGTGACTGCAACTTTAGGGCTTTTTTAATCTGTTTTGTTGACAGAATGCAAATAATCTTCCTGTGAAGATGACTGGCTTTCAAGAGATTTATTATCCAAAGCATGCACAGTCGTTGGCTTTCTATTATATCTGCGAGCTGTTCTTGGTTTGCTGCAAGAACGTTTTTCTCGACATTTGCAAAATGATTCTGCTTTTTGCATATTTTTCATTCCTTACCCTTTGCAGGGCAAGTCCCTGTGTGTGGATATGAACCACCACAACTGAAACAAGACTTCTCTGATTTCTGGGTACTTAGCTTATTAGTTTCAGCAAAAGGTTTCTCTCTTGACTCCATATCCTTGGTTTTAAATGCACTTTGTTCATCTCTGCGACCCTCTAACAGAATGGCTTTCAAGTCAAAGTTAGGATCTCGCAATGCTGTTTTGCGAAACTTGGACGAAGTTCCTCCAATAATTCTTCGATTTCAAAATCATTATCATGAAGCTCACATGTTTGAGCCATAGTCCTTAAACGAGTATGAAACTGGTCTTGTTTTTGTTGAGTTGCTCAGTGGCGGAAATTCATGTTTTTGAGTGGGGGGGCCCTATTTTGGATTTTTCCGACAAAAAATGAGAAACATATGTTGCGTGCCGTAGACTGCTGCAATGACCGCAGGTCATTGCCCTAACAACAGCTGGGGTCCGGGGGTGCTGTAAGCCCCCAGCGGGTCCAGGGCAGAGCCCTCAGGGGTCCAGGGGCGGAGCCCCTGAAGCTCATCTTGATTTTGCCATCTAGGAGGTCTTAAAATGGCTTAGGATTCTGCCAATTCTCATTCATGAAATATCTTCTTGTTTGCTCTTATTTGATAAACCAACCAGGTTCAATTAAGAGCAAAGAAGAAGTCCAAAGCAATTTTAATTCTGCACTGTCTCTACAATATCATGAACTCGAAAGCTTGTCAAACTTAACAAGAACAACATTATGTTCATGGTTTTCATAGCAGCAGGGATTCGTTTTGGATACCCAGTATATACTTTATTTATATATTAAATAATATGTTAGCATCAGCACGATTCGTTTTGTCCCCTTTATTTTGCACATCGGCGTCCTTGTAAAATTGGATCGATTATTTTAGACGTACTAATTACTTCTGAAATATTGATGAATGATGAACAAAACATGTGTTTACAAATATTATAAAGAAGCTGAACGAAAGAGTTCAACGACAAAGTTATTTAAATTGAAAATTCTTTCCTTCTATGCTTTAAAGAGGCGAAAACATCAAGTGCGAGACCATAGTCAATGGGTCTTTGTCGCTCAATTGAGATGATGGCCAAATCTGATGTACGTTGCTGATTCATTGTTGATCTTTGATAAGATTTGATTATCTTGAGCTTTGAGAAAGCACGCTCTGCTTCTGCACTCGTAACTGGTATGGTTAAGAAGACTTGGTACAGCTTATACAAGTTTGGAAAAACTTTACAGAGCTTCGATTGGTGCAGAAATTTAAAAATATGTTTTTGCTTTCACATTGGGATATTGTTTCTTTGATTTTAAAGACTCTTCTGCCTTTTTTCTTCTGAGCGATGCGCTTCTTCATAGAAATCTCTATCCGTTACTCTCTTTGTATCTGGTCTGAAACAATGAATACTCCTGAGTACATCTCCTGAATATCACCAGAGCCATTTTCACCAAATTCTTGAAGGAGATTTTTAAGGCACTGTAGGTTCTCCTCCGGTTGTCGTTTTAGTAAACTTTCTGGTGTTAAGCATTGAAAGGTCTTTAGTAGACTCCGGTGACTACTAAAACGGTCAACCATTTGCTGCTCTATCATATCCAGAGAATAGAAAAAAACATCTGTTTTAAACAGCTGTTTGGGGTCGGCTGGTACTTCATCTGAAGACATTTCATCGAAATTTCGCTTTCTTCTCTGAGGTCTCCTATCTTGAAATTCGGCTTCAGCATCAGCCTTGCGAGCTAGTTCTTTTGCCATCTCTAAAATGCTTCAAGCTTTGTCTCATTGCGCATCGCTCTTAAATTTTCAAGACATGCGTCGATTAGAAGATATGCTTCGCTGAGATCGATATCGTTTCCTTGAAGTGTCTTGTTCAAGATGTTTGTTGTATGAAGGATGCCATCGAAAACAATCGTCATCAAAACAGACTCAAATTTTCTACAGAATGTAAGGAGCCCACTCGCTTTACTGACGGTATCTTTTCAGTTTCTTCTTCTAACACACGTTCCAGCATTGCAATGACAGCGGATAGTTTGCTTTTACTTCTTTTACAACTTGGCTGTCGACTCCCATCGAGTGTATGAATGACGCTTCAGCGTGCGTGCCTTTTCTGAACCAACCGCCTTCTGGACTTGCTGAAAACACTCGTGACGTTTAGGGCTAGCTTCAATGAACTTGTACAGTTCTTCTAAATTTGCAAAAAAGACTTTGATTTTCACGTTACTTTGTAATGCTTGGACTAGTACGAGATTGAGAGCATGACAAGCACAATGTACGCTCTTTGCATAGGGGTTTATCTCGGAAACTCTTGCCTTCAGTCCCTTATATCGTCCCTGCATGTTGGCAGCTCCATCTGTTCCGATTCCTCTTATGTTATGGATGTCAAAACCATAAGATTCTAAGGCTACTTTTAGCATTTCAAACAATGATTCGCCAGTTGTTGAGGCTACATCTTTAAATAACAGAAATGTTTCGTATATGTCACCATATATGGCATATCTAAAAATGGGACTTACTTGCTCTTTCTTTGAAATGTCTGCAGTTTCATCGATAAGAATTGAATAAACTCCTGCTGCTTTTATTTCCTCTATTATCTCTCTTCGAATAACTTCTGCAAGACTATAGATCATTTCATTCTGAGCAGCTGGGCTTAGATAGTTGGCATATCGAGGATTTTCCTTAAGCTGCTTTGCCAAGACCAGATCAAATTTTGCAATTAATGATGCGAGTTCCTTGACATTGCCCCTATTACTTGATGACTGACTTTCGTCGTGACCTCTGAAGGCGATATTTTGGCAAGCAAGGGTGCGAGATAGTTGCAGAAGAACAGTCAACGATTTTCGATTGTCTTCTATTTTCCTTTTCCGATTTAAGCTTGTAATCTGCGCATTTCTTGAAAGGCACTCCTTGATGTTTTCTCCAGATACAAATAGTGAATATTTAAAGGCTGCCAATAAATGAATATCAGTGTTTTCGTGCTCTCGAATTTTTTCAAGAGCTTTTTTCCAGTTGCAGACGCCAACTTTAGTCCAGTTGTTTTCATAAAGAGGCGTTGTTTCAGGTATAAATAGAATGCACCAAAAGCAAAACATGCGCTTGCGCCGTGGCGAGTAGATGAGCCAATCTCGCTTGTTTGCAGCGGTTTTTTCCTCATTTCTCTTCGTGTTATAATACCAATGTTCTTGGAACGATCTTCCTGGTCCATCGGTTGATTTTAGTTCGTGCTTTTGCGGCTGACAAGGCCCGAGGCGACATAGCTCATTTCGTAATTGCTCATCCCTTTTCAGGTCGCAGTATTCAAATAAAGCTGGATCGGTCGGAAACTTTTCTTTCATGTTGACTTTCGAATACATTTCCTCTCGTGAACTGTGGTCCTAAAAATGATAAAAAATATCGATATGAGCATATGAGAAATTCCACATTGTTTCAAAATAATGAGAATGCCATGGAAACTACCTTGCTCAAGTATTCCCTTATAAAACCATGACTTGTTTTCTTCGTCTTTTGGGCAATAACTAAATTTTTTCAATGAAGTATGTTGGAAAATCGTGAAGTTTAATTTTTTTAAATTTGAAAGTAAATGTTCTTATGAAAACTTTACATCGACAAACCATACCATATATTTGGTTTTGGATATATCGACCGAACATTATAACAATCCTTCAAATTATGATAGAAAGAAAATTTCATAATGAGGCATAGATTTGATTCAATGTATGTTCTCATTTTTTTACTTTGTGGCTCCTCAAATCTCGAGAGAAAAGTCTGAAAGGAGGTCAATCAATTGATCACGTAGATTGGTACATACTGAAATCATTTTTGTATCGAAAAAACGAGAAGCACAAACAAAACAAGAATCCTGCCCCTCTCTCCCCAATCATTCGTTGCCATTCTTCTTTCTAGCCCCTATACGATAATAATCTCGATGTAGTTTCTCTAGCCATGCATTTCTAAAAATCTGTCTTAAGGCAATGTGAATGAAAATATAAAATAATAAATTACCGGTACTGGTGATTCTTTCTTTCCTTGCTTTTCCTTTGCAACCGTTTGTTGACGTGAATCGTTATCTGACTTTTCCTCTGTAATTTTTTCTGCTGAGCAGCTGGAGGTGGGAGTTTCTGTACCTGGATCTGGTTGGCTTTTTTTCTCGACATTGGTATCTTTGCCATCTTTCAGTGTAAAGTAACTTACCTTAATGAAAAAGTACAAATTAACTTATATAGATTTTTGCATACCACCGGCGATTAATGAGATAATCTTACCTAAATAAGGGATTTTACGATTTCATGGCAATCTTGACAACCATGGACAAATATCGTTATAAAGTTCTCTCTAATCTTCAGTTTGCATCATGGATTTCTCTCTTTCTGTCCATTTCCCCCCTTTCTCTCTGGCCACGGGTCACGATCGGTCGCGATAGCTACATGTGCATTTTTTCAAGTAGGCAAACAAGAAGCCTAAACCTCTAAGAAACTTTTCAAAAACAATTACTAGTAAAATGTGTTGTGTCACAAAATGCCCTAAAATTAAGAAACCTTTACTAGTGGGCTTTAGCATAGCTAGATTTCTTTCATACATTTTTTTAAATTTTCACACAATGACGGACGCTAAATTATGACATCACATCACATATATGTATGTAGCATACTGATTGCCATTGAGCATTTAGCATTTCGTTTACTTACATCAGCAGAACAAAAATCAAGGCTGTGTGTATTGATGAAATAAAATAAAATTATTACAAACCTCGAAAGGATTGGCAGGGGCTCCAGCAATCTTGAACCTGATACTCTTCCGCTCTTTTAATAAGTTTTTATGGTGTCGTTCGTTGTGTCTTTTCCTGTGGTCACTATCGAAAGTACGGCGGCACTCCAAGCATTCAATTTTTTTACGTTTCGGAGGCATCTGACAGGCTAATAAGTCTTAAAGTTGACTGAAAACGAAAAGGCCTAAAACATGTCGATTTACATATAGCAGAACTCACATGTGTAATCTTGTAATATGATACTTTAGTGATTTCTAAAATTTGTGGTTTACATTTTCCACCAAAATTATGATTAATGTTTACATTACAAAGTGACTAAGGAAAGGAAAGGAGGGATAATAGAGTGGAAATTAACAATTTCTTGACCTGTACGCTCAGGACGCTAGAGCAACTGTAATCACTCGCTCACGTTGCTGAGTTGCTGCGCTGCATCTAGGGACTTTCTCCCTTTCAAATTTAAAAAAATTCTTGTGTAGCTACAATTCTTGTGGTTTCTTTGGTTCTCAAACAATGATTACCCCCAAAAACGTTAGACTTCAAAATTAGATTGCCTTCAGAATTGGTATCCGAAAATTTCCGACAAATGCTAAATTTTTCCGACCAAGTCAAAGGTGGGGGCTTGCGCCCCCCCCAGCCCCCCCCCACAATTTCCGCCACTGGAGTTGCTTGTTGAAATCTGTACACATCATAACAACGGTTCTTCTGAGGTTCAAAATATTGGGTTAATTTATTCTTTGCAGTGTCATAATTATTTTCCTCACCAACATCGGTGAGATTTTTGAAAACTTCTCTGACCCTAGGTCCCGCTTGATACAAGAGTAATGCATGCTTTCTTGTATTATCAGTAATTCCAGTTGCTAATAAAAACACTTCAACATCGTCCAGCCAGTCTTTCCAGTGGGTGGCAAGGCTTGCTCCCACTTCTGCGTCAGGAGGGAATTCTGCTACTGGTTTGATGGAAACTGCTTGAAATTGAGCCATAACTACTTCTGCAGGTTGTGAAACACTACTATTTCCTTCCTCCATAAAGGAAGCAATATAAACAAGTTTTACTCCTCCTTGCCAATGTTATATTCTCAACCTTGTAAGAGTAGATCAGAGAAATAAGATAGGACAACTGCATGCGATGATTGCATAAATATAACTGAACACAACCCTCCTAAAACTACAACAACAACCTAATTAGAATAACAATAAAGATTAATACCATCGATCTTTGCTGCACAGGCAGTCCATATCCAGTTCATCACATTTACACAATATTACGTCCACAGTTACAAACACTAGTCTATGTAGGCAGCAAGATATATTTTGAAATACTGTTATTCTCCATACTAGTATATGTATACCATAATTGTAATTAGAGTCATTAATTTTATTTTTGTTTTTGTTTTGCATGCAATTATTTTTGCACAAGGAACGAACAAACAATAAAAGGGTTTCTGAATGTACACACAACCCATAATTACCTAGCTAGATAGCTAGTTCTAGCCATGTCCCTTCATCATTATGAAAACCATGATGCTAAAATATCTTGAAAACATCCATAGCTAGATAGGCATATTTTGAAAAAATTTAAAACTCTTAATTATTTACTATCTTTGTTCAAAATCTCTCCTATTTCAGCCCCAGCATTTTGTTTAATTCCTTGGTTTTTATAGGAAGCAGAATTAATAGACATCTATAGCTCCTCAATTCTTGCAAAAACAATTCTTTGCTAAATTCAATGACAGAAGTTGAAGAGGTTAAAGATGTTGGCGTTGTTGCTGAAATAGGATATGTTGCAAAGCTTTCGTTTTCTAGATCATGTTCTATTTCACTTTGTTTGGGTGGTTTAAAAGCAGCAACATTTCCAGCTGTGATCAGTTTCCGGAGATCCTCCACATCTAGATTTGCCAAATCCAGATTTGAAAGAACCATTTTGGTTTCTTCACTGGAGTCTGTTTCTTGGCGCGCCAAAAAATTCTCAGCTATCAAGTCGGGCGAACAAATTCACCTAGTGGAAAACCGGCTTTAGTACTGTTCAACATTCATAGCAAAATTCTTGTTTCTTTGGCGATTCTGCTAGGATAAAGAGAACAACTGAAAGAGAGATTTCCTGTCACAAATATGATCGAGGCAAAGTAGAAGATGTAACATATCACTAACAATTATTTTGGATGAATCTCAATTTGCTTATTGTTAAGTTTAGTTGACTTGAGACAACAATTACTTAGATTATAAGACCCAGGGCTCCTTGTTTAAAATTTTAAAGAAGAAAAGCACAAACAATGTGTTGTAGGTCCATGATTCTCTTATCCATGTTAATTAACCTGGTGTTGCAAGCACCCCCTGGAAAACCCCTCAGCCGCCATCTCTGTGTATTAAGATATATCAAGAGTATTTTATGTTTTCTACTAGCCCTTGCCTGTATAAGACCACCACCTCATGAGGACCACCCCCTCCAATGAACTCCGCCAATAACAATTTCCACCTAAAAGGAACTATGCACTGAGGTGGGTATATTTCCTGTTATTCTAAATCTTCATCTTAATCTTCATGTTAGTCTAGTCTTAATGTTAGTCTTCAACTTGAATGGAATCTTAATCTTAACTTCTACATGATTTGGAATCCTAACCTTGATCTTAATCTTAATGTAAATCTTAATCAGAACTCGAGTCTTAATTTTAATCTTAATCTTACTCTTAATTTTAATGTTAATGTTAATCTCAGTCTTAGTAAATCTTTAACTCCATCTTAATATCATCTTAATATTGGTCTTAGTCTTAGTTAGTCTTTGTCTAAGTATCAGTCTTTCATTTGTTAACTTAAACTTGGAGTTATTCTTAATTTATAAACTGAAGGTCATTTGCAAATCAGTCTTCATCTGAACCTTCATGTTAATCTTGATGTAAATCTGAAATAGCATTGAAACTTAAAAATTAATGTAAATGTTGTTGTTTATTAACACATGCAATAATGTCAATCTAAAATAATGTCAATCTAATGTCACTTTGCCTTTAAGGCCACAGTTTTTCTGAACTTTGTTGAACCTTGCCTTCGATCTTGCTGCTATTTTGTGAACAGAAATGTCTATCAATTGCTTTGGAAGCATTGTATTCATTTAATTTCCTTAAGGAGTGGCTGGCAACAACCACAGCGTCAGGTGAGTTGTTGCTTTTCCCTTCACCATTATTGTATGGTTATTTTTTTCAGTGAGAACATCAATAAAATTAAACACAAGTTTTAGGTTACAGAATTTGATTTTGAATTATCAATTATGCATTTCATTTTAGTCAAGCCCATTATTGGCAATAAATTCTTCAATTGTGATCATATTTGATCTGTTTCTTTTTCAAAGTTGACATGGAGGATTTTACATGTGTTTCTTATTATATTAACTGATGCAGGTTCACAACTAAAGACATATATATTTTTCAGGTTCCTGTGCTCTTTAAGTTTGATGGTAATTGCCTCGTAACTAGTTTCACATCCCTTGCACATATTATAAAGAGAAATGGGCTCTACTGCTGGAAGCTGCATTGTAATGGACATTTCTGGATTTAAGTTCTTAAATATCACTTCCTTACATTATACTTGTTTGATGTTGAATGTGTAAATCATTTGCCTTATTCATAGCCAAGACATAGCTATTGGTTTTAAGTTCAAACAGAGCAAAGTTCAAAAAGAACATTTAATGTAATATCTTGTCTTCTTTTAATAGTTAGACGTAAAACTTTGTGAAGCGTTGTGAAGACGTTGTAAAGTGAGTAAAATGAAGTGATACAATTTGAGTAAACTTACATCAGGACTTACGGCTGAAAAAGATCCTAGAGATATATATTGCAAAGTGCTGATCTGCATCAAGAGAAACTCTTTCACCATTTCTGTCCTTAGATTATCACACCAGCTCATGTTTATGCTTACAATTTTATTGTTTCTTCCAAAAAACAATAGCGAGTCTCTAATAGAGTATCCTGACAGGTTTAAGTGTCTTAACTCTTTCACTTGGCGGAATCTACCAGCAGCGAAGCCCACATTGAGGAAATGCAAAGCTTGAAACCCAGCATTCTCAGTGAGAGAGACAAATGGATTGTCAAATGGTACGTTGCTGTTGTTAATTATTTTATCGAACTTTACTTTATAATGGTTAAAAATTTGCTAGTCACAAAAAACTTGACTTCTGCATTTGCATTCTGAAGCATTGAAATTAGGCCTAAATCTGAGGTGAGGCCACTAAACTCATCACATAAGTCCCACTCTTTGTAAACTGAAGAGCAACAGCAACATCTATTAACTTGAAAAAATTGAATTGAATGGCCTAATGCTCAGAGTGGGTCTTATCAACTTTAGAACAAAAAGCTGGACAAAAACCAGACTTTTCTGGAAACCAATCACTACCCAGTATTTTTTCGAATCTGCAATTTGCTTGGTTCCTGGCAACTTCAATTTATGAACGGCAACAAAGCAATAGTTGCAGAGCAAAATTGAATTCAGTGCTCTCACTTTTGAGGAAATTTCCTTAAACTGAGGAATTTTGCCGACTTTTGAGGAACTTTTTAAGGAATCTAAATTTTTAAGGAACTTCTAAGGAATTTTCAAATTTAACACCAAAGAAGAAATTATCATCCACAATATACTCCATAATTGAACATAACAGAACAAAATTCCATAACAGAACTAAAAAGACCAAAACAATAAGAATTCTTGAAAGTTATTACTAAAAAACTACTGTTCATCGATGATAGCAAGCTCCTGCCGGATAATCTCATGGGCTTGGCTGTCAGTTGCATTGCTCTTTACTTTCTGAATGAGACGCAAGTAGTCACTATCTAACTGCATCTGATGCGCATGCAATCCCATTGATTTCATACCTTCATTTGTATGCATCAAGCCAATCAGCGTCTCTCTTTTTAAACTGTTTCTCAACAATGTTTTGATGAGCTTTAGTAGACTGAAAAGACGCTCAATGGCAGCATTTGAGAATGGCAATGAAAAGGCAGTTGCAACTACCTTTCTCAAATTTCGATACTTATAAGAACCTGTAATAGTTCTCGCGTCAAGCCTTTTTTTCCAGAAGGATGTTGCACTCTCATCTTCGTTTACTTAGTCGCTCTCTTCTAACGCTTGTTGCCTCCACTCGAAATCCGTAGGACCTTTTTCTGAGACTTCATTAAGGAATGGCATGGCATTGAAAATCTCTAGAAGTGAGGGTGGATTGCATTTAATAGCATTACTTGGCATAAGAATTTCAACAGCCCTGAAGACAGGACTGTTGACCTTGAACCGAGATCTTATTTGCTTAACAAGCTCGATCAGGAAGCTGAGGCATGATTTCTTTATCTTCAGGGCATTTTCAGGGTCATTGCAATCAGCTAATGTCGTTGTAGTATTTATACCAATGTAGACATCTTTTAGGAGAACATGCTTGGTCTCATCTTCAATATCTACTGTGAAGGGGTCACATGATCTTACAGCGTTTATCTTCAAGAAATCTTGCAAAATGTTCCTGAAAAGTTTTTCTACCTCCCTTCTCAGATGGTGCAGCATTGGCTCTGTTGTCTGGAACATGGTGTTGAAAAAAATTCAAGCCATGGAGCTGATCACGCATGAATTTCAATTGTGCCTGGACAAAGTTGTTGCGCAATCCTTGCAGTATTGAGTCAACAGTGTATGATGGATCTTTTCCGCCTGCAACAAAATCTGTAAAGTACAGCTGTAGTGCGGGCCATTGTTCCAATATCCTGTTCACACAGCTTTCCATTGATAGCCATCTGGTTTGACCATAGCTCAGCATTTTATGTGGCTGCGTCTCAACAAACTCTTGGAATTGTTTCAAAGTGCAGACCCTTCACTGTGTCTCTGTAAAGATGTTTTTGAGCACGAAACTGAACTCATACAGAATTTACAATATGCATCCTTGCTTCCTGACCTTGGAGCTACCAGCCAGTCTTTGAATGTCGGATTCAACAACCATTCATAGCGAAATTTCTGAGTGTACTTCTTCTTAGAAGTATCAACAGTAAAAACAGCTTTATCACCCATGGTTAAGCAAGACTGAAAAAGTATGACCGCTAGAATATATATATATGCTTGGAGAATAAATTTAATCGCTGACAAAAATGAAAGCCTGGAATTGGCCAATGAAAATGAAAACAGGAAGGGCTATGGGAGAGTCGAATGTTATTTGGTTAAAAATATCTATGTGGTCTACAAGAAAATAGATTTCTTTCCGGTTGTTGGACATTGTCACCAAATGTTGAATTCGTGTCAGACAAATCTCAATATCAGACAAGTCAATGAAAAAAACATGTTCGCAACTGATTCGTCTCCACTGAAAGCCACAAGGGCCCCTGAAAACTTGTGTATGTATTCTTAAGATATACATCTATTTATGAGATCTGCTAGCTATTATAAAGGATTGAACATCCCAATTTGGCAAAATTTGTGATATTGAACTAAAGCAACACATTATAAGGGGGTCTAATAGAGTATTCTATGAAAAATTACACAAATACGGAACTCTGAGGAATTTTGATGAAATCTAAGGAATTTTTCGTGAACTTTCGAGGAATTTTATATGAAGCAAAGTGAGAGCCCTGATTGAATTGGCAAATTCGCGTAGAACTTCGCATTCGCAAGCTGCATTAAATTTCTACCCAGGTTTTCATTAGGAAGATGATGAGTCGTAGTTCTGAGCGACCTATATCTATCAGATTGGCCTGAGGACTCATGGAATAAGTCTACGAGGCCCCCACCTTGCCATTGCCTCATCACCACACAGAGGCTGTTTAGGCCAATGCCCTTAGGTGTGCTCCATGTTAGATGGGGAATCTAATTTTTAAATTCAGGAAAAAATTGATACTCTTCAGTGCAATAATTTAAGGATCTGACAGGACAGAAAGCAATTTGTGACCTTTTCTTCAAACCTTCATGCCAATCAATTGCTTATAAGAACTAATGCAACCAAATATGTATGTATATATATAAAAACTCCTGAAATAAATTTTAATGCTATTATTCTTCATCACAAATTGTCCAAAAATTTAGTGCTTCAACAGAAAAGCAAAGTTGAAGTAAAGCGAGTTTGCAAGAGAGTGCAGAGAGAGTTTTGGGGAAGCTGTACCAGGGAATGTGATTGGTAAGTCTTTGCATTTTGTTTTTGGCTCAAGGGTGAAAAATTTTACAAGACAGCAAACGAGTAAGATGCTACTATGGTATAAAGTTTTTGCTAGAAGAAGTTGACAGTAGGGATAAGGAAGTTGTGGAAATGGAATCAAAGAGTCAAGCTGAAGCAGAAAATCAGATTGGAGTTGGCCAGGATAAGGAACAGGTGGATCATGCAAAGTTAGAAAGTGTCCATTTTAGGACAGCAATTAATTTGTACAGAAATGAAAGGATGGAGAAAGAAAGGCTGCAGAGTAGTTTAGTGAAAGAAAAAGAGCTTTCAAAATACAGCAAGAGCCTTCAGATGCCATCATCAATGTTGCTTAATAATGATGAAAGTGCCTGATAGTAAAAAGCATGCAGGTACATTTGGGTCGGTCTTGCTGTCTGTTTACATATTGGGGCATGGATGGATTTTTAATTTGTAAATTTCGAAGCCTTGACTATACTTAGCTGCCACAAGTAAACTAGACAGTTAACACTGCTGTATTCCAAAGCACCTTTGATACTGTAAAGAATGATGCAGTCTTTCTCGCGAGATAGTATAGTAACATAATGGCTTTGAGCATTGATCAGCATCAGCCTTTCTCCTGGCTTCACATCTAAAGAGTGCAGAAGAGCATGATACACGACCTCAGGCTTGTTTTCAAGAGAAGAAGGGTCTGCATTTGTAAAAAAAGAATGCAAACGTGTATTTATCTGAGCATATTCAAACCCAACATGATTGGCTGCATTTAGCACAATATCGATGTTATAGTCACCTGCAAGTGATTGAAAATTTTCCAGCTCATTACTGATGTTTTGTACACTGGCCTGTTGAATCCAGCATGCATCAGCAATTTTATTCATTGTCTCAGGCTCAACAAAGATGTAATTGTATTGTTCAGGGCACACATTCCACATAATGTGTTACTGCCTTGCATTTGGACATGCATTGGTGAAATACCGTGCATGAATGTTTTGGTGAAGACCTTCTTCTTCAGAGAGGAAGGATATTGCATGAATGCAAAATTAGCTTCAACCTGAAATTCTCAAGGGCCATTCTTGTTTCTGTGTTATCTTCGTGTGATCTTTTCTTAAAACCTTCATGCCAATCAAAAAAGTCCTGAAAGAAATTTTAATGCTATTATTCTTCATCACAGGTTGTCCAAAAATTTAGTGCTTCAACCGAAAAGCAAAGTTGAAGAAAAGCGAGTTTGCAAGAGAGTGCAGAGAAAGTTTTGAGGAAGCTGTACCAGGGAATGTGATTGGTAAGTGTTTGCGTTTTGTTTTTGGCTCAAGGGTGAAAAATTGAGAGAAGAACACTTTTTAATGGAATTTTTTAAACAAAATTTCGAAATCAGCATGGTCAGCAACTGTGGGATTCGGATTTACTTTGGATTCCAAAATGAGAAAACTGGGCTGTGCTTTAGATTTTACACCTGCCAAACTGTCTTTCTCATTACGGCGTTCTGGAGGAGGAGATTCAACACTCTTATGTTTTGAAGAGCGTTTGCTCTTGTCATTCTTTGAAGTGGATTTTTTTTAAGATGGCAATTTCTGTTTCACCCAACATCTTTCGGCAAAAGAGAGCACCATTTGCTGACAGCAAGCATGCTGGCAAAAGCGTTGTGGGTCTGTGAAACAGTCTACACAAGTATGGATAGCATCTGCATTGAGATACTCGAGAAGAATATCACTCGAGAAGCCAAGCCTTTTCAAATCATCAATGCCACTCGCGAAAAGGTCATGAAGATGAAGCTGCTTGTCAGGATCAGCTTCTCCATGAAGGACAGATAAAACAGCGCAGTCAAGTGTGTGGAAATATTTATCAAAAAGCTTGTCAGTGCTCTTTGGTTCTGTTTTGCTTCTTTTATGCTTGTCTCTGTATATGGCACGCCTTGTTTGCAAGCCAAAGTCACAGATAGCATCGATAAGCTGTTTTTTGCTTCGCAATGAAGCGGATGCGTTAGCAGAAAGGCTATCACTGGCTTTTCCAGTTTGATGCAAAACCATTTCGCCTTCAAAAAAATTCTTCTTAAAAGTAGTCTGCTCATCAGGCAGTTGCAAGCGGTACATGCCCCGAGGTAATGTCTCAACTACTTTAGCAACAACATTAGTTGGCGCAAAAGGATCTCCGGTCCTTTTAATACCAGAGGAGTTTGTAATGGCGGGATTTCTGATAAGAACAGAATCTCCAACATTGAATTTATCTCCCAGAGAATGCTTTATGCTCCGCTCAATGTTTCTATGAATTGTTGATTCTGTTGACTCAAGAATGCGGAGCTGCAACATATGTTTGGAGAAGGTGTTGCGGAAAAGAGAAGAAGAAAATTTGACGGTGCTGAATTCTTCTTCATCATCAACCTCTGAGTGCTCTTCTTCAGCATCATCAATACCTTCAACACTCTCAGTAGTCAAATTATTGGCGAAAGTATTGGCAAAAAGAGACTTAGAGAGAGATGTGCGAAGACAAGATTGCATGATGTCTTCAACAGAGTATTATTCAGAACAAGAATCAACAGAAGAAGAATCGTTCAAAACATCACCTTCATCGTCCACTTCATTATCATTCGCACTGTCATCAGCTGTAACTCCTGCCAACTCTCTCTCGATATCGAGATGAAATGTATTATCATCAGGAACGATTGTGAAGTTTATGGAACTTGCTTCGCGGTTTCTGTAGACCTGAAATGGGATATCATCGATAGTGGAATGATAAGATAGGCCTTAACAGTCTGGTTAAGACGGTCCTCTTGC
Organism: Chrysaora quinquecirrha; assembly: GCA_014526335.1. NCBI lineage: Eukaryota > Metazoa > Cnidaria > Scyphozoa > Semaeostomeae > Pelagiidae > Chrysaora > Chrysaora quinquecirrha. Next base: position 622,391 of record JACTAT010000294.1, read on the forward strand.
CCTTGGTGCTGTGGAGTATAAGGCTTGCCTCTAACCATGCGAAAACCATAATCTTGACTTAGTTGCTTGATAATCTTGTTGACGAATTCTTTTCCGTTATCCGACTGTAGAATCTGAGGAGGACCCTCAACATCAAAAAGAAACTTTACCACATTGTGAACATGTGAAGCTTTTTTCCGTTGCAATGGGAATAGGCAACAGTTGTTTTATGTCATTTAACGAAAATACGTTTGTTGTTGAATCATAATAGGTGTATACCCCCTTTCAAGTTAAATATCTATTGAGTTATAGAAAGATGTCGAATAATTGGAGACAAGCACAGGTTATATGTCCAGTAATGTAGGACTATAAGCATTTAATTTTTTCAGGAATAAAACTGCATTATTTTAAGACAGATACCAACCAATATTTCTTAAAGTTTTTCTTTGTGTTTCAATGGGCAAACCAAATTGAGGCTTGCATTGCTGAATGGGCCTAGTCACTTGCTAGCCAATGGTAGTTGCTGCGTGCTGGCAGTCAGTAGATATTATAGTAGTAATATTGATATTAATGATAGTGTTGTATCTTGTTTTTTAATAATTGTACATATTATTATCTCTGCAGTGAAGATTCTGATATGCCTCTTGTTTATCCGGCCACTGGATTATCTGTACTTTTACTTGGATCAAAGCAGCCCATTCCAAAGGTATGCATACCAGCACCACGATGATCGACTCTTCAAGAAGAAGACCAAAGGCCTACTGTATAATCAGAAGAAGAAGTGTTCACTGAAAAATGCCAGCACCTTCAATGATTATATGTTCCAGGAGCTGACAAAAGACTGTTGCCCATGGTTCTGGATGATGATGTTTCACAATCACCTGCTAGTTCTTATGGACTTGTTAAGTTTATGATATCTGTTATCTTTGTGTAGCAGTTTAGTTTGTGTAGTTTTTATCTTTTAAAATTGCGGATGCGTCAGCTGGCATTGTCTCTGAAGACAACATGGATACAGAATCTGAATCAGCAAATTCAGTGGTTTGTATCATCGCAAATGCAGTCCAGGATAGAATTAATGTAGCCTACGCCAAGCATAGTTTCAAAAACTGTTATTTGTGCGGACCTTTAAGAATACCAAGCATTACTATTTCCCTGAGAGACCAATGGATCAATTGTTTTTTTTTTTTGAGACAGAAGAAGTTTTCATTGTCATAAGCTATTGCTTCAAAATTTCATGTATTCTACTCTGGAATTGTGCTGGAATACAGTGCGCTCATTTTTGGTAACCTCTTATATTACAAAGCACACAGGCAACAGACTGCTTATCTATTAAGTATGTTATGTGTACGTCCTCCATGCTTACTATTATAATTAAATTTACTATGGATATTTTACCCTGATAAATCTGATGAATTTTACCGTGATGAATATTTTACCCTGATGATCAGCTTTTTCAGATTAAGAGATTTTCTTTCAGAATATTCCTGAATTCAGTAGGTAGAATCTGATCGTCATAAAACCACCTGATGGAACTTACGCAGTTGTTGGGTTAGATTGGAAAGGTTTTATCTGTCACAGATGCGAATTTGCAAGTCATTCCTGCAGTCATATCAACTCTTTAGAGATATGACTGTACTCAAAATATGTGAAATATGTGAAATAAATGGTTATTGCTTTTTTCAGTATTTTCAAGACAATGTTGAAGTTGTCGATTCGAAAGGACTTACTGTGGGACTGAAGATGGAATACTAAACATGGGCGTTTTTCTTGTTCGTCACGATGCCTTGAGAGATTATTTGAATCTCTTTTTGACTTGCAGCAGGTAACTACTTTAATTTGTCTTTTTATAGTGTTTGTGTTTTTGGTAGGGATTGAATTTGTAATAGCTATTATTGCTGAAAGCCGCAGTATTGAGATAAATTTGTAATCATGTTGCTTCTTAACTGAATCAGTTTCAGTCTTGCTGGACTTCATGACAAATGGAAGTTGAACTATGCAGCCGCTAGGTTTAAGCAAGAATTAATGATGAATTACCAACAGTTTAGATTTGCCTGGTATTCTTACTTGAGCTTGCTCGACATCGATTATGAAGCTAATTTGACCAAGGCTGCAATGTTTCCATGTGACTCGTAAAATTTCAACTAAGTATTTGGTATTTTCAAGTTAGGCATTATTACACAGCCAAAGAAATGTTACTTCTATTTGTCATTCTCTACAAAAATATTGAAATTAATCTTCTGCAGCAAGGCAGGACATATGTATAACAGAACAAACGTATGTATGACACTGTTTTCCTCTTTACTTCTGTCGTATTTTTTTGTACGATGAATGATCCCGGGCAGGAAATTAGCTTGTTACTATCTTTATTGGATTAGACATGGATAAGAGATTCATAGTCAACAGATGGATTATGCAGGTCAACTTTTCTCTTTCAGCTTGTGCAGATAGTTACCACCTTTCTCTCTATCCACAATACGTGTGGCTGAATAGCCAGATAAATGAGTAGGGAAATGCCAGATGGAAGGGTGTTAAAGCACAACTGAGCTACATGAATCCAACGAATTTTGTGAATGCAGCTAAACTCGTACTATGATACTGCAACGTGAAAGCAAAAGCAAAGAAAGATTCATTGTGGAACTGGATTATACGACAGCATTGACAAATAAAAACTTTACTTTTTGCATTCAGTCTAAATATCATGTCTTCTTTTTGCAACGCTGCTATTTTTCTTTTATAAATGCTAATGCTGCAACTAGTTCATTATGAGTGATATCAAGTGATGCTTCTCTAATGGTATTTAATGGCAAGAATGGATACGACGAGCTTCCTAATGTGTGCAAGGTAGGTTCTGTGTGGTTTGACGTTGAATATTCTTCATCTCTCCCTGGGACTTGGGTAAATACCTCTTGAGATATATGCATAATGTTGTTATAAGTTTATTTTATATTGACAAACAGTACTTAGCCTGAAGCTGAAAAATTTGCATGTAAAGCTGTTCATGATATGGTGATTGCTCTTCGTTAATTAGTTAGTAGCTATATCTTTTGCTCATTATTCTACATGATATTGAGGTTTAAAAGTGTTGTCTTCTTTGTGTCACTCTTCATGTCCGTAAATCTGAGCAACTGGAAGTTCGTTTGAAGGTAAATTCTCCTAAAACACGTGAAGGTACTTAAATGCATTGGAAACTAGGAGTATCCCTGCGCTTCACATATCTTATGTCAATGCTTCTATAGTAGTGGAAACAAATCCTTTTAGAATAACTTTTAAACTTGCAAAGCGAAAGACAGTTCAGATAGCAAATATTATATGTTGTTATTTTCATCAGGTAGATGGGACCACCTGCCCTAATTTTTAGAGTAATATGGCATTTTTCTTACTATTTGGCTGTTAGCTCTTATAGAAAGCAAACATGGACAGAAGAAATGACTACTTATGTTGTATTCCATGATAGTTCGTTTTACATTTTACGAACAAAGTTAAAAGATATCTGGATGAGTCACAGAGCAGTTAACGTTTTTGACTAAAGTTTTGGTAGATCGTTTTCCACGGTACTTAGGCTTAATATACTAAGATGAATGAATTTTCTCCGACTGGAAATACATTCTATAAGTTTTTACCAACTTACCAACCTCTAAGGTACCATTTTTCAGATTTATTATTTTCATACAAATCATAAGAAAATGTTATTTTACAACCACTTCTAAAGTGTTTTTAGGTATAAATTGGACCCTGTTATAGGGAATTTAGGAAGAGAAATCCAACCATAAGAAGGTTCCATACCTGTTCAGCTACGTAAGAGAGTACCCCCTGGACAGTACCCCCAGGAAAATGTAAGCCCCTTTCCTTGTCCCATACATTATTGGGAAGTAGTCTGTCAATCATGAAGATTGAAGAGTATAAATAATTCTGCATGTGTTATGTGTCAGACAGTTAATAGCTTTCTCAGTTTACAACTCAATAATAACAATTTGAGCTTTTCAGTTTACAACTGAATTAATAGCAACCTTTATTACAATATGTAAAAAATTATAAACTTAATTGGGAATTCATCATAAGGACACCATAAGAACAGAAGTTATGAGAACGATTATTTATTTAACAATTACAAAAGGCAATAAGTTTGAGACTAGTTTTACTGGGTCTATTTTACGTAATATGTGGAAATCTTGTAATTTTTAGGAAAGTTATAGCACATTTAATATTCTAAATATACTGAAGTTTTATAAATGCGATTTGCTTAATTCATTTATAAGAATTTTTTTGAACACAAAATTTGACGTTTCACCTTATAATGTTAAAAAATAGAATTAAAGTGAACGTGACAATGAAATTGACCTTGCCATTAAATTCAGCCATAATTCTTTAAATTTGCAAACGTATAAAAACGTAAATTAAACAGAAACTATTCCTGTTGCCGTGAAAGCTTAGTATCATTTTAATGCTGTAGATTTCGGAAGCTAATAGCCTTTAATGTGCTAAGTCAAAAGCGACTAACAAGTAAGTAAGTAAGTATTTATTCGCCACATAATTAAAATCTTAATACATGATAAATGGAATAGGCTAAATAAAAGAAAAGTCAAATATTAAAATAAGGCAATGTAAGACAGCATAAATTAAAATATAATTGTTGAAATGTTGAAAATGTGGCAGGGATAGCATAATACAGGCCCAAAATGTGGGTCTTCTTTTCATTATGGTCCCTCTGAAAAAAAAAGGAAGGGTAAATGAAAATAGCAAACAGAGCCTATAAATAATTGCACAACAGGAAATAAAGTTTTTGCTTGTTATTTACATTGCACTCACAACATAATCCACCTTTCTTTTTATCGGTAGCATCGTTAATAGAAAGTTTTTGCTCACATTTGCTGTTTCCCATTAAATTTTAGACTGTTTCCACTTTAATTCCTTTGAAATTAGGCAAAACATGTTTTGAAGAAAATAAATGAATACAAAGAAAAGAATTACAGCACAAGTAAATTTGGGGTGTTTACCTTTAAGCAATGCTGTATTTTCCAACATTAACTAAAATTGCGATAAAAAAATTAATGTTCCCAGTTAAAAGAAACATAATAGTAACCGTCTTCGCAAATTAAAGGCTCTTCTCAGGGTACCATTTCAATTATTGTTTGTACAGTTGGCTTTGATTTAGAGTTGAATTGGTACGAATGTTAGCCTGTTTGTCACTAATAGGGGCCAGGAATTTTACGAACAATATTTAAGAGGAGGTTATAATATCGATCCTCTTGCTGAAATTGCTGCTCAAAAAATGGATTGAAGTTACGTTTATCATGTACACATGTTCGTTCATGAGTCGTGTTTTCTTTCTTTCTATTATTAGAAAAATAAAGGACGAAATAGTTAGAATGTAATTATTTTTGAGATAGTTAAGAAACATATATCCTAGAAATTAATCTCCAACCCTATCCGATATGATCTGTTTTACATGTCTAAGTGAAATAGCTATGTTTCTTTTATACGGGTATTACAACAGTTTTTAAAAACATGTACTATGTTAAGGTTAAATAATTTAATTATTGATTTATTTAATGATCAGCAGCAAAGATTTGTACACATTATTTTCTTTCTTTTTCCTTTCTGCAGGAGAAGACATTGTTTTATCTAGCGAGTTGTTTTTTTCTGGTGTAATTCTCTCATCGTCTTTCTCTTTTCTTTTTCTTTTTTTTCCAATTGAATATAAATATGACTTTGATCTCTTAATTTATTAGAGAAATGAAATTTTCATGAGTTCAATATTTTTTGTCATTGATGATATTGAATTATTTAAACTTTACTTAAACTTGCTTTGTAAAAAAGCTGGCTTTTTACGATTATGAAATGAACTTCTTACCTGAAATTTCTAATTTTATTTTTCGTTCTGTCCACAAATATAAACTTGGCGCCTCTACTGATATGAAAACTTTGTGCTACTTCTTTTTTAAACTTGGGAACATTCCATTCCTCCTCCCATAATAACTCCTGGACAAGAAAATGTAATATTGATTAAAAAGAAAATGTAATATTGGATTAAAAAGATTAAAAAAAACCAGTAGGAATATTTATCTAATTTTCGAATTTCTTAAGAAACTAAGACCAGTACTTACTTTCTCCCTATTCCCAAAATGTATATACATTCATTTCGCCCCTCTTTTATTTCCTATCTCATTAAATCTTTCGTAGAATCTTCTTGGCATTTTCCATGAGAATAATGATAGACTGTATTTAAAAGTAATACGATTTTTAAGGACCTATTGTTGTGTGAATAATGATAAAATGTTTGGAAATTCAAGGCATGGGAACAGAATAACAATGGTAAAAACACTGTTGACAAAGAAATTAATACAAGACGTGAGATACAAACACTGGACACTGGACAGATGTCTTCATGCAAATCGTATTGTCAGCAGACGCATTTGTATGCAATATTTGAGCAATAAGAAGGCCATCCCTGATTTTAATTGTTCAGATTTGCACAGTGCTATAAAATTACAATATATTATTCAATGTAATGTATAACTTATAGTATCAAAGTGATATTCATTTGAAAAACTTTTAAGCTCAACGAAATCCATTTGAAAATGAAATCTGCAAAAGAAAGAAACCCATAAAAAGTTGAAAGAGTGGAAAAATTTTCATAATTTGTTCTAGAAGTTATTTATCAAATATTATTTGAAAAAGGAAATAAATAATAATAATATTCATATTTCAATCAATGTATTCCTCGTGTTTCTCCAAATTGAACTGGCCTTGCTTATCCAGTTTCTTAGGCTGAGCTGGCATTGCCTTATCCAGCTCACTGAGTATTAATCGTCCATTGTGTTATTGGAACACAGTTGACATTTGCCAGTTGGTCAGGCGGGATAGCATGCGGATTGCATGTGTTGATCAGCTTGAACTGATTGAACAACAGGGCCTCTGTCTCGGCCGGTTACGGTGTTAGTGGAACACAGTTGACATTCGCCAATTGGTCAGGCAAGATAGCATGCGGTTTGCATGTGTTGATCACATTGAATTGATTGAACAACAGGGCCTCTGTCTCGGCCGGTTACATTGTTAGTGGAACACAGTTGACATTCGCCAATTGGTCAGGCAAGATAGCATGGGGTTTGCATGTGTTGATCACATTCAATAGATTGAATAAACTGAAATAACTTTTGAATCAGAGAGCGGTCTATAACTCTCGCTGCAGCTATATTATCTACTAATTTATCAATATGATGCACCTTTTTTATTATCTTTTACTCTGGTATATATATATGTTCAATCATTTTACTTAAAATTTTTAAGATTGACAGAAAATTCGCCCATCAGGTTGTCCATTGTGAGCTTTTTCCGAGGGGGAAGAGAAGGAGGAATGGCTGCCATGCGTCTTGCTGTTTGAGGAAAAGGAATGTAGGCCTGATTGCAGAATGCAGGGCCACGAACATTTTGGCCTTGTAGGCGGCCTACAGCCTACAGGGTCATTATGATTGTTTGATAAAACAATACATTTTTCTTTGTTAATAATAGAACTGCAAAGAACAATAAGCAGTTATGCCCGAATGAGAAGGTTGATGTATTGTTGTCTTCTTATGTTAGTTTGGGAGAATGGCGGACCTTTCAGTTTCGATGCAGTGGAAACTTGTTGATTACTGAAAAAGATATAATTATGGCGTCAATGTGCACGATTCTGACTATTGTAATTCCATAAACACTAAATGTAACCTACACCATCAGCAATATTTTCAAGTTCAATGCTTAGTATTGATTGATTATTTCACCGTTTCTTGCAGAAGCACTTTTCCCACCAGGTTCACTCTAACTAGATAGCCTAACGCGGCTACACAGATATCAGAAGGAACACAATTAGAGTGCAAAGAAATTATGAACAACTTACCAATCTCCAAGACATACAAGAATCTAGTGAGAGTGATTTGTTGTTATCAGAACAGAGAATTGTAACACATTTATCACACTCAGTGAAGACTAACGAGGCCTAACATAAACAAACATGCGATAAAAACATTTTGATATGCAAATTTCAATAGTATCTGAACAATGCCGTCTTTCCACATTAAGGAATCAATTTCAATAGGAGCTGAACAATGCCGTCTTCTTTCAAGATTAAGGAATCAATTTCAATAGGAGCTGAACAATGCCGTCTTTCCACATTAAAGAATCAATTTCAATAGGAGCTGAACAATGCCATCTTTCAACATTAAGGAATCGCCCGTTTATCGAAAAGACAGATTAGAGAGTTGCCCCTTACACAAATATAACCCATATATCCCGTTTATCAAATGTACTTATTAGAGAATTGCGCCCTATACAAATATACGCCGTATTTCCCGACAACTTGTAGGAGAGTGACAAATACAAAAGCTGGATATACAAATATACCCCATTTTTCGAAAGGACAGAATAGAGACGTGCCCCAAGACAAATATACCCCGTTTATCAAAAGGACAGGATAGAGACTTGCCCCCAAGACAAATATACCCCGTTTATCAAAAGGACAGGATAGAGACTTGCCCCCAAGACAAATATACCCCGTTTATCAAAAGGACAGACTAGAGCATTACCCCCAAGACAAATATACCCCGTTCATCAAAAGGACAGACTAGAGCATTGCCCCCAAGACAAATATACCCCGTTTATCAAGAGGACAGACAAAAGACTTGCCCTCAAGACAAATATACCCCGTTTATCAAAAGGACAGACTAGCGAGTTGCCCCCAAGACAAATATACCCCGTTTTTCAAAAGAACAGACTAGCGAGTTGCCCCCACGACAAATATACCCTGTTTATCAAAAGGACAGACTAGAGAGTTGCTTGCAACATAAATACACCTCGTTTATCAAAAGGACAGACTAGAGACTTGACCCCAAGACAAATATACCCCGTTTATCAAAAGAAAAGACTAGAGAGTTGCCCCCAAGACAAATACACCTCGTTTATCAAAAGGACAGACTAGAGAGTTGCTCCCAACATAAATACACCTCGTTTATCAAAAGTGGGAGTTGGCCCCAATGCAAATATACTCATTTATCAACAGATTAGAGAATTGCTCCCTATATACTGCAAATATACGCCATAACAAATATCACATAACTGGTATACCTGTGCCTTATTGCCATGTAAGCTTGTAGGCTTGTAGGCTAGAGTATTATATCTCCCTATATGCCCTTGTGCTCATGTAGGCTTGTAGGCTAATAAAAATAGATATCAGCACACAACTGGTATACCTGTGCCTTTGCCTTATTGCCATGTACGCTTGCAGGCTGGTAGGCTCGGAAAAACATATGTCGGCACACAACTGGTATACCTGTGCCTTATTGCGCTGTAGGCTTGTAGGCTTGTAGGCTAGGAAAAACATATCTCCCTATAATGCCCTCTTCCCATGTAGGCTTGTAGGCTAGTAGGCTCAGAACAACATATCTCCCTATATGTGCTCTTGTCATGTAGGCTTGTAGGCTGGTAGGCTCGGAAAAACATATGTTGGCACACAACTGGTATACCTGTGCCTTATTGCGCTGTAGGCTTGTAGGCTGTAGGCTAGGAACAACATATCTCCCAATAGTGTCTTCTCGCTATGTAGGCTTGTAGGCTGGTAGGCTATGAAAAACATATGTCGGCACACAACTGGTATACATGTGCCTTATTGCGCTGTAGGCTTGTAGGCTGTAGGCTCGGCAATCATATCACTCCATTCATAGATATACGCCCTGTGCTGTACATGGTGTACGCTTGTGGGCCTATTACGCTAAGCAACACATTTTACCACGTCACCCTGGTCTACCTGTGTCTTCCAGTCGGGTAGCCCTGTGGGCAGCATATATATCTCCACCACGCAATATACATAGACATACGCCCGTTGCCCATGTAGGCTTGTAGGACCTTATACAGGAGCAGACACATTTTACCGCCCTTCACTGGTCTACCTGTGCCTTCCACTCGGGTAGCCCTGTGGGCAGCATATATATCTCTTCACCACGCAATATACATATGTTACATACATGTATTCCTGTAGGCTACGGATTCCCAGGGACCTCTCTCCAGTGGCCCTGCATTCTGCAATCGCTCCGGAATTTATACTCTTTCATATTGTTGAGCTTTACACTTATGACCGTGGTGATGGTGATAGTTATGTTTTTTATGATAAGTCCTTTTCTCTGGACTGATGTTTCTTAAAAACGTTGTTCTTATAGGGAAACAATGTATAATGTAACAACTCACTTACCTATTTTGCCTTACTTCAATTGTTTTTGTTTCAATTTCTTGTGGAGATGAGAATATGTTGAAAATACTTGAATTGGAATTGATGCAATCATCTATCATATTATCCACCAATGAAGGAACAATAGGATTATTAATAACTGCTTCCGTGATTATTGCGGCATTTTCCTGCATCTCGGGAGAACAGTTTTTCACTATTTTTGATTTTTTTCGAATGCATTTTCCATATAACCTAAAACATTAAAAAGAAATTAACCAGCTGTTCAACATTGATGAAACTCAAATAATAATATTGTATAGAAAAAAACACACCAGGTTTTAAATATATATTTTCTCCATTACACACAAACTTATCTCCTTCACATTGAGATTTCATAGCATAGATCTTCCTCAATTCTTCTTTAAACCTCTATGCTGTATTGTAATTCATGATATTGAACAAAAATGTATTTATCGCTCGTGCTAACCGGGACTACACCGGCCAATACAATAGACTGTGCTGGCGACTCTACTGATTTTGTATCTGTGACCACAAAAGAACATCTATTTTCAAATATTTTTTTATTTTCCTGCGACTTTTCTTCTGGCATGTCATCAATCTGGTTGACATTGATTTCATTAAAATCTGATTCTAAAAACATGCAACATATACCCATTAAATATTTAATTAGTTGCATAACAAATGAAAATATCTAAATATAGTAAAAAAATCTAACCTTCTCGTATATAACTTTTCGACTTGTTAAACTTCAGCTGTTTCTTTTTTTGACTGGTTTTCCTATTGTCCTCTTAGACGTAAACTTAAATTCATAATGTTTATTCACCCTTTCTTAGTCATAAGGACATATTTGTCCATGCTCATATTTGTCATAAGAAATCAGCAAAACAAGAAACAATCTTCTGGTTTTTTGCCATAGATTTCATACTTTGGGCATTATGTGATGAAAGTATGGCATAATTTCAAAGATATAACATAAAAATTGATTTATTTTGACATTTTTTGGTAGGGTGGTATTGGCGAAAATAGTAAACGCCTAGTAATACATCAAATTTAAAGCAAGTAAATGATATTTTTCCACTTATCATTCCTTCAGAAACCTTTCTAGGTTTGAGTTATATCTCATTAAGTCTAAGTAGGAGTTCAAAAAACTAACTTCAAGGTTATCTTCACTCTGTAAATGCTTCACAAATTAGGCCCTTCAATTTCATCCAAAATTGGGTTGAAATTGCAAAAATCTTCAAAATTGAGCTCTTCCTTCCCTTGTCACATCAAATAACACCCAAAAACGTTGTTTCATACCTATTCTAGCTTTTCTAGGTATACAATGTCCTTTTCTTTCACATCAATGTGATTTTCCGTCTTCACTGACTACAACAAAAGTGGCTGCTACTTTGCTGTGGGACGCCATTTTGAAAGGAAACTCTGCCACTAGTCTCCCTATGCTATAAGCTTCAAAACGAGGCTATGTTATAGGGTATTCCCTGGAGGATTTTAAAAGCAGATCCACTGAGAGAGCAAAATTTTTGTGGTGATCGAGCAAAAATCTGAAAACACAGTGTATCTTTTGTATCAAAAACATTCTTACTAAGGTTTTTCACGATTAATTATACAGGCCCATTCTATTATGACTCGTTTGAGATAAAAATAGTTGGTTTTGGACATGTTTTTGGAGAAGCTAGAACAATTTTAGTATGTGGTGGTAACTGCGGTCTAAATCTCTATGACTACGAAAGGGTTCAGCACTGTTCTCAGCTTGGCTTGATTGCAGATGATGCCACAAAATTGTCTTTTTGTTTCGTCTGAGTTTCATTCCATTAAATCAAGTAGTTGCTTTCTCAACTCTTGACCGATATTCTAAAACATAAGAACAAAATTATATAACTTTTAAGTCTATAGCTTTGCATAATTCAAAACCCTAAGTTTATAATATAAATCCAAATTACATTTATTGGCATTCCTTCATCAAACAAACACATTTCCGTTATAGATTAACCCAACAGCCTCATTCTGGTAACTTTAACTTCAAAGACTTATGGAAGCATAATGTTTGCTTCCCCATAGTCAAGAATCACTTTTGCGAAATTCCTATACAGAACTTTTGAAATCCTCTCTGCTTCGCGTGTAGAGCACAAACACAAAAAAGTGATTTTCGTCTGCCACATCGACTATTATCTCCGATGGCTCCAACTCTTTGAATATGCTATCGTCCATCTACTGAAGACTAAAACAAAATGGATACATTTCCGTTTATAACTCAATAAATCCAACTAATGATTGACATATGACATTTAAACATCACATGATTAAACTACCATTGTTTTCGTCAATGATTGATATGAGCATTATATTATTATTAAAGCCATGTCATACAATATGAACAATCATAATATAAATGATTGATCTGTCCTTTCCTTTTTTTGACATCTAGTTCATCTTATTCTTACTTAGCTTTATAGAAAAATTAACAGTCAACATGTCTTTTGGGGCAAATGTATTATTAGATAATACAGCCGCAAATGAATTCATCGCTGAACAAAGCCTTTATATGTTCAATTATGGTGTTTTGAGTGTGCACTTTATCTCGTTAGAAGAGGGACACAAATGTTGTCGACAGGTATGTAAAAATAATAAATTTCCATTTTGATAATATACCTTAGCTAAATACTAACTTTCCAAATTGTAAGAATTCTTGCCTTCTTAATTTTTTAGATTTGTCTTCATATGGTAACACCACATTATTAACGTACGTTTGAAATTGAAGTAGACCCGTGTATTGATTGGCAAGATGTAACCCCAAGTGAAAAACGAACATTCAAATTTTGCCAGAGAAATTTTCATGGATTACCATATTATCCTACTTATAGTGGTGCACATCAGTGTGGACAGTTGAAACTTTTAGTTCCATATGCAGACAGCACAATATAAAAGTGATTTATTTCAAAGGAGGAGATGTGGAAAAAACTATATGCGATGTTATACATATGAAATCTTTTGATATCTCTGATGTTTTGTTTGCTTTCAACATCAGAAAAGTGTATCCTCCGGATGCTTTTCTCAAAACCAGTTTCATCGCAAGGTTTACCAAATTTCTGACTTTCTGGTGATATAGCATCATTTCTTCAATATTCAGTTGCCACTTGTGTTTAAATGATTTCAAAGACATTTTGGTTGAACAAACTGACTTTCTTCCATTAAGACTCTCAATCGTTTGATTCTCTGTAATTATTTTCATATAACCGCTTATGTTGAAATTAAAGAATTGCATTTGAATGAGCAAGTGATTGTTTTTTTATTATAAACTTCCTCCATAAAAAAGAAGACTGATGTGAACAACCAAGTTTCTGACCCTTTACAGGTCCATAAACCTTGTGGACATTTGTGCTACCAAAAACTCTTAGCGAGCACATATTGTAGCTATGAGGTTTAGCTCTCGAGTATTTTGGCAGAGCCGATGAAACCATCACGTTCATAGCGAGTCAAGCTAAACATATAAGGAGACTCTTCTTTAGTGCTGTTAGCCTCTCAGCCTCTCGAGAAGCTGATACCGTTACGGATATTCTGATAAAGAAGACCACATACATGATCGAAGTTAAAATAAACTGGAAAGCGTGATTGACCTTCAGCAAAAATGTTTTGGTATTTCAAACAGAATTTAACAAAACCACATTTACTTAGTTGAAAACTCGACCAAAAAAACAGCCAAAAATAAAGCCGAAACATCCTGTAGCCTTTATAGAATTAACATGAAATAAGTATATATACTTAAACAAAACTAAACTAAAGCAGTAAAAATCAAAGTATTAGCTAGCATTTAAAATAAACTTACCAAGAATCCTTTCCTTTCCTTTATTATCTTCTTGGAAGCAACTGCCTTGCTTGAGAATCAGAACACAACTAAAATATGATTTCCCCGGCAAAACTATTTATATATCAAATGCATTTGTATTGTGTTCCTATGGCAACATATCAATCAAATTACTTTCTTGGTTTCAATTTTAATCTCTCAATTGAACCTGAAAGTCATGTGTCAGGATTTCTGAATACAATTCTTCGCATTATGATTGACAGATAAAACTTCTGCCTTCGATGCATTATTGTTTAATATCCATTTATTGATGTGTCAGGATGTCTGAATACAATTGTTTGGATTTTGATTGACAGATTAACCTTTTCCCTTTGATGCATTAATGTGTAAATTGCTCAAATTTAGATTGACAGATTAACCTGTTGCATTTGATGCATTAACGTTTCAATAACCTTTAATTCACGTCTCTAAGTACATTTGTTTGGATTATGATTGACAGATTAACCTTTTCCCTTTGATGCATTAACGTGTAAATTGTTCCAATTTAGATTAACAAATTAACCTTTTGCCTTTGATGCATTAACGTTTCAATAACCTTTAATTCACTTCTCAAAGTACATTTGGTTGGATTATGATTGACAGATTAAACTTTTCCCTTTTGTGCATTAACTTGTAAATTTTTCCAATTTAGATTGACAGATTAACCTTTTGCCTTTGATGCATTAATGTTTCAATAACATTTCATTCACGTCTCAAAGTACATTTGGTCGAATTATGATTGACAGATAAACCTTTTCCCTTTGATGCATTAACGTGTAAATTGTTCCAATTTAGATTGACAGATTAACCTTTTGCCTTTGATGCATTAACGTTCAATAACCTTTAATTCACATGTCAAGCTTTCTAAATACAATGGTTCAGATTTTGATTACCGGATTAACGTTTTGAACTTTTTACTAAAAATTAAATTGTTTCTCACTTCAAGTCGAAGCAAATCTATTTTTTTCGATGTCCTTTTTGCTGGATCATATAGCAATTTGACATTTCCTCAAAATTTTCCACGAGTCAAGATTTCCAATTACAATTATTCGGATTTTGATTGACAGTTTAACCTTTTGGATTTTTACTAAAAATAAATTTGTTTTTCTTTAAACCCAACGCCAATCAAATTATTTCGTTTTCTTTGTTCCCTGATCTTTTAGAAAATCGAAATTTCTTTATTTCCTCTTTCATCTGTGAAGCAAATTCAAATTTTTGCATTTGCTTTTCACTTACCTCACTTTTCCTTTTACCATCAAGGAAACTGAAATTTCCTCATTTCCTCAAAAATTATTTCCACAAAAACCTTGCAGATGGTTTGGCCCCACTATATACTACTGATCTGATGATGACTATGATTTTGATGTTGACGATGATGATGATGATCGTAACGATGATGATGGGGATGATTCTAATGGTGATTTTAATGTTATTGTTGATGACTGCGATAATGATAATTTTGACAGTGATAGTGATGATAACTATGATGATGATGATGATGACTTAAAGTTCCAAATTTTACTGAATATTTCTCAAGGTTCTAAAATTTATGTTACAGCTCACACAGTCAATTCATTATCATTGTTGAGGTGGATAATCACCATTATGGTATGTTAGTAACATTGAATTTGAATTTCTTGCATTTCATTAAATCGGAATTCAACATAAAATGCTATTTTTGCACTGTGTTCTGGATAATCACTACTGTGGTGGATCATTTTCAAGTTTGTTTGGTGGTTGGCTCCTGTCTTTGATGAAGGACTTTTGTGCCAAAGTGATCTGATCTTCAATGATATTGTTGTTCACTGATAATTTGCAAGTAACTACCAGTAAAAGTTGGTTTACTTGTATACCTTTTAACATCTAGGCATATTTTTATAAAGTTTATAGTTGTTCTGACAGTTACTGTGGGAACCAGTAGGTAGCATTTTCAGTTCAATTGAATTTTCATTAGTGAAAAATAGTTGCAGCATGTGATTTTGCCTTACTGACTCCTCCAAAAAACTCTAACATTTAGCATAGAATATTTGCAGCTGCAAGCTTCAATCCTTCAAGGGCATCTCGAGAAAAACTGAAGGTTTTTTGTGGAGTAAAAATACTTTTGAAATTATGCAAACACCGTTTTGATGAAAAGATTGTCTTTGCTTTCCTAGTTAGCACATCTGGTGTATCAATTTTTGCTGTATTTGCCCTCATAATGGAGTGTGTATTTTCAACCCTAAGAAATCGAAAGCTGAAATACGATTGGCAATAGTGTCATAAAGTAAAGGGTTTTTTGTTTTCTAGTACATTAGGAGAGACGAGAGGAGTTTTATTGAAATGTTTCCTTGAAAAATTCAAGAACATAACCCAGACTTTGAACACTGCTCTTCTGAGTTCTTGAAACATGTTCAGTTTATATGTAACTGCATATATAGACAAATAAAATGGCATATAATCATCAAGAAGAGTAATGAACATGCTGAAGCAAACTGTTTTAGAGAAGCAGATGGGTTATCTAATAAGAAGCCAACCCCCATAAACTAAATAACTCAATCCGCAAACTCAAAAAACCAGCTCGCAAATTTATCCCAATGGGCCTATTTTTTTATGTCCTTATTCGCAAACAGATGGAACTGCCTGCAATTTTTCTTGTCAGAACTTCTCTTTTGACTCTTCGAAACTTTTTCTAGCTTTTTCCATCTTTGAAATATGTCTTGATTTTTTCCATCCGAAAACATTACCTCTGTCCGAAGTCATGTCAAAGTGGGCGGGTGACTTAGGACAATTTCTCTTTTCATTAATGCAAAGCAGATAAGATCAAGGGATAAAAACAATTTTTCATATTTACTTTGGATATTTGTTACTTAAATGAAAGAGTTAAAAGAATTGTATGATTAGTTTTTGCATTTTTTTCATTGAAATATACCAAAAAGTGTCTGAAGTCACCCTGGTTGATGGTACATTTTAATATATTTAGTTATCAGTAGCTATTGATATACAGTGAATATTTACAAACAACAATTTTATTTAATTGAACCAGATATCTCTATCATACATGCATGTTTATCAGATAACTAGGTTAAGAATGGCTGGCCAATTTGCACAAAAGACACAGCAAGTTACAACAGCCCCCCCCCAAGACAGAGTAGGTTGTCTGCCTCATTTCGTACACATTATGAAAGACAAAGTCTCTTTTATTTTTTAAAATAATTGAATTTATTTACATTCTCCTGATGAAACATTATAATAGCCAATGATGTCAGGTGAACAACTTTGAACCTATTCAGGGAATTGTTGTTTTTTTTTTTTCTTTCCACATTTTTTTTTCTTTCTTTGTATCTGCGTACCGACATCAGGAAAAAATAACACTCATCACACTAGGATAACAAGTACTGTATCCCAAGGACACATTTTCCATTTCTGGAGTTCGTTTAATTTTTGGCTATTTGAGGATGTAGCTTTATTTGTCAGAGTCCCTCGTGACAAAATTTTTCAATTAAAGGCAGGAGCTGTTTTAAAAACTCTGAAAGTTAATATTACTTTCATTCAAACGGATATGTAGTAGACTTTTAAACTTTAAACAAACTGCTTATCTTGATCATTAGTTTGTAATTTGTTCTAATTGTTTTTTACTTTAAGGCTTTGCAGAGGTAGCTTTTTCCCATTAATTTAACATTTTTCTGTATATTTGTTTCTCAGCACAACCATTCGATGATAATAGAACAGGAAACGCCTCTTTGGAATGGCATGCAAAATCTTTTTTATTTTGGAAGCCCATAAAGGTCTGCTCACAGACAGGATGTTTGTTGTTACACAAATTTAGATCATCAATATACATTCCAATTGAGAGCCACATCTTGTCATATGGCTCTGGAAATGGCAATGGTTTTCTTGCAACCTTCAACCTGTCTACATCACACATGTTGTCATAGCAAAGACCGAATTTCTCCCATTCTGATACATCTTTGTCTTATAAACGCTGATACATGTATTGAATTGTTATCAGTAAATCTCGACTTGGTGATTCAGACCTGAAATTTGTATAGTTACCACCTCTGACAAAACGCAGAATTCCCCTGGACCATTTTCGCAGGATTTTTTGCGTCTTTCCAGTGTCTTTGTTGTATATCAAATGCTTCTTCTTCATCATCTTCACAATCCATGATCACAACTTCTGAATTTCTGGCCAATACTAGCACATCGGGTTAACCCTGTTAAAGTCAAGTTATTATTTAGTGCTGGACACATACACTTATTTTTGCAAAAGGAACTGATTATAAGACACTAATACACTTTTCAATAAGCAACTGGACTTTGGTCCATCTCTCGAGAGTTGTTCAACTCCCTGTATTTCTGCCCTGAGAGAATGACTGGTAGTCCCTACAACCTCTGATTTCTGTTCTTTTCAATGTCATTTACAAGTTTGCGAGGATGTACTGTATAAAGAACAAATAAAGTTATGTCACCAAATTGTAACAAAATCTCAGCTCTAGTTGCTTATTCACCAGTTGCTTATCAAAAAAATATAATAGGCACTTTTCTTAGTGTCTGTGCCATGTTTTGGCAGTCAAAATACTGAAAGGATATTTCCCGGGATTGACCCCAAGTATTATAAGTTTTTTGTTTTTTCCTTAAGCTTTACAAATTTAGATCATTAAATCTAAAGCTGAATTTTAACGCTGAAATATTTTCTTAGCTTCTTTGCTTTTCTTCCTTCTTAGTGCTATGGGAGATTTTCTATATAGCTTCATATAGGTGCTTTCTTATAAAAATGTGTTCTGAAGCAGTTTTGCTCCGTTATAAATTCAAAGTAAACAAATCAATAGTAGGAGCATGGGGAACAGAATCTTGAATACCTATTAAGTGTAGTAAGTATAGTGCTCTTATATGAGTTCACTCATTATGCACGAGTGTTTTTTGAGCCAATGCCTGCCCGTGCTCATTCCTACAAAAACAATTTCGAATACGAATTTGGTGTTTTCTTTGCGAATTTCGCACGAATTTGGCACAAATTTTGCTTCATTGTTTTGCGAATTTTGCTGCAAATTTGTTGCGCAATGCCTTGTGCTCAAGTGCTAATCGTTTGTGAAAATAAGGCCTCTAAAATCTTATGCGAAATGATATCAAAACATGGAAAAATTTATATAACAAGGGCATAGAAAAAGAAATGTAGAATTACAATTTTATTCTGTTTAAAATGCTTTTTTAAATGAAGGGCATTTCACTCTGCACAAAGGCGTCAAGATTTCCATTTAAACAAAAGTACCTCCAAGGGATTCCAGAGAAAACAATGGGACTTTTAATAAAGGTGTAGGAGATTTTCAAGGAGTGAACTGCTCCTCGGTTTTAAATCAAAATAATCCTGTTCAAAATTTTGGGAGATTTTATCTATTAGAATCACCATAACCTTTTCTTAATGAAGCGGAGAAAACAAAGTTATAAGACTTGACAAAACAAAAAAATATCGTGCCTACAGGTTAACGATAACTCGAGCTTGCTAAAGGTGTTGAATTCATGATTTTAATGAACGAGAAATACATTACAATATCAACATGATTTCGGCATCAAAGAAGGGAAAGCGGACTAAAGTTCATTAAGGTTCCGATAGAAAATAATAAGTTAGCCCTGTTTTGGATATTTCAAACCCAAAACAATAGCTCAATCGCTCTGACCTGCAAATCATATGAGTATACAGTTGTTATGTTACATTACAACAATCGTTTAATAATTGTTACGTTACATCTCGTTTAACACCTTTAAATAATCGTGTTCTGTCGTATAAATTCAGTCTCCCCATTCCAATGCCGTACTGAATTATGACTTGTTTTTCAGATTGCTTGGTATGACGCTATGATCTTAGTCAATCCTTATTTCCCAAATGATTTCAAAATTCAATGAAATTTTTCACAAATTCTTACACAATCCTCACACTCTTTTTTACTTTACCTTCTCCTTTTTACTTTACTTTTTACTTTCTCTTGATTTAGCAAACGAAATTCGTTTTCGAATACGAATTTGCAATCAAATTTTGTTGGTGATTTTCACATGTGCGAATTTCGAAAGTTTTGCACCGATTTGTGCGAATTCGCAAGTGCGAATTCATATGAAAACAAGGTTAAGTTATTTCTGGCCTGTACTGTATATAAATTCCCCCTATTTCTGTGCATGCTGCAGTATGTTCGTACTTGTGTAGTGTTGCCTCTTACTGACTATTCAGCTGATCCTCCACAATATCAATTCAGGGCTGAGTTGCCTTGTGCCCTAAAAGGGTGTCTTGCATCCTAAAAACTGACTAAGTTGTGTCGATACTGCAGATTGTTTCTATCGCCCTCCAGATTCTTTTATCCCAAATAACATCCCAAATACAGTTTTCCCTTACCTATTCCAGCCCCAACTTTAGGGAACCTTGTAAGAGTAGTTTAGATTTTGAAAATAGCAAGACAGTTATAAAACTTGAGTGCCATGGAACAATAGATTTCTACCTGGCTTCAGCTTATTTGCCAGTACAGTCAATACTTGAGTTGAAGATTTCTTTATGTAGCTGTTGTATGTTTTGGCAAAGCGTTCAAATGATACTTGACAATGGAGGCTGTAATGATATGAAGCTTGTTATATGGTGAAATCTACAAAGGTACAACGGGACTTTCCACTCCCAACAATTTTGCTCCCTTCTTCCTCTAGACCTGCCACATGTGAGAATAAAAGATAGCTACATGTGCATTGTACGTGTAGATTAGTAATACTGATAAGCAGTCTATGACATTGTTAAGAGTTTGAGTAATTGCTTACCCCAGGTAAGAGTGGAATTGCAGCATTTTCTTGCAGTGAAGCATTCGTCCTAGCACTTCACGAATTTTCTTTCCTTCTCGTAAAATGATGTATAACCGTCAGCTGAATTTCTATATTTCACGCACCCATAGTAGAGTTTGCAATTTTGGCATTTGAGAGTGAATTTCAATGCAGGACTTGAACCAGAGAAGTAGATTGTGGAAGCATGAGATGGCTTGTTGTGGATGGACAGAGTGGAAATGCACATAATACATTTTTGCACTGGTGGTGATATAACAATTGCTGCTGGTTGTGTATCTGTGTTGCCTGCTAGCAATAACTTTTTCTTCAAATCATCCTCATCTTCTTTCTCTATTACAACCTTTGTCCATTTGAAGTAATCTTATGCCTCTTCCGAATCTATTTTATTGTTTAACAATTCCTCTAGAATTTTGTTAATTGTATTCTTCATAGTTATTCTACCACAACTAGGTATGTTGGCAACAAACTTTTTCCATACAGTTTAATCTAATGCGATGGTTTCTCCAGCCTCGTTTTCAAGAGTTCTTACAATCCTTATCTGAAACTGCTAACCTCGTTTCTGATATAACAACCTTTGCAATCGGTTTGACAAAACAACACAGTATAAACAGCTGGTAGTAAGTGGTGGTTTTGAAAAAAAACCGTTTTCATTGAGTTGATGTGACAAGAAGCCTAGACTCTCAGGGAGAAATATTTATTTTAATTCTGAATGACCCATCTCTAAAGATCAAGGACATAATTTTCAACCATTGTTCATCCTCCGGATGCCAGCGACAACATCGTCTTCATCAGGGCAATTGTGCTGACATCCTGAGTATGGCAACAAGGCCCAACAACTCGAGCATTCAAACTCTGAACGTGGTCTTCTTTGATGTCCATATTCTATAAAAAGAAAATATATAAAAACCTACAAGTCTGAACTATTCAAAACACCTCATGGATTGTAAAAAATTAAGAAAATAAAGAATTAGAAATTTTGTTGAAAGAATTGGAACGAAGAATTGAAGTGAGAGATTCTAGGCCCGGTCAGGTCTCGAAACTTCGTAAGTTTCACAGTTTTTAGAATAAGTTATAACCAAACAAATAAAACTGAAACATCCTTAGATAAACAAGAAATAGTTATTATAAGTTAAAATGATAAGAAAACTACATTTCTAACACTTTTCTGAGAAGAAGTAGGGAAAAGTTAAAGGTACTTACCGGCTTCAAGAAAATTTCCCAAGAGTGTTTACATTTGCTGACGTGACGCCAATTTTTAATTTTCCCGCTAAAAATCCTCATCACGTGACGGGTTATCATCGAATGACTTTCTGGTAAGGCTAGATCTGATTGGTTGGTTGGTTATGTTTCCAACCTACGACAGTCTGATTGGTTAGAACTTTCTAGAACTTTTCGAAGACCAGATCTGATTGGTTGGAACTTTCCAGAAGTTTCCAGAAAGTTCCACAAGATTCTAGAAAGTTTCACAAGATTCTAGAAACCAGAAATCCTGCAATCTGATTGGTTAATAATTTGAACGTAGCGTTCAGCCAATCTATAAAATTGAAGCATAAAGCGAAATCAGTTCAGTTAGAAATTAATCATGAAGAGGTCACTCGAAGAAGAGAGCTCAGCTGCTAATAATAATAGTAAGCGAAGAAAAATCGCTTGCGATGTATGTGAGAAATCCACCTTTTCACAATAATTTGCACAGCCCACGTGGCTTGAAAATTCTGCGCTCTGATTGGCTGGTCAAACTTTTTAGATTTTCTTTACAAGCAATGTTTAATTGTTTTACCACATCACAAAACATTCGTTTGGACAAACTCGCGCGTCTTTTGATCAGAGTTTTGTGTGTTCAGTGCTGAAAGTCGTTGACTTGCTTCTCACTTCTCAAGAAAATGGAAGATTTCGGAAGTAAATTTCTACAAGAAAGTGATCTAGAAAAATGGAGCGTTTATGATCTGCGCCATTTCTTGATTTCCAAAGGAATAACGGTTGGGAATAGCAGAAAGGCAGACTTGCTGTTGTTGGCAAAGGCTGCTGTCAACTTAGGCCTACCCCAAAATGTTGATCACCATAAGGACCAGCTCGACCTGAAAGAAAGACTCGTTATTAAAGGAACCAGAGTGCCAGATCCATTTATGATTCCAGTAAATCAATTTACGAGCAGACTTGATCATGTGCCACCATTCGGTATTGAAGACATTTTCAATTTTTTGATCTTTAAATCAAGTGACTACAACAGACAAAAAATAGCCTCGTACAAAGCATTCGAAGAATATGGCCTTTTTCAAGATGGATACGTCCAACAGCTACGAGTAAAGGAAATGGACAGTGGGCACTTTGTGTTTGTTGGAAGTGTCAAACCAACTATGATAGCAGAGACAAAATCTGGTGCAAAGTCGTATAAACTTTGGTTCGTTATGGATGGAGAAAGAAGGAAGGAAGGCAATGGCCTAGACAAGAAGGTTTGTCCAAACTTTACTACCAGCCAATCAGAGCGCAGAATTTTCAAGCCACGTGCACCTTGCAAATTATCATGAAAAGGTGGATTGTTTGACAGAATGTTAAATCTCACATCACATAAGCGAACAGCACATGATATACACCCGTCAACAGCAGAACAATATAAATTAGTCGGTGAAGGTAAGAACATGAACAAGATGGATAAGAAAGCATTCAGGATATATACCGAAGAAGAAGATATTAAAGACTGGGCAAGAATCACACAGCATACTATTCGAGAAATTAAAGGAGAATTGCCAGGTCACAAGCAGGGGATAAAGTATTATATCACTATTGATGCCAAATTTAAAAAGTATGGTGATAAGTCTATGGTTACAGAACCACCACCCACATTCAGAACCACCGTGCAGGCGTTGTTAAGGACAGAGTATGACTATGTTGAAGATCAGGTAGTTGAAGCTATCAACACACTACGAGATAAGGTTGATGAATGCTTGGAGAATGGAAGCGGTTGGATATTTGCAAAGTTTACCAAACTGCAAGTGATAAAGATTGATTATGATACAATTGGTGGTGGAAAGTATTTACAACTACCTACATACATCAAAAACAAGCAAAGCCGTTCTCAATATACAGAAAAGAGACAATAAATGCTTCATCTGGGCAATTCTATCCGCTGTACACTCATGATCGAAGAATCCAGAGAGAGCCGCGCCGTATAGATGATACTTGGATGAACTTAATTGTGAAGGATTGTCATATCCAGTAAAAGCAACCGATAAAAAGGTGATTGATACATTTGAAATAAACAACAACATTTCAATCAACATCTATATGGATGAAGATGGTGAAATTGTACCAGTAAGAATAACTGAAGTTAAACGTGAAAAACATGCACATTTGCTATTGATATTCAATGACCATGGTGAGAGCCATTATTGCTGGATAAAGGACTTGAGTCGTCTTTTTGCAGGTCGAGATGGCCACAAACATAAGCCAAAACGTTTTATCTGTCCTCTATGCTGTTCGGGGTGTGCAGCTCAAGAAAGGTTGGAAAAGCATGAAAAGCTATGTCGGGCCCCTCAAGCTGTTGAATATCCTCAAGATACAGAATTAAAGTTTGAACATTTCGAAAATCAGAGCTGGCTACCATTTATCATCTATGCAGATACTGAATCCATTCTGGAAAGCTCAAACAGAAGAGCTGCTTATCAAGAACACAAGCCGATCAGTTATTGCATTTATGTCAAATCAATCGATGATAGATGGCAACAGCCGTTGGAATGTTATACTGGTGAAGACTGTATGGAGGTGCTGATGAATCGACTAGATGAATTGAATGAAGAAATCCGAGCAGTGTTCAAGAAAACCATGCCGATGATTAAATTAACACCCAAAGAAAATGCAAGGCATGATATGGCTACACACTGCTATTGCTGCAAGCAACTATTTAATGGTAACAATAGAAGAAAAGTCAAAGATCATTGCCACATTACTGGGACCGGCTTGCAAGTATTGTAACTTTAATCATCTGAATATAATAGCAAACACTCACACGATCCCGATTGTCTTCCATAATCTGAAAGGGTATGACATGCATCATGTCCTGAAGAATTTGAAAGGCAGAAATACAAAGGTCATTCCCAATTCGAAAGAAAAGATCATGACTGCACAAATTGGTGCTCATACTGACGTGAATGAAGATGGTAAGGAAAGAAATATTCATGGGATCAAATACATTGACTCCTTTGCATTTCTGAGTACAAGTTTGGCAACACTAGCCAGCAACATACCGAAAGAACAATTTGTCTCTGTCAAAGGCTACCTACATAATGAGATTACACAACAACAGTATCCTGATGTACCGAGAAATGAACAGGAATGAGTCGCAGAATTGAAAAGAGAATGCCAAGGAATGTTTGAACCTAGTGTAACATGTAAAAACCTGCTAAAAGATGAACATGTTCTAGATTATAGAAATTGGAAAATACCATCAAGGAAAGATTTGACAGATGCCGAAGCAGAAGAAGTTGAGAGAGCATTTGATTTGATGACAAGAAAATGTGTTTATCCCTACGATTGGGTGGACAGTGCAGCGAAAATGGAAGAAACATCTCTACCACCGAAAGAAGCATTTCACAACAAACTCAATGATTCTGACATCAGTGATGAAGATTATGAACATTCTCAACAGGTTTGGCAATTCTTCAACTGTCAGACTTTTTAAGATTATCATGAACTGTACTTGAAAACCGATGTGTTGCTGTTGACTGATATATTCGAATTGTCGGAGTACAAAGTCTGGAATTCTACGGACTCGATCCTGCACATTATCTAACTGCTCCTTCGCTGGCCTTGGATGCGATGCTGAAGATGACCGGTGTGAAGCTGGAATATTCGTGCTGGTGTCTCGATAGCAGTGAAACGGCATACTAAATCAACAGAAAACAACACGCTGATGTATCTAGATGCAAACAATCTCTATGGATTGGCAATGTCACAACCAATGCCGTATGGTGGTTTCAAGCAGTTTACACAGGAAGAAATCAGAAATACAGACATCCACGCTTTGCTTGCAAGATCAAATGAAGATGTTGGTTATATTCTCAAAGTCGATTTGGAATATCCAGCCGAGTTACACGATCATCATGCAGATCTACCATTGGCGCCGCAAAGATTGCAAGTTCAAGAAGACAAGTTACACTCAACAAACCAATGTATATTGGTTTCAGCATATTGGATATTAGCAAAACATTGATGTATGATTTCCACTATAACTTTGCAAAGCCAAACCTTCCAAATGTTGAGTTATGCTACATGGATACTGATAGTTTCATCTACGACATACCAATGTCTAAAGATCAAGTCGATAAAGTATTGAAATATCACGAAGATGAATTTGATTTCAGCAATTATGATAAACGACATCCAAATTACTCTACAAGAAACAAGAAAGTTATCGGGAAAATGAAAGACGAGCTTGGTGGTGTGGGAATGAAAGAATTTGTTGGATTGAGATCAAAGATGTATAGCTGTCAAATCAATGATAGAAATACAATCAAAAGGGCAAAAGGAATCAAAAAAGTATGTTGTGAAGAAGCAAATGAAGCATGAAGATTATGTGAAATGTTTGATGGAAATGAGAGTTGATGCACACACTCAACGCAACATTGAATCAAATTGTCACACCATCTACACGACGGAAGGAAAAAAGACATCGCTGAATCCCTTTGATGATATAAGATACATTCTTGACGATGGATTTAACACGCTTCCATATGGGCATTATTCGCTAGAAAGACGCTGCGAAGAAGAAAACATTGAATGAACTGTTTTAATGAACTATTTTAACAAACTGTTGTAACAATATTCTAAACTGTTTAACATTGTTCTAAACTCATTTAACAAACTGTTGTAACATTATTCTAAACTGTTTTAACAAACTGGTTTAACAAACTTAAATCATATTTTCGTTTAACATAGTTGTAAACAAATAAATCGTTATCTAACTTGTTTTGAATGTTGAAATATTTATTAACCATTGAGTTCATTGAAATGTTTTTTGTTCCATCAATTAGAAAGAATATGCAATGTTGTCCACATGTAGTAGTCTCAAAGGATTGAACTTGACCCTTGTTATAAGCCAGCTTGAACGGACTAATCAAGTCTAGAAATTCTTTCAACATAGGAGGTTCACCAAACGAATCATAGAAATCCAATCAACCATCATCAGCAATATAGACAGCTACCCAGTGGGTTCCTTTACCAGTAAAATTATCTTCATTGAAAATAAATGAACAAGTTAGAGAATGAATGTCTATGTTTTGATTTCATCTTTCCCGAATACACCATGGAAATGAGGTAGCTTTTCACGTTTTGCAAGTAAGTTATTAATCATTATATCATCCATAATTACCAATCTCGAATGACGTTTTTATGACTATCAATTTGAATGACTTTATCAAATTCACCCAAAATTACAATGTTCATCAAACTGCAACAGCGTTTGCAAAATTTATACTTATTCTCAGGTTACCCTCTCTTTTAAACCTATTCGGTATGGGGGGAGGCGTTTTTCGCCCCCCCCCCCCTCCTACTTTTGGTCGTGTATCATCTGCATGAACTCCTTAGTAGCTTTGGTAAGGGTCTGACTTTTCGTATAATTTATCAAGGAACATTGTGGCATGGATTATGGTGTTGCCGACTTAGTCACGTGACCAGAAAATGCCCATATTTGGAAGCAGGTAATGCAAATTACCCTTCAATCGGCTATATCTCTGTCAATAAGTATCACATATGAAAGAAATATATCTGGTTGGACTTTTCTTGGCAAGGGCTATCATTTGATATATAATTTAAATGTTTTAGGTATTGTTGGCAAATTTTGTCACTTGTCACGTGATCAATGTAATTAATGTCGTTAATTACCCTAATTAGCAACTTTTTTTAAATTTTTGGATTGAGTCATGCCCAAGGCTGTGTAAACTATGCTTTTGAAGATTTTTACTGAAAAGAAAGCTTGTTATATACGTTTTCCAAAGTGCTGATTAAGCAAAAAATTTTTTCCTGTTCATAAAGGCTTATAAATGTTGATAGGAAACAGCAATTAGCTGATAATTAGCTTAAATGATAGAAATAGTTTACTTTCTACAGAGATTTTAATCTTTATAGTGCCTTTTACCTATTTTAGTCCGATTTAGCTTGATTTTCGGCAACATAGATGAAATAGTCATAATTTCACACTCTACACCGTCGCTAGGCAACGTGTCACGTGACTAATTAGCAAACAATAGTATTAATTAGTTACAATTGGGTACTTGCACATGTCTACCAAGTTTCATCTCAATCAGACAAATAGCAGCTGAGATAACTAGGAAACGCCCCCATACTTAGAGAGGCAAAAAATAACCCATACCGAATAGGGTTAAGCAAATATTGCTCATCTGCACAGTTTCCTTTTGCTGTCAAATCAAAACGTGTCAAATTAGTAAATGGACATGGTGCCCATCTCACATCTCTGTAATAAACATCATTCATGTTATTATAATATTTTTCTGTAGTTTAAACGAAACCAAACAATTTACACAAATCTTTTCCCAATGCAACTCTTTTAACATACTTTGGCAATGTTATCTTGATTTTTGAATCTAAAATTGAAAACAGTGGCAGACCTTCGTAAGGCAAACCTAATTCTTTTACATATTCTTTTACTCTCCCCTCTTGCGCATGAGGGCATAATTTGTCGCGCAAGAAATCTAATTTGACTTCTATCTCGAGGATTCTTGAAAAGAACTTGATACTGAGTATTGAGGGCTAAATTTCTCATTTTTGTTCCTCTTGGAAAAGGGTTTTGCATCATAACAATTACATTGATGTTTAGATGAGATCTTCCTTTTGTGAACAATTTTCCCAAATCTTTAAAGTTGGCAATTTCATGCATTAAATCATCGACAACAATAGTTAGTCTTTTGTCTGATCTTTCAATTTCTTCGTACAAGTTTTCAGGTAGCTCAGTAATAAATCTACGATTCCCGTTAAAAATTTTTTTAACGCGCTCAAACAATTCCGGTTGATTTGTTCCCGAGATCCACATAAGATTGGGATATTGTCTGCCATTATCAATTATATTGTTATAATTTTTCAACAGATTTTCTACCCAAGTCATTTTGCCGCTTCCGCTTACTCCAGATAAAATCAAAGAAAAAGGTGCTTTAAATCTCAAATCATAACTCATATTTATAAAAAATTTTAAACATCTCATACAACAGGTAACATCTATTTATAACAAATTCTTTACATCTAGCTACAATATCAAACTTATATCTATAACACCAAACTAATATCTATAACATCAAACTAATGTTCACCTAATTTTAAACATCTCATGAATAACAACTGTATAACAACGTTCAGTCTAGGCAAATGCCATGATTAAATTGTTTATTATTCTGCTCAATATTTGCAACAGGTACATCGATGTGAAGAGACTTGGTTGAGATAATTCATCATACAGATTTTCAACTCCGGATTTGATTGTTTGATTCAGTCGACCATTCTTCTTCTTCAGCTCATCAAACATTGATTTCTTAAAGATTCTTTCCCTTCAGCCAGCATGTCGGAGTTGACATAACTAATGTGAAATGATAGAAATCTGAAAGCATTATGTACCATACCAGCTTGTTTATGATAAGCAGCATCAATTTGTTTTGTCCACATCTCTGTAGTTGCACATTTTTCACAATACTCTTTTGCTTTGTTGAAAATGTATTTCAGGAGAATTTCGGCATATGCTTCTTGCACTTGAACATCAATCTTTGTTGGATCTTCTTCTTCTTGTTTCTCTTTCCTCTTTTGAATCTGCTCATCATCACTCGCTGCTCTTTTCCGGGATGGTTGTGGAAGCATTTTCAGCTCAGCAACCTTTCCATGTAATGCTTTCCGCATTTCTTCTTTTACATTTATTCCCGTCTTTGATGGCTTCTCATTCTTCCATCTTCGGATTCCAAGACAGAGTCGTAGAGGGATATCACCCTTTTTCTGCAAATAGATTTCCAGCTTATCCTCATACGCTTCTTCTTTACTCAAAACTTCAGTGTATAGTGTTAGAAACTGTGTGATCCTGCCACCATACTGCGTTGATTGAATGTGTCCTTTTTTCTTCTCAAACAGACTTTCAGCATCTTCTCCGCGGAACTGGAATTGATCGTTTATGTTTTCATCCACTATTTCCAGGAAACGAGACAGTGCTGCATGAGAAATACCCATTGATTTAACAGCTAATCCATCTTTAATTGTATCTTTCATCACTAACAACCATTTGTTAGAACCAGACTTGACAGCAAATGATGACTTGATTAGGCCCTCTTCATCTCTAACTTCATAAATTGTAGCCATGATATTTTAAGCTCTGCACTCTAGATGACTTGTTACAACTGAACTGATTTGGTTTTGCGCATCGATTTTATAGATTGATCGAACATGACGTTTGAATTATTAACCAATCAGATTGCAGGATTTCTCGTTTCTAGAATCTTGTGGAACATTCTGGAAAGTTCTGGAAAGTTCCAACCAATCAGATTGCAGGATTTCTCGTTTCTAGAATCTTGTGGAACATTCTGGAAAGTTCTGGAAAGTTCCAACCAATCAGATTGCAGGATTTCTCATTTCTAGAATCTTGTGGAACATTCTGGAAAGTTCTGGAAAGTTCCAACCAATCAGATTGCAGGATTTCTCGTTTCTAGAATCTTGTGGAACATTCTGGAAAGTTCTGGAAAGTTCCAACCAATCAGATTGCAGGATTTCTCGTTTCTAGAATCTTGTGGAACATTCTGGAAAGTTCTAGTCAATCAGATTGTAGGATTCTTAAAGACTTTCCCCTTTTCTGAAACTTTCATATAAAATCATAGAGTTAGGAATATTAAAACACTAGAGTGCGCACTCTATTGCGCAAATTTGAAGCACCCCAGCGCCATCTTGTTGGAGGTAGAAAATGCGAAACTGCGTACTGGCGAACAGTACAAGTTATAGCATACAGACCAGAAAGCAAGGACATTTTAGAATTCTCGCAGTTATGAGCGATGCATAATCAAAAGATTGATTGTCCAAGCTTCGGAAAAAATATAGTTTTGGTCTGTTGGACACAAGCAACCGTAGCTTCGAGGCTGAGAGCAAATTTTCCATCCTGACCAGAAATGGACGTCAAGTCAAGAGAGTGAGTTTTGTGAATGGAGGAATGGATGAATGGAGGATTGGAGGAAGAACTGAACTTCTTGACAAATGTGTCTCGCTTTAACAGCAGTTATCAAATTTTATCTTGCATTATGCTTAATGAATTAAATGACGGTTTTTGGCTAAGAAAATGGCCTTATAGCAAGCAGCTTCGCGGAAATGGAAATAGCCAAAGAAGACAATACCGTAAATCCTGGGTAATAGTACCTGGAAAAGGCCTTTTTTGTCCTTTCTGTCCCTTAATTTTCTTTATGAATCTTAAGTACATCATGTACATCATGTAGATGTCATGTAATATAAAATATTATACACAGTAGTAGTATACAATATCTATCACAGATGTTTAAATTGCTAGGTATTGATTTAAAAGATTTACCAGCATACAACTGGCACTCTGGACTTCAACTTGGCACTCTCTCTCTTGTTGCCATTTATGACATAAATTGATTTAATAACATTGAGCTGAAGAAGCTACAATATATGTATAAAGATTAAAACACAACACAACAAAGCTAAATAACTCCAATGGATTACAGGTTACTGATTTTTGAATGTAACACATTTTGTCATTTCATGACGAACTGATGCCTTTCTTTTATTGACGACAACACGGTTGAAAAACTTGGCA
The DNA here is from genome assembly GCA_014526335.1 of Chrysaora quinquecirrha. Taxonomy (NCBI): domain Eukaryota; kingdom Metazoa; phylum Cnidaria; class Scyphozoa; order Semaeostomeae; family Pelagiidae; genus Chrysaora; species Chrysaora quinquecirrha. The sequence continues at coordinate 654,026 of JACTAT010000294.1, forward strand.
TAAGTTTGCAGACGAATGGTTGTATATCTCTTTGCAACCTCTTTTATGATCTGCATCACATGACTATCAACATGGGAAGGGTCCTCAGAATCAGAGTCATGATTTTTGATTTCAGGGAAAAATTTGTCTGTCTTGTCAGAAACTTCATTAACACATCAGATAACAATTTTTTTGCAAACTCCCTGTTCTGATGTGATGTGTGACTTCTGGCTTAATACAAATAATTTGAATAAGTGCTCACAAATTTTTACAACTTGAAACACACCATAGCTTGCAAAAACTAAGCCACCTCTATTTTTCTTTTCAGTTAATTTTGCAAAAGTTTCAGAAGAATAATACTGGTTGTCATCAAGATGCTTTGGTGCATGACTTGTTATTGCAGCTGCACAAGATGAACATGTCATAGAGGAACTTATTTTTCTGCAAATGAAACCACCCATATAGTAAAGAACATTATCTGAATATGAGCGCATGGAGTATGCATCATCGATAATTACTAGTTCTATCTCTGTGCTGCTTTCATCAGGCAGCTCAAGTTCCTTCAAAGGTGAAGATCGCTTTGACCACTTGAGGGAAAATAAAGGTGTTTGTGCTTCTTGTTCATACTGGACACAGTTTGCTTTGAGTGATGCCTTGACTGCAGTATTAAACAGCATCTTTTGCAGTCATTGCTGGAATTGCTCTGAATTTGGATTGTTGTTCCAACCATTCCTTTCATGTATACATGAAAAAAACACTTCAAGGTGATCTTGTGAAAATCTGTATGTCAGAATATATTTGAGTGGATTTTGAGGCCTTTGTAGCAATCCTCTAGATATGGCAAGAATTGACTTTATTGACACAACAAAGCACAAGAAACCGGTTTGCCTTTTGGTGAAGATTATTCTCTTACCTTTCATGTCTTTAGCTGAAAGAAGGTGATCAGCTGTTTTCTTCAAAGATGATTCGCACATTCCCATGTTTCTCATATAAAATGGAGACTTGAAGCCCTTTGCACATGGTGTTCTGGAATTCAGTATATCAAAGGCCATGTCAACTGATCTTAAAAAAGCTACGGTACCATCACTTCCTGTAAACTCTTTTCGTTTGAGGTCAACACGTAAGAATTCCAAGGCATTTGCAACAGAGGAGCTTAATGTTTGTGCAGCTAATTTAACGTTCATCTTATGCATCTCCCATTGAATATGGTTGGAATTCAACTTGTTTGCTAGAAAAAGCACTTCCTTCTCCTGCAGGTCATTCAGTTTCTCTAGATACTCCCATTTCACATTCTCATCTTTACCATCACTGACAAATTTGAATTCTTTCCAGTCAGCTAAAGTGTTATGCAGGAGCTTCAGCATGTGGCATATATCAAATATGACATGGACATAACATTTCCTTGTTCGATGAGGGAAGGCAGGTGATATGGTCTCGTATGTTGCTCCAAATTGACATCCAAGGCATCTTGCAGCTTCTTGGTTAACATATGTTCCATCCCATACAACACTCCACACAACAAAACCTGCATCTGCCAAAAGCCCTAAAGCTGTTCTCGCCAACTATGCCAAAACTGCACCACTTATTTTATCAATAAGAAAGTAGCCAACGATAGACTTCCATGTCACACCACCTAACCCAACAACCATGAAGGCAAGAACTTCTGAAGCAAGCAACTCACTGTTTGAACAACAGCATTTCCACCATAATCAACGAAGCCAGTGTACCGCTGTTCCTTTCGACTCAATTGTGTCTGCTTTCGAATGGCCATGCCATCGATAACAAGAGAAACATCACTACCCATATCTCCCAAAGTAAATTTCAACTTCAACTGATCAATCACATCACCAAGGAATCCTGGCTTTCAATCCAAGGAAAAACACCAATTCCTTATAGAAGATACATGTGGGAGATGCAGGATTTTCCTTACATATTCATATGCCTTTGTTGAATTATAATACAATGATACAGCAAACTGTTTGAGGACTTCTGAATAACGCTGACCATGAGATGACTTGTGTTGATTACAGGATACATTTTTTGCTAGCTCTAACGATAAACCACTGAATTCATGTTCAAGGACACTTGCAACATCAGTTTGTAGTATGTTTTCTTTTCTTAAATGTCTCACTAATCCTGACAGTGTTTTAATTTTTTCTGATTTTCTCCGAACCTGTTGATTTAATGTCTTCACTTTAGCTTCAGGGTCTTATTTTGTTCTTTTATGAAGTTAACTTTGTCTCTTGCAATGTCAGCTTCCTTTTCTTCAGTTGTGCTATATGTGGGATCGAGGGCCACAAGTCTTGCAATTTTTCGAGGACTGGGAGCTAATGCTTGCTCTCTTTTTGATATACTCGCAGTACTTCTTTTGCCTCTACTTACTGGCTGAAGGTGAACAGGGTAATCTTCAAATATAGTGGGGACCGCATCTGGCTTAAGTTTCTGTGCTTGATCTGCTGCACGGTGAAGGAAATCTGATTTTAAAAATGCCTGGAGCAAATTCTTGAATTTTTTGTTACGTTTTCTTGTGTAAAATCGCTACGATGTATGTTTCTGATCCATTTATTAAGTATGTCTTGTCCTTGAGATATTGGGAACCCACAGATTGAAAAACGTGAAATCTTCCTTTTTAGACTAAACTTCCAAAAGATGGGAAAAGAAAAGACTAAACTCTGGCAGCAAACAATCCAATTGAAAACATACTATAAAATTACTGAACATTTATAATATTAAACTGCTACAGCAATTTGCAGTGCATAACTTTTTAATCTACATACATATCATTTCTGAGGTTCCCCTTGGGTTTGCGGTATCAGGTAGTAAGTTACTTAGCCAGAGGTATTTGGGTATACAGTGTTGTTTATAAAAACATAGGTAGTCATCCTGGTATCTCTAATTGCTGAAGGTCTCTTTATATGATGGGATATATCCGGAAAACCATACGGGATCTGAAAAGTATGTCTCATATGGTAACCCTCACAATCCCCCTTAGGGACCTCATTACTGCATGAGTGTTGGATAGTTTCCAAGATTTTTTATAAACATGGCTATTCATTCTTGTACCAACAAAAAAAAGTTAAATTTCAGACAAAAGTTGGTGCAAATTATTGGACCGGTATCCTAATTTTTAACTTGCTGATTGCATCAAATTTAGTCCTTTCCTCTGTGACCAAATCTTCCAAAGAAAAGACTTTTGTTAATCAACTTCAATGTTTCAAATTCTTGTTTAAAAGCTCCAACTAACCTGTGGTATGAAATTGAGTTTCCAGTTCGTTCAGTATACTCCTTGCGGGCCTTTGGTGTACAGTGCACAGCCACACAGTCATTCGACATTTTACATATTTACATCAATAAAACTATATATTTACACTAAAACTAGGCTTATCTACGAAAATTCTTATAACAGCGTGTGATATATTCTGAAAAAACGTTAAATTTCAACTGACTACTAGTCCACGAGGGCTTCAGACCCCCTTCAGACCATACATTTGATATACTTCCACGTTGATTTTCCCGCCGCAACTTACCTCCGACAAGATGGCGCAGGGGGTGCTTCAGCCTCGATCAGGTAAAACAATAGAAGTGCACACTCTAGTGTTTTTATATTCCTAACTCTATGTATAAAATAAAGTAAAGTGTTGAATCAATTTTTTAATTTATTGTAGTTATATCGTCCTGAAGTATTTACTTTACAGTCATGGATATAGAATCGTCTAAACTTGAAGAAAGAAGAAAAAGAAGAATGAGAGATTGTTTTAAAGAATGTTGTGGTGTCTTAATAAGTTCCATAATTATTTTACTTTTGGTAGCTACATTATGTTCTGGTATTTTTTCGCTTCCTTTAATCAGCAGCTTAACCCTATTTGGTATGGGCTATTTTTTGCCTCTCTAAGTATGGGGGGCGTTTTCGCCCCCTAGTTATCTCAGCTGCTTTTTGTCTTATTGAGATGAAACTTAGTAGACATGTGCAAGTACCCAATTGCAACTAATTAACACTATTGTTTGCTAATTAGTCACGTGATACATTGCCTAGCGACCGTTTAAAGTGTGAAATTATGATTATTTCATCTACGTTGCCGAAAATCAAGCTAAATCGGACTAAAATTGGTAAAAGGCACTGTAAATGTTAAAATCTCTATAGAAAGTAAATTTTTTCTATCATTTAAGCTAATTATCAGCTAATATCTTTTTCTTGTCAACTTTTATAAGCCTTTATGATGAGGACAAAATTTTTTGCTTACTCAGCATTTTGGAAAACGTGTATAACAAGCTTTATTTTCAGTAAAAATCTTCAAAAGCATAGTTTAATGCATGACGCAATCCAAAAATTTAAAAAAATTGCTAATTAGGCTAATTAACAACATTAATTAAATTGATCACGCGAGAATTGACAAAATTTGCCAACAATATCAAAAACATTCAAATGATATATCAAATGATAGCTCTCGCCAAGAGAAGTCCAACCATATATATTTCTTTTATATGTGATAATTATTGACAGAGATATGACCAATTGAAGGGTAATTTGCATTACCTGCTTCAAAATATGGACATTTGCTGGTCAAGTGACTAAGTCCGCAACACCATAACCCATACTACTGTTATACAACTGGTTGGCCTGTTCTCTATGCTGACATCTAGTTCCTAATTTTGATTGTTTTTATGTTGATGCTAATCCTTTGTATTCAGCATTTCCGCTTGCAGGGAGATGATGCAATACTTTTCTTTGTATTTAACTTGGCTTCCCTTATTGTGCGAGTAGTGTCTTGTCGTTATCTTGCCGTACGCTCATGGGTTTCATGTTTTTATTACTTGTTCATTTGCCGTTAGATTTGTTGTTATATTTGCCGTTAATATTAGCCGTTATAAGTCGTGATATTGTCGAGTATATATGCCGTTCTATTAGCCGTAAAATTCGAAGTTGTGAAGCCGTATATGAAGTGTAATTGACGATTTATGAAGAGCTGCAGTTGAAACTTTTGTTCAATCTTTGTGTTATATTTTACGTTTTGTCTCATCGCGAACTCACTCTGTAAAGGTCTCTTACAAGTCCCTTTACATTGGTGCCCCGTGTGAGGAAGAGGAAAGCAAACATCCAATGAAGTTAAAGATCAAAGATGCATCGTCAAAAATATCTCCGAACAACTGATGGACAACCGATCTGTAATTATTGTAAGCGCGTAGGCCATGTTGTCAAGTATTGTAGGAAGAGACCTATCAAGTATGATGAACTGTCAAGCAAGTTGAAAAATGAAACTCTGTCAATAAACACTATTGAAGTTGCTAATGAAAACGATAATAAGAGAGAGAAGCTTGAAAAATCTGCTGTTGAGGATCTGGAAGTTGAAGACCCTTTTCTGTCGGTATGTAAATTGATCAAAGAACTCCAAAACACCGTCATAAAAGTAGAAGAGCTGTTAAACAGGAGACCAGGCATCAACCTGATAAGATCTGGAGAAATTCAAGTGATTGGCAAGCCTTTTTGCAATGTTCTCGAGTCAATGAAATTGTTAGTTCAACTAATTTTCGATCCACCGTTCTTGAAGGAGGATTACCTTAAAAAAAGGTGTCGTCGCAATCTGAAAAACTTTTTGGGGTTGGAAACAGAAACTGCCGGAAGAGCTGAATTTGGCATGGAAATTACTTGATGTCAAGCCAGGAGGCTTGTTTTGAAAGGAGGGAGTTGTGTTATACAACTGGTTGGCCTGTTCTCTATGCTGACATCTAGTTCCTAATTTTGATTGTTTTTATGTTGATGCTAATCCTTTGTATTCAGCATTTCCGCTTGCAGGGAGATGATGCAATACTTTTCTTTGTATGGCTTCCCTTATTGTGCGAGTAGTGTCTTGTCGTTATCTTGCCGTACGCTCATGGGTTTCATGTTTTTATTACTTGTTCATTTGCCGTTAGATTTGTTGTTATATTTGCCGTTAATATTAGCTGTTATAAGTCGTGATATTGTCGAGTATATATGCCGTTCTATTAGCCGTAAAATTCGAAGTTGTGAAGCCGTATATGAAGTGTAATTGACGATTTATGAAGAGCTGCAGTTGAAACTTTTGTTCAATCTTTGTGTTATATTTTACGTTTTGTCTCATCGCGAACTCACTCTGTAAAGGTCCCTTTCAAGAACCTTTACACTACAAAGTTCCTTGATAAATTCTACGAAAAGTCAGACCCTTACCAAAGCTACTAAGGAGTTCTTGCAGATGATACACGAGCAAAAGTAGGAGGGGGTGCAAAAAACGCCCCCCCCCCCATACTTAATAGGGTTAATGGTTGATATGGATAATTTACATACTATTGTATGGAAGATGTGATATGAACTTATTGAAGCACAGATCTTAAATAACACTATGGTATGATTTAATATTAGATGGAAATGCTAGCAGTGAAAATTTACTCAAACAGTTTTTCTCTTCTTTCGCCTGTGTTTTCTGGTCGCTTTCTACGCTTTCTTCTCACACCACCACCAGCTAATTTCCTTAAACCAGTCTCAACACCTAAACCACTTGCAGCTATGGCACCACCTTTGGCAGCTGCTTTTGCTTATTTTAATGCGGATTTCTTTATGGCTTGTTTGCTAATATTTCTAGTCACTGCTCTTCCTCCTTGCTTAAATGCTTGTCTAACTGCTGCTCGCGCTAATGGGGACCCCATCTTTCTAGAATTTCCTAATGCTGTCTTCCGTTTATAGCAGCCTCTCATCAACTCGGTTGCTTCCAGTCCGCCATCATTTATTAACATATCATCGATGATCATTGAAGCAATAATAGTTCCTGCCATTGACGCCATTATTTGAAATCGGATGTTTTAGCATATGCAAATTTATTCAGCGTTTTCTTTGATACCCCTGCAGCTCTCCAGACTTCACTAGGGATAAATTGTAAAGGTTTATCTTCTTTCCACCCCTTTTTCCTAATTCTCGGTTTCAATTTGCGTTGCAAACCTGGTAATGGTGTAATGCCAATCGCTGTTTTAACAATCCAATTTTGAAGGTTTTTAAAAAGACCTTTACCCCTAATTCTTCTTATGCGTTGTCGCTTTGTACGCTGTTTCTTTCTACCCTGTCTCTTCATTTAACCATCTTTAATTACTAGGTGCATGCATTGTATTTATAAGAGATTTGAGATGAAAGATATTTGTAAGTCATCAACTTCATTATTTGAATAAAAACATTTCAACAACAATTAATATGAAACAATATGCAAGATGAAGCAAATAGAGCCGATCATTAAGGGTTTTATAACTGATTTATTTTTTAAAAATGATGTAAACAGTTAGCGTTCTGATGGTGGGTCAATTCTCAACGTTACTCGTCCTGAGAAATTCCTCGATATTCTGTCCATCATTTCTTTAACCCTATTAAGTATGGGGGGGGGCGTTTTTCGCACCCCCCCCTCCTACTTGTGCTCGTGTATCATCTGCAAGAACTCCTAAGTAGGTTTGGTAAGGGTCTGACTTTTCGTAGAATTTATCAAGGAACCTTGTAGTATGGGTTATGGTGTTGCGGACTTGGTCACGTGACCAGCAAATGTCTATATTAGGAAGCAGGTTATGCAAATTACCCTTCAATCGGCTATATCTCTGTCAATAATTATCACATATAAAAGAAATATATATGGTTGGACTTCTCTTGGCAAGAGCTAGCATTTGATATATCATTTGAATGTTTTTGATATTGTTGGCAAATTTAAATTTTTGGATTGAGTCATGCATAACGCAGTGTAAACTATGCTTTTGAAGATTTTTACTGAAAATAAAGCTTGTTATATACGTTTTCCAAAATGCTGAGTAAGCAAAAAATATTTTCCTCATCATAAACGCTTATAAAAGTTGACAAGAAACAGCAATTAGCTGATAATTAGCTTAAATGATGGAAAAAGTTTACTTTCTATAGAGATTTTAACATTTACAGTGCCTTTTACCTATTTTAGTCCGATTTAGCTTGATTTTCGGCAATGTAGATGAAATAGTCATAACTTCACACTCTAAATGGTCGCTAGGCAACGTGTCACGTGACTAATAAGCAAACAATAGTGTTAATTAGTTGCAATTGGGTACTTGCACTTGTCTACTAAGTTTCATCTCAATAAGACAAATAGCAGCTGAGATAACTAAGGAGGCAAAAAATAGCCCATACCAAATAGGGTTAAATTCAATGATACAAATTAAGAATCCAAGGTTCTCATTACTTTCATATGCAAACCTCATTATTCTCTCCATAAAAGGATTGCCCTCTTCTTCTAGCATATTATAAGGCTGTTGAACTAATGCATCATAGCTCTCTTCAGAAATACCATCACTATCATAACCACTATCTTCACTATCATAATCAGCGACAAGCCCATAATCTCTGATACATACATCGACATCATCATCGGGAGTGTTGAATGCTCTGTCTGTTATCTCTTGAAGTGCTGTTTGCATCATTACATCACGCACCATTGTAGGTTGTGCTAACGTAGATTCTGAAGGTTGTACAATCACAGGTTCTGAAGATTGCGTTGGTGTTTGAGTAGCAGCAATCTAATAATAAAGAGAATATTTATATGAGAAGATCTTTCAAGTCTTATAAGTGTATTTAAATGAGTATAAATTATGCTGGTGTTCAACACATGGTACAAACTCTCTTTCGAATGTTGTTGTACCATCATCGAACAAAATTGCTTCTTTAGAATAATTATTCAGTCTATATATCTAATACTTATGATAGTTGACAGAAGCAACATTATTTTAGACTAAGCAAATGTTTGAAAAACAATGTTTGACTAGGATCTAAGTTACTTTGAAAACAACTCATAATGCAGTGACCTGTCTAATTGCCTTCGAAATTAATGTGATCAGTTAGACTTTAAACATTTTCGATATAATATCCCATATATCTATTAAAACGAATTGAAATCTTAGGAATCATTCTCCACATTTAAAACGAAATTGAATTATTGAACTGAGTTGTTGACCCGAATTGAATTATTTAATTGTGAATTGAATTGAATTGAGATGTAAATTGAGTTGTTGTCGAATTGAATTATTAAATTGTAAATTGAATTGAATTGAATTGAGTTGTAAATTGAGTTGTTGTCGAATTGAATTATTGAACCTATTATTTAACATCTGTGTTACACTGCAAGAACTCTTGAATACGAGGCTGGAGAAACCATTGCGTTAGATTAAACCGTCGCACTATAGCGCAACCTGATGATGTCACTGATGATGTCACTGGGCTAGAACCCGCGTGGGCCAGATCCTTCGCTTTGCAACCTACTGACAGTTAAACTGCCTTATTCTGGATTTATAACCAAGGCTAATGAAAGAACTTTGTGCAACATCATTTAAATGAGATCCTGAGACTAACTCGCAAAGAGGAATGGGGACATGAGAGGCTCTAGTGCATATGAATTGAAAGAGAATGCATTATGGTGGGAAGGTCCAAGATGGTTAAGAGAGGGGGAAAGTGCGTGGCCAAGCAAATTTTTAGGAGAAGAATCTGTAGATACAGCCGAAGAAAGAGGGAAAGCATGTGTAATGTTGACAGCTACTGAAGGGAGATTGAGAGCAAGTAATGTAATTGATATAAAGAGATTCAGTACCCTCAGTAAACTTCTAAGAGTAACTGCATATCTGAAGAAGTTTATAAATAATGCTAGGTTTAAGAAAGAGAAACGTAGCATATTAGCTTTGAGTGCAGAAGAGCTAAAAGAGGCAGAGGAGACTTGGATTAAGGATTCTCAGATTTCTCTGCAATTGCATGAAAGTTTTAACAAAGTGAAAGATAGCTTAGGCATTGTTGATCATGACGGCATCTTAATCTGCAGAGGAAGACTGCAATATTCTGAATTTAATATAAATGCAAAGTTTCCAATTATTCTACCTAAGGATAATCATGTCACAAATTTGGTTATTATGTATTTTCATGAGCAATTGTTCCACTGCAAAGTGAAAGGTACTCTGGCAGAACTAAGATCTCGCTTTTGGGTTACTCAAGGTAGACAGTATGTCAAGAAGGTTATCAAGAATTGCTTTATCTGTAAGAAATTAGAGGGAAAGTCCTTTGGTTCACCCCCAATAGCACCCTTGCCAAACTTTAGAGTTTTTTCAGGCCCTGCCCTTTAGCAAGGTTGCAGTGGACTTTGCAGGTCCCTTGTACATTAAGAAAGAAGGCAAAACTGGAAAAGGCATATATTGCTTTGTTCACATGCTGTGTGACACAAGCAGTTCATCTTGAGCTTGTTGAGAATCTAAATGCAGCTACCTTCTTAAATTGTTTAAGACGTCTTTCAGCTAGAAGGGGCACACCCACCCTTATAGTCTCAGATAATGGAAAAACATTCAAAGCCGCTGCTAAGTTCATCAAGAAACTGAGTACAACTGATCTGCTGCAGAATTATTTGAGTTCGAAAAGGAGATGCCAGAGATTCAATTTAGAGAGTGCTGCCTGGATGGGGAGATTCTTTAAAAGATAAATTGGCTCGATAAAGAGATGTTCAAGAAAGGTCTTAGGTAATGCTAAGTTAACTTCTGATGAGCTTATTACAGTTTTGACAGAAATCGAATGTACCATAAACTGAAGGCCAATAACATACCAATATGAAGACTTGGAAAAAGCCTTGACCCCATCCCACCTGCTACTAGGACACTTATTACTTGCAATAGCTGAAAGCATCAATAGTTCTGTAACTGATGATTGTAATGATTATGATAAACTAACGAATAGATTTAAGTATCTTAGCAGGAAGCTCTCTCATTTCTAGAAGAGGTAGATACAGGAGTATTTAATCAACCTTAGAGAGCACCATAAGCAGAAGAAGAACTCTGTGCGACCTGACATATCTGTTGGTGGCATTCAGGATGAAGGAAAGAAGAGAGGTCTTTGGATTGGTGGAAAACCTCATAACTGGTAAGGACAGCGTTGCGTTGCCAGCGATCCTTGCGTTCGAGATAGAAAAATTTCTATCTCTGCGATCGCAGCGATCCTTGCGTCGAGAGATTTTTGAGTGAAAACCAAGTCAACATGAATTTCAGCCATTGAGGCCTCTCTTTCGAGTTCAATAGATTCGAGATTGAGGCCTCCCTTGCACATTTACTGGCAAAATGGCGTTTGATAGTCTCGAGAATCATGCCTTTATGGAAGAAGTACAGAAGTACGACTGTGTATATAATAAATTCAATCGCACATTTTTGAAGAAATTGATTTTGGCGCCCTGATGTCGTCATTTTAGGAAGTTGAATTTCGCGCCAAAGTGCACTCTTTTTTTTATAAGTATACTATAAATTTTGCCCAGCCTCAATATTCTTAAGAAATTTTCGTTTTGAGCCTGAAAATATTCTTAAAGTATTCTTATTTTTTCAAACATGATATGGTTTCAGGGGAACATAGTTAAAAGAAAAACTACGAGGAAATGGCGGAGCGAAAGAAAATTTCAACTATTATAACAATAAGAATGTTGTTTAACAATCATGAAGTTTCTTTTTAACATTGCAAAACAGGCAACTGCTGAAAAATGAGGCACAAATATGCGAGCTGAGGCTGAGCATATTCTTACAATATTCTTAAAAATTGGATGATTCTGAGCCTCAATATTCTTATAAACTTTATTCTTATAAAAAAAAGAGTGTATCAAAAACGTGCGATCCTTACGATAAATGGAAACCTCTTGACGCAAGGATCGCTGATGATTGCTAGTCACAATTGAGTGCAATCCTAGCGATCCAGCGATTCTTGCGTCGAATTGGAAACCAGGCTTAAAGGGAATGGAGCCAGTGAGACAACACAGGGTGCTGGAGAAGCCATGAGAAGCCAGCCAACCCGAGCGGCGGCTAAAGATGCACGCTGGAAGTCACGGCTTATGCTTGACTCTTAGCATCGAGTCAAGGAGGGGGGTATGTTAGCAAACCCAACGCACCTTTTGTAACAATGGCAAACGAGTCGGTTACCTTAGAGTTTCACGACTCACATAAAGGAATTTATATGTATTTGTTTTCATTTTTCTATTGACGTGATTACCTCATGGTGAGGTTGAGACAAGGAAATTTACTCATGATGTTTTTCGCTTGTAATGCTTAGCGTTTCCTTATACATTTTAGGTGTGTTACCTTTTGTTATGTTATAAATTTGATTGGTTTTTATTTCTTTGTATCTACCGAAAAATAATTTAGCAAGCCTAATATGGAACAAATGCAGATGCCCAAATTTATTCTGCTAAAGTAAAAGATTGATGAATTTCAAACCTTGCACGACACTGAAAATTTTTTTGCAAACTTCTTCTCAAAGCCCATTTCCACGATTCTAATTCTGAAGAGAGTTATAAAGTTACTCCACCGCCTTCCAATTCTCCAACAGCTGATTTAATTGAAAATCTATTCCCAAACAACAAGCCCAAATGGACACCTCCTTCTGGCACTCTCAACTCCCTTGACCTGTATATGAGCAAATGTTGCAACAAAATCTCAAGAATCAACTTCAGTCAATCAATCAATCGCCCAAACCTTACATCCAATGAATTCAAAGCCCTTGAACATTTGAAAAATCGCACCGACATCGTCATCAAGCCTGCAGACAAAGGTGGTTGTGTTGTGGTTTGGAGCAGAGAGCTGTATGTCAAAGAAGGCCTCTCACCACTCGAATCCAACACCAATTTCTAACATCGCTCTGCCCGCAATCCTACAAACAATTTCAACAAAACAATCATCACTACAATCCAAGTCGAAATAGATAACAACAACCTTCCTGTCAATGCTACAAAGCTGTATTCTTCACACCCCCGTACTCCCATTTTTTACATGTTGCCAAAGATACAAAAACCCAACAAACCTGGTCGCCCTATCGTTTCCGCTGTCTCCTGCCCTCCGTCTCAATCGCAACATTCCTTGATGCCATTCTCACGCCTATCGTAAAAACCTTACCCACCTATGTTAAAGACACATCTGATGACCTACACATATTTGACAACTTCAACTTCAAAGGCTCCGAAAGATACCTCTTCACAATGAACATCAAATCACTCTACGCTGTCATTCCAAATGCTGATGGTCTTATGGCACTCAAACACTTTCTGGATCTCTGACCATCACAAGACCCCGCAACATCTACCGTTCTTCGCCTTGCTGAACTGGTTCTCACTACTAATGGCTTCCTCTTCGAATCACAATAGTTTGTTCAAGTTTGAAGTGTTGCTATCGGTAGTAAACTCGGTCCCAGCTACGCCTGCCTGTTCGTGGGATATCAAGAATATCTTATCTCCCAGTCATAAACTGGTCCTTTTCCTGATCTGTTACTACGATACATAGATGATGTCGTTGGTGCATCTTCTCTGCCTCTTCAACAGCCTCAAAGGTTTATCAATTTTGTTTCCAACTTCTACCCTGCTTTACAGTTTACAGTCAACATCACCCAATGCAGTTTAACCTTCCTCGATATCCACTTGTCCATTTCTGGTGACCATAATAATAATAATATAATAATTAATTTATTTAAAGTAGGTACTATGTAATAATTTAGCTAATTGAGACCTAACATAGCTAATTGAGACCTACTACTAAGTACATAGACAAAAATTTACAAAAAAGTTTACAAAAAATTTGCTCAAGGTTTACAAAAATAAGAAAGTCTGTAATTAAGTCAAGAAACCAACTTGCGGTATGTATGGTGTACATAGTTTGCAACTGCATGTTTCACCTTTCAAATTTTTAATGTGTTTTTTAAATTTGGAAATAGTTTCAGAAGCTTTGACCTCATCCGCGATCGTGTTCCACAAAAGGCTCCCTATGTAAGATAGACTTTGTTTTCCGTAGGCAACAGTTTTATACTTGGGCACTTGGAGCCGGTTTTTAATTCTAAGATTATATTGCGAAATTTTTCTTGTAAAGATTTCTTTCATGAATCTTGGATTGAGGTCTTTATTTGTTTTGAAAATTTCCGTGATTAGCAGTTGAAGATTTTGTGGTGAACGGTCACAGAATTGTTCTTTTCCAAAAGAGTTAAATAGTCTGACTGTTTGTCACTATAAGCTATCCTCAAAGCTTTTTCGTGGATGTGATTTATCTTGTTGTTCGTACGTTTATCATAAAACATCCAAATCAGAGGACAGTAATTGAATTGTGATAATACAAACGTCTGCATAATTTGTTTTAATTTTTCACCACTGATATATCAGGCTATTCTAGATAACGCATGTAATTTTTCGTAGTTATCCCCTCTATACTCAAATAGAAGATTTTTTTGAAGGTCGTATCTGAAACCCTCTTCGCCAAATTTTATGTAATCTTGGTAGGTGATCAGTTTAGGACCTCTTTTTGTAAACCCTGTTTTTAAGATTGTAATTATCATAGCCTGAAAGTCAGATAGCCCCGATTCGATAGTTGAAGTATTTTGAAAATTATTCTTCCTGTTAGTCCGGATTAGGTCTATACATCGGGGACTATCTGACTAAAAACAAGATGATTCTTGACAATGCTGCATAAATTTTAGTGGTCCATGAAATCACTGATGTCGGTTTTGTTTGCTTCAGAGTTGAAATCACCCATTATAACTATGTTTTCGTACTTAGTATTGTAATGATTAAGCCCTTTTTCAATTTCATCGAAAAAATATTTTTGACATTGAGAGGGGGGTCGATATATGGCTAGATATATGGTTTTTTCGAGTTTAACCCTATCTGGACCGGGCTTTTTTGAGCATCCTCAGACCGAGGGGGGGGGGCTAAATTAGCCCCCATTATAACTCGCATCTGGGATGAGCGAGAAAGATGAAATTTGGCCAAAATATCAATGTAATCATATTATTTGGAACTGTAAGGTTTTGTTTGTTATCCAATGTATTATGACGTCATAATGACGTAATAATCACCTTTCCACTTTTTGACATTTCCACCATTACCTTGAATTATATGACTGATAATCACTACTAAACTATTGGAATACCCATTTTGACTGTTATAATCATACTTAATCACATTTTGCTACATTTTTGAAAAATTTCTTACTTTTCTGTAGAAATGCTGCGCATGCGCAGTAGAAAACTGTCATTATTTTTGTTCATATGGGTTTCTTGAAGTAGCTTCTGATGGAAAAGTAGAACTGAGTCACCAATACACTGATGTTTGCGAGGAGAAATTTAATTAGCATTTTTAGAGCATCAGAAATGACGAATAATGCTGATGTCAGCAATATTCTAAAAATAGAATCCAAATGCATTTCACAAAAACAGGGTTTATTATCTGGTGTCCTCTGATATTGGATTGCCATTGCCCAAGTTTCATGAAGATATCAATTTCATCAAAGAAATTAGACCGAATTTTGTTGGTCCTAAAGTGACAATTTTCAACCTGGTTACTATGGTAATGGTTCATTAGTAACCATGGAAACCAACACATCACAAGGTCCGCAGATAATTTTTAGGAAAAGTCGAGAACATTCATCCAACTTTGTTTCGTGCATTTTGAGTTTTGTAAAGAAATGTAGGAGGGGGGGGGGGCTATTTTAGCCCCCCGGTCCAGATAGGGTTAATTGTAGGACGATTACCTCAATATCAGCTGGAAATTCGTGATCCTGGAGCTGCTTAATTGGCACCCCCTCCCTGACATAAATTAAAAGACCACCACCATTTCTATCTCTATCATGTCTAAAGGGTGTCATAAAACCATCAACCATAAATTCGCTTGTTTGAAAACTACTATCGAGCTTGGTTTCAGCTGTCGTTAAAATATCGATATTTTCAAAGATTGGTTTAAGCATTTCAAATTTGTTTCTTATTGTATCTATATTAAGATGGGTCATAATTAAACCGTTTTTACATTTACATCTTATTTCTTTTAGTTTCTCTAGAGGGTTTTCTACAATAAGGTTTACCATACCGTCTTCAGTGATGTCATGAACCAATGTATCAAGGCAGCAATTGGTATTGTTTGCCTATCAATGAATAACAAAATTTAAAAAGTTTCTTGCTAAAATAGCATCTCCAGATTTGTTAAGGTGCAGTCGACTGCCATTTAGGTGCTTTTCAAAATCAATGTTCTCATGTTCAAAAAATTTATGTTCTCCTCATTGCACATTTCTCTCAGTATATCGTTTGTTCTTAATCTTTTCTCTTCCATATGATCTCCTCGTTGAATTAGGCCCAACACGACAACTTCTGTCTCCTTGTATTTGCAGCTAATAGTCCTTGTCAGTGTTATGATTTCTGTTGATATATCTAGTGCTGTTTTTCGGTTCTCAGATCGTTTGTGCCACAGTGTAAGATAATTGTTTTAGGCTTCTTGTCTAGTGAAGGTTTACTGTAACTTTCCATGTCCTTGACTGTTGCACCGGAAAAGCTTTTAACAAATATCTCGTCATTCCTTGGTAACTTTCTCTTTAGCCTCCAAGCATCTACATTTTTTACCATTGAATCGCCAATAATTATCGTCTTATTTTTTTCTTCTATTGTTCTTTGATTCTCTTTTTGGTGGCGTTTGCATTTTGATGGTATTTTGATTTGGTTTTATATTTTCAGCTTTGTCGTTCGCCAATTGTCGATTCGTTTTGTTCTTATTATTGGCCTTTGCCCTCTGTTCTTTGATTGATTTGTGAGGTCTGAATTTATGTCCTCTATAACAATTGTTGTTTTTTCCGGCAAAGTGTTTTCTGTATTGTTCTTTTCAATGTGTGTCATCCCTTGGGATAACATTGCAGAGGAACACGGTAGATCTGGTGATTTTTGTCGTTGTTGATAAGATGGATCTTATTTTTAAGGGTGTGGTTTTCGATTTGCAGTGCATGATATTTTTCTTTTAAGATGTCATTTATATCTCGCTGTTCTAAGATATCCAAATTTAGTCTGCTTATGTCATCAGTCAATTTGTCAAATATCTTGCCATGAATTCTGTTTGTCGATTCTCTTGATTCCCAAACTCCCTGCCAAGCATGGAGGAGTAATCCGTTTGCGGTGATTTTGGAAGGAATCTATCGTCTTCTTGGATAACGGAACAATCATCTTTACTCGCTTGATTATTTATAACACTTTCCATATCGAAAAAAAAAAGGATTCCCTACCTTTATTTGTAGGCTTATTAATAATAGCACCACTTTCAGTAAGGAAATCAATATTCTTCTTCACCTCTACGGCATCCAGGCCATGTTTTTCAACAGCTACAGTTAGGACATTCTTACTTTCTGGTCGTTTCTTTGAGTTACAAATTTCTTTGATAACATCCAATATTACCTTACAGCATTCCTGTCCTCATTCAAGGTAGACGACATTATCTTGATCACCAGCCAGCTTGTTTTTAAATTAATAAGTTTTAATTCCGAGCATTGAGAAACACGTCTAGTCTGCAATCACATCTGTCATTTGGATTCACCCATCTCAACATGTCTATCTACTACAAAGAAACCGATGCCCACCGATGCCCTAAATTATAAATCATCACACCCACCCAAATGCAAGAACTCTATACCTCTATCCCAATTCCTTCACCTCCGCTGTTTATGCTCTGACGATGAAGATTTCAAATCCAAAGCTAAAGAAATGCAAAATTTTTTCCTCAATTCTGGTTATCCTGATAATATAACAAATAATGCCTTCACCAAAGTTTTTGATATTTCACGCTACAACGCTCTGCACCAACAAGGCAAAAATCAAAGAACTAACCTAACTCCACTTACCTTAACCTACCATCCACTATACCGTCAACTCCATAACATCATCATGCAGAATTTCCACCTCCTTACTCAATCTCCTGAAACATCTAATATATCCAAGGAAAAACCTCTTCTGGCCTACCGTCATGATACCAATCTTCGCGACCTTCTGGTGAAGTCCAATCTTCCATCCCCCCAACAACCTGGCTCCACTCCCTGTAACCATGGCAATTGTAATACCTGCTCCCACATCGACAACAACACCTCCATCAAGTATTCTCCTGGTTCCTCAAATTTCACTGTTCGACAACATTTCAACTGCTCCTCTTCCTGTCTGATCTATTGTATTCGCTGTTTAAAATGCAACATCCTCTACATTGGAGAAACATCCCGCCAGCTTAACAACCGCTTTGGTGAAAATCTCCGAAGCGTAAGAAACAAAATATATCTTCAAAAGAATCACCAAGAAGACGCCAACATCACTTCTCCAAACAATTTTACTCCTTAAACCATTGCATCAATCACATGAAAGTTCAAGCCCTTACCCATGTACCATCAGATTCTCGAGAAAGGAAAACCTTAGAGAAGAAAATTATTTTTAAATTAGGAACACTCACTCCTCGGGGGCTTAATAAACAGTTTTCTTTTTGTAGATCCACACACTAATAATGCTTCTGCTTGATTTGTTTTTTCTTTGTTTTTTCCTGTACATCTTTATTTTGCCTCGTTTTCATTTTTCAAACTACTTATATTTGAAGAAGGGGGAAATTTGTCTGCCGCTGGTCATGGCGGCTTGTGTACGCGGGCTTGCGGGCTCTGTTTCGCACACCACGGACCACGAGGCACGATCGGCGCGTTGCTGTTGACCTAACCATAACGTTGACTGATGTTTGACTTTGCTACCAAGGATTTAAAATATTTAAAAGAAAAATAATTGAGAAAACATAAGATTCACTGCAAACACTAAATCATCATGCAGTGATCCATTTATCGTTGGGTAAACTGAATGATCAAGCAACAGACAATATCCATGCAAGTGAAAGTAAGTGAGAATCACCATCTCTTATTAAAAAATTTTGATTTACCTTGCCCCACAAAGTCACTTAGATAGTGTTATAGAGCAAGTTTTTCTCTATCTATCAGTGTTTTTCACATAGCTGGCAAAATTTACGTTTTTTTCGTATTCATGCTTTAATTTCACTGTTTTACGATGCTAAAATCAAAAGGTTGTAGAAAACTTCATTCGACCCAATGAGTGAAATATGTCTTTTGAAAATAACAACATTTCTCAATAATTTGAGCTTGCCCCACAAAGTCACTTAGATAGTGTTATAGAGCAAGTTTTTCTCTATCTATCAGTGTTTTTCACATAGCTGGCAAAATTTACGTTTTTTTCGCGTTCATGCTTTAATTTCACTGTTTTAAGACGCTAAAATCAAAAGGTTGTAGAAAACTTCATTTGACCCAATGAGTGAAATATGTGTTTTGAAAATAACAACATTTCTCAATAATTTGAGCTTGCCCCACAAAGTCACGTAGATAGTGTTATAGAGCAAGTTTTTCTCTATCTATCAGTGTTTTTCACATAGCTGGCAAAATTTACGTTTTTTTCGTATTCGTGCTTTAATTTCACTGTTTTACGACACTAAAATCAAAAGGTTGTAGAAAACTGCATTCGACCCAATGAGTGAAATGTGTATTTTGAAAATAACCAAATTTCTCAACAATTTTGAATTTGCCGGATCGAGAAAACAACCATAAGAGAAGGAATTATATCGTTAGCCTTTTTTGCTTATCATTGTGTTTCAGTTGTTCATTTATGTTGTAACAGTTACATAACTTTTTGAAATTTGAATGTAAAGCAACAACTAGATAAATAAGGCAATACTAAATCAAAACATTGCATCCATTTACGGGCTTCTTAACATTTAAATAACACATATATATCATAAGATTAAGATTTATAAAATCATTTCTGTGATGAATTATATAACTTATATTGAATTTACATTAACATATATAAATTCATTGACGAAACATTTGAGGTCGCCCAAACTTTTGGCCTTAACAAAGTGTTTTATGATAGATAATAAATAGCTAATATGAAACTATAGAGGGTACATGTTAGCCCCCCTTGAAGCGTGCTGTTTTTGCACGAAACATTGTAAGACTCTTCCTTTTGATAGAGTCATATTATAGCTAACAAATAGCAAATAACGATAGAGGGTACTTCTTAGCCCCCCTTGAAGCGTGCTGTTTTTGCACGAAACATTTTAAGACTCTTCCTTTTGATAGAGTCATATAATAGTATATTTCTTTAAAATCGATTTAGTGACCTGTCAGAGCTGAATACTCACAAGAGCTTTAAAAAAAGCTATTCTTCAGATGATAGGCCACTAGGTTAAGAAGCTTACACGATTACTCACAGTTTAAAAAGACTAACTGGAATAAGATTGCTACCCCTAAGACTGCTGTTAAAATACTTATTACAGAATTCTTCGAGATATAAGCAAATCTCGTTTATCTTGAATCTGCTGCAAAATGATATGCTAGCTCCATTCATGTGATGGAAGTGGCTGTCCAGCACATAAACAAAACCTCCGTGAGCTACTAGTGCAATTGCTTTGTCTGGAGGAAAGATCAGCACTGAACAGAAAGTGGCATTTGCATTCAAAAGATCGTACATCTGGGCTTCAAGGTGTTCTGCATCTCTTATTGCCAGAATGGCGTTTGGCATATATAGCTGCAACTCTGAATACTCGATGACCTCCTCAACGGTAAGATTGATCTCGTCTACACTGTCACTTATGATTTTATAGAGAGCATTGCCTTTTTCCATCATCTCTGCATAATCTCTGATGACTGTGTCGATTTCTTCTAGGTTTGATGGCAAATGCATAACTTTCCTCAGAACAGCTGAGCAGACCATAGTGGCAATGACTGTGCAAGAATTGATGCTTGATCCATAACCGATAATTCCTGATTGACTCTGATGCCATGGCAGAAGAACTTCAGTAAGACTGCCTGATACTGCAACTTTTGGCGATTGTTGGCGAGCAGTAAGATTTGCCTTTTCCGCTTCTTTTTTGTGCCAACTACAGTTGCATAACTTCTTATTTGGATCAGGAGAGCAGGTATTATCGGGACACAGAGGGCATCTCATTATCTTGTTCTCTTTTCTATGACCTTTGACCAGATGACTACAGACTTTGCAGTGGGGTGGTTTCTTGAGCGGAATTGATTTCCCAGAACTGGCTTTGTAAAACTTTGCATCAGTCTACAAAGTATGAAAAATATTTCATCTTTCTAGCTACATATATTATAAATTGAAATACGAGAATTGAATTGGGTGAAACTTAACCAGCACCGCCGAAAAACGAATAACAGATTTTCCGCTACGGGGACTCAGACCAGATGTTATAGGGTAAAAATCATTATACCAAGTAAAAATTGAGAAACGTGTGCTACCTTTTTCTGTTTTAAAGTCTTTTTTAATTGCATTCATTCTAATATATCACAAGATGTTTGTATCTCGGCGGTCCTGGTCGTTTTTACTACAATAACATACCTGATTCGGCAAGCATGGCTTGAGAGACTTAATTTCTTCAGCAAGATCATCGACCTTCTTTTCTATGTCTTTAGTTGCAAGTGCATCAACAAATACTTTTGAACTGTCGTCTGTATCTTCTTCATATCCACCAGAATCATCTTGTTCAGCAGCAGATACATCGAACAGGGATTTCTGTGCCGTTTTTGCCAGGTTAGCGACAGTAGATTTTAAATGACTGCGGCGAATTGGACAATGGGTAGCTTCTCTGGCACATCTCACATGAAATGAATGGAAGCAGCCGTCAAATCTGTTCCATGTCTCTTCAGATGCAAGCAGAGTACAACCCGGCATATCACAGCAGATAACGGGGCTAGGTGGGTAATCTGTGTGGTAACCAAGAGGATGGCAATTTTTGTTTTGAAGCAATTTCTCGAACATTGTTTCCAGAGGCGAATCATTGAATTTGCTTTCGGCTGACAATAAAGACAGTTTGCTGAAGAGGTGGACAAGATGTTCAGAGCATTTCAACTTCAAACTTGCGAGCTGATTCTGAATAAAAGTAAAATTCTTTGATGGAGTAAAATTGGATCTAAAATTCTGCTGTGTTTTTTTCGACTGAAATACTGCTCTGGCTTTCTTTTGAAGCATTTCTATGGAATCGCCATCAGATGTTTGTGCTCGTATGATTGAGTGGACATTTTCGACAGGATACTCATCTGTTGTTGTGAGGTACTACTGCATTAATTTATACAGATCAGTATTGTTTTTCTTCCAAAACAGAATATTTGACAGCCACACTAAAGGGGCTTTATTGTAATGATGGCGACGGAAACAGTAGAATAACACCCATGCATGTATGATGGAGTTGTAATACAGCTGGAACAAATTTAGACGAAAAATAACACTGTAGATGGATAACACCAGAGGCAAGTAACTATCCAACAGAGTGAATAGGATGCCGTAGAGAATGTGCTTACATTCAGCAAAAACCTTTTTAACATTCGATCGAATCAGTGTCCAGCCACCATAAACAATTTCTAGAATTAGCGATGTACGCCATGGCACTGGCTTATCAGCAAGTTTTTGCTTTGGAAACAGCAATTCATACATATACTTGAAAAATGGATGGTAGTTCTGCATAACATCTTCTCGTGAATTCAGAGAGATATGAAGAGGCCCTATCAATGGTACTGCCGATTGCATACAGTTGTCGAAATCTTTATTTAAACTGTCTTTTTCTGAGAGCTCTGAGTCAAATGAAGAACAGTAGCTGTGGAAATGCTTTTCTTCATCTTGCTTCATCTTGTTACCCAACGCAGGATTCTTTTGAATAGGCTGTGTATAGTTGCATTTTCTGTAAACGGCTTTACGCATATGATATTGCGCAGGCCAGTCACCTGGCATCAAGACCGCGTATTTCTTCATATAGTCACCGATTTTACAACTTGTAATGACGTCTATTGCAGACTCGAAATTTGCGGTACTTTTCAAAGGTTGGTTCAAAAAATCAACTAAGTATAAATTGTCAAGGCACCTCAGATTTCTGACATTCTCTGACTCACTGTACATATGTGCGTAAAGTGACGTTCCACCTCAGGATTAAAGAACTGACAACTGAACCAGTCTGGCATGATATCACAGTAGCTTGATGCTAAGCTATGCATGACGTGAGGGCTTGCAAATTCTGTTTTTAAAAGTTCGATATCAACCCCTCTAGGATTCTGAAGGTTTCCTAAAGATGTTAAAGGAATTGCCGGAATCTGCGGAAAGATTCTACAAACTATGGTACACATGCAGTTCACTTGAGACGTTGTTGTGTCAGTTGGACGTCTTTTAGCATGGATTGTCGTGTAGTCGTCGACATACAACAAGCCAGCCATTTTCCCTTGCAAGATCGACAGCATTATTGACACATTCAGAATTTCTATCTGCAAGACGTTTAATCTCGTTTTTAACAGTTCGGCTGCAAACAGTATTTCCAATTTTTTTCTCAGTGTCAAGGGCTTCCTGAGTTGCGTGGTTCATCTTCAGATAGATACCGTGATCTTTTTGCAAAGCATTACATCGTTGACTTTTACCATAACATAGTTCATAGAGTACAGTCATTGCTACATAACGATTTCTGGCATCGCGCTCTTCCGAATGTCTCTTATCATTCATTGCCCTACATAGATTTTGATAGATGGTATATGCACCACTTTGAATACAAAAAGCTTCGAATTCTTTTGGGTCATAGATTGTTGGCTGTTTCTCCACATTGTACTTTTGATGCATTCCAGCTACAAGCATCCTGATCTCATGCTTTAGATCTGAACCTGAAAAAATATGTTTCTTATGAATAGCGTTTATGATAATATTTTGAATATTCACAGTGATGATAAAACAATGGGCATTCATTTCATACAATTAAACGCGAATTTTTAGTGGGAAACTGCCGTATAATCTTTGGTAAAACCAATCAAGATCCCCCCATTGTCTCTAGAGTTCCCTTGTTTATTAAGTATCCCTCTTTCAAGGGAAATTTGAAATCAGCCCTCTTTGTTTTGTCAAACTTAACATTTCACTAGTAAAAGGAAAATTGAATGATTATGCATTTGATAGATCAAACTTGTCTTCTAGCTCTAGTTTTCGTAGATATGTAGAAAATCAATAAAAACTTTTCGCTTAAAGTACATTTAATAATGTCTGTTGCATCCTTGTCGAAAGCATAATAGAAAAGAATAGAAAAGTAAGGTGTGCGCTCTACGACTAGACCTTGCAAATAAGGTATAAAATTTTTTGTAAGGAATTTTTGGTCTGAGTTGATCTGAGACTGCAGTTCCTTAATTTTTCACAAAAATGAGGCTGACGGTTCCTTATTCCGTTCCTCCTCGTTGTATATGTTTGAACACTTGAACCCATTTTAACAGTTATTTTAACAGTTATTCTTGTTTTTTCATCCGAGCCTGGATGGATCCTTAACATTTTCACGGTCCTTATAAAGGTGCAGCCACCCAAAATTAATATTAACAAAAGGGGGCTCCAAACCCTGAGCCTTTTCCGAAAGTCAACATTTAATTCCTTCTCGAGTGGCAAAAAGTACAATTTTAAATCCCCCCTATTGTGAGCCCCAATCCCCACCGGAATGTCTGAAACTGAATAATCTCCTTAATGCAAACATGCAAAATAGATCTTTTACTCAAACAGTTTTGAAATCTCCTATATCGTTCAAAATGTAGAATGCAAACACAAAACCGAGAGGCAATTAACTGAAAACTTCGCAGACCTTTGCTAAAAATCTTATTGTTTTCATGGAAATCCTTTTGTTTTAATGGAATCCCGTACGGCTTCGTGAAGAGTGAAATGTGAAATGCCCCTCGCACAGAATTGGTAAGGCAGAATATTTTACGTTGTCGACTTTAATTAATAGATTGATCAAAGACTTTTAACTAGTGGTCTGCAAAGTATTTCTCTAAGATATTTATATTTCGAAGTTTCAAAATTATAAATACAAATTGCAAAGAAACCCTTCTAAAACTCATTCAGAATCAAAAGGACTGGGTCATGTTTGAATCTACAGTATGACAAATTTCATTTTTGACCAATCACGATTTCAACACGTGACCATAGCTTTTGTCAGAAGAAAAGTTTGAAATGGGATGATCGTTAGTCATTTTCGACATTTGCGAAATTGATGAAGGTCAAATCAAATAAGCTCATATCACGCTACATTTTTTGGATAAGTTAGTGGAGTCCCTTTCAGTTGTGCTGGTGCTTGGTAAAGTTTGATTCGATGTCTTATCAAATAAAATTACAAATGTGGTTTTATGGATTGTCTTGATCTTGAAAAGGTGAGCAAAATTATCATCAAATTATTATCGCAAAACCCACTCAGTATCAATGTAAAATTACTTACGCATTGAATAACTATTTGCAGCCTCGTGCAGTCTACTAAATGTCCTATGATCCATCGTTGTTACACCTGTAATAATAATTAGAAGCGTTTTGAGTGATGCATATAATTAATAGTATCTTTTACCGTATCTTTTACCGTGCTCGAAAAAGCCTGAATGAATAGGTACGTCATCTACATGCAAATTCCAAATTGGTAACAATTTTTGTATAAAAGTTTTAGACTAAAACTTACCAGAGGGGCTAATATTAACAGTCCCGAACTTAGATTTTGTTTGTGACCAAGATGACACGGGGCATGTATTTGCAACGTCCTTAAAAACGAGCCTTCTTTTTGCTTTCGGTGTTGAATGCTTCATTATCACTCCGCTACAATCCAAATTTTCTTTCTCAATTGACATTATTTCTTCTAAACTCGATTCCAATATTGTGAACCCCTTTTCAGCCTCTTCAGCTTTCCCTAACTTTCCAACATTGCCTCCAACCTTTCGTCCAGCGCGTCGACCATGCTTTGTATATTTTTCCACCTACCAGAAAAAAAGTCTTAAACCAGTTTGTTAGTTTGTTACCAATTAAGAACAATTTTATTAAATCTTAGGTCTTACCAAAATACTTTTGCCTTCTTTTCTCCATCTATACACGGCTCTTGCACATTGTTTACATAATTTTCCTTGAATTATCGTCTTGCCAAAAGCATTCTTCAGTTCTTCGTTGCTAAAAGACTCTGTGTTGACAAAATTTCTTCGGTACTGGGTCTTTATTCCGCATACTTCACAGCCTTTTTCCGAATAATGGACCTTTACTCCTTCAGCGGAGTAAACCAACTCAAGAGTTAAAAGAACAACAACAATTGCAATAAGCTCTTTCATTTTATGTATAACTAAATTTAACTTTCAAAGATAATTGTTAGTTTAAACTCAATGTTTTGTCGTCAATGACGCAATTGCTATTTCACAAGGAGGAAGTGTTTGTTTCCATAGTTATGCCAGAAATTCATAATGGCGGAATTTTTAATTGTTTACAAAATATTGCCTGGCTTGTACCCCTGTGAGAATCTTCGCGCATGGCAAATACAAATTTCCCCCTTCTTCTTATATTTGTATTTTAAAATTAAACCGTCACTTGAAAAAGGGTAATACCCGAAATATCGTTAAAATTCGTCATTTCTCTTGGTACGGAATCCTTTTAATAAAATTTCGTTCTATGTAAGTTATTCGATAGTACCTCACGCTATATTTCAGTTTCTTATATGGAACATATTGCATATTTGTCAATTGTGTAATTTGTAATCCCTTTTTTTGGATGAGCAGTCTAGTAGGATTCTCGTATCGAGTAGAGCAATTTTAGAACTTGTGAGAAAAAAAATGAAGGTTTTATGGTAGCAACAGATTGTGTAGTATTCGTTGTCTGTTCTCGCTTACAATATTTAAGAATCAGAGGGGCTAAGAATCCCCAACAGAAACCAAATAAAAATTCATCTTTCAGGCTCTTTAATTAACACCACTGCTATCATCATCACAAATTCATTGTTATGACTTTGATTACTGTAGGTGTAGGTCCTAGTCTGTACAGCTAATGGTTGCAATTATTATACAGTTTTTGGTATCACTACAGGCCAAGGTTCCTCTAATAGTTTTAAATTGGTATTAAGCAAAGCTATTACTGGTCAGCTAGTACTTTATTGTCATAGCTACCAAATGTGCATTATAATTGGCTGCAAAGATATCACTGTTCAGGCAAGGTCAAAATCAGTCCTTGCCAGTCAACTGTTCATTCATGGTGTATGTCAAGGGTTGGCTATTTGGGCGGTATTTTGGCGGGTTGGCCACCAAGACGTTGGTGGCAAATGAGAATCTAAAGCAAATGTGTCTTTATTATTTATTATGCTGTACTGAATTTGCGTAATACGATCCCCAATTCTGCCAACCCAGTGTGTGTTAGTGCTTCTTTTGTCTGTGTTGGAGACTGCCACTCATTAATTACTGCAGGCGTAAATGATGATTAATGCAAAGGTCTCAGTTCTAGTCCCTTTGTATGCAGCCATGTGCTTGGCATTCAGCCATTAGAGCACTGAGGATGGGAGCTTGCAATTCTTCTGCTAAATAGCAAGCTTGTGGATTTATGTTTTTTATCATAGTTTACCATTCTTCTCCAACCCACCCTCTCCTAGTAAAAGAGAAAGTATTTCTAGGAACAATACACGGAATTGCTTATGGAAGTCAAAACAATAGTTGAAGCTTGTGAAAAGATGCCTTCCGAAAGGGTTAATCCAATGATTGTCTCTACAACACATTCCCTGCATGGAAATTTTTCCATTGGCATGTGTTCTTTAGGCTAGTGTGATGTCATTTACCACATTTTCTTTCCACAGGGTAATTGATTTCTTTACAGGTTATCCAAAAGTTAGAATTCAAATGAGAATTTAAATGAATTTAACAGTGTTCACCAAGCATGATAAATGCTGAATTGTTAAACAAAACCAACACCCCTGAATGCTCAAAAGCTGAATGAGGGCTGCATTTTTAGGCTGTGTTGTTGAACAGGCCTGCTCTAGAATTAGCACTGATCTAACATGAATCTATCAAGCCGATGGCTAAGAACTGAGCTAGCTTGCAAGTAGATGAGGTCTAGGTCGCCTGGGTTTGTACATTGTATTGTTCCCTATTGGAGAAACTTCTTGACTACTTAGCTAGCAGCCTCAAGGAAATATCGTACCTTCTGAGTCAAAGAGCTAAGCCTGCTCAAATTAGAACAAGAAGTGAACCATGTGATTCAAGTAATGTTGGATTTGCAAGAATATCTTTGACTAAGTAGCAACTGATATAACTAAGCCTATAGAGTCAGTTCCTATAAGCTGAGTTGCCAAAACGTCAGGTTGATTGCAATAATCAGCTAAATTGTATCATGCTCCCTTCTTGTGACATTTGAGCTTGCATTAACAAATGTCGCATTTGGTCCTGTATTGGTTATTGTTTGTCGGTGGTTA
Source organism: Chrysaora quinquecirrha (assembly GCA_014526335.1). Taxonomy (NCBI): domain Eukaryota; kingdom Metazoa; phylum Cnidaria; class Scyphozoa; order Semaeostomeae; family Pelagiidae; genus Chrysaora; species Chrysaora quinquecirrha. The sequence continues at coordinate 682,051 of JACTAT010000294.1, forward strand.
TTGGAGGGTCCACTTTCAGAAAGAAGTTAGACCTGGGCTCCTAGGTATCTTTCAGTTCGCTAGCTATTCGGGCGAAATCAATGTTCATGCAAGGTGGTGGACTTTTTGGCTCCTGAGTTCATTTTCCAGTCTTTGAAGCCGATAAAAACATTTCCATTATCCATACAAGAGGTATTATTAAATTGCCTTGTCCTTGGAACTCCATTAATAGTAATAGGTCTATTGATATGTATTTGGTGCTGAATTGATGACTAACGACAAGCAAAGGTTATGGGAGGGCCCATACACATATTTTTGATTTGCAGGCAATATCTGGCTTACCAGAGCCAAAGGCAAAGCAACAATATTATGAATATGCCACTTAATACGTGACGGTTTTGTTGTTTCGCTTAGCTACACTATATTATGCTAAAGATGCTGCATTCATGACTTGCTGAAGGCAAATATGCAATTCCAGAAATGATGGAGCCAATGCGGCTGCATTTGAGGAATTTAATGAGCCCCATAATGCTTACATATCACTGAATTGAAGGTGAAAGTTGAAGGCAAGGAATGCTTCGGGGACAGGCGAATGTACAATGTATGAATGAGCCACTTTATATATAATGTATATTGCTTTGGGTAGCTGTACTCACTGTGTTTTGCAAATCTGAAGCTTTGCTGAAGGCAAAGGTACAATGTGGATGCTTGTTGCAAGGCGAATGTACATTGCATGAATGAGCCACTAGATATATATTGTATATTGCTTTGGGTAGCTGTGCTCTTACCAGGTACTGTTTTCTCTGTGTTATGCAAAATTGAAGCTTTTCTGAAGGCGAAGGTACAATGTGGATGCTTGTGGCATAGCGAATGTACAATGGATGAATGAGCAGCTAAATATAAATTGTATATTGCTTTGGGTAGCTATACCCATTGTACTATGCAAGTTGAAACTTTATTGAAGGTGAAGGTACAATGTGGATGCCTGTGGCAAGGCGAATGTACAATGTATGAATGAGCCAATTGATATTTTTGCTATATTATTGCTATGCTATTGCTATACTATTGCTATACTATTGCTATACTATTGCTGTACTATTTCTGTACTATTGCTATACTTTTGCTGTACTATTGCTATACTATTGCTATATTATTACTATACTATTGCTATACTATTGCTGTAATATTTGTTATACTATTGCTGTACTATTGCTATACTATTGCTATATTATTGCTATACTATTGCTATACTATTGCTATACTATTGCTTTACTATTGCTATACTATTGCTGTACTATTGCTATACTATTGCTATACTATTGCTATACTATTGCTGTACTATTGCTATACTATTGCTGTACTATTGCTATACTATTGCTATATTATTGCTATACTATTGCTGTACTATTGCTATACTATTGCTATACTATTGCTATACTATCTACTTTACTAAAATAGGAGTGGTCATGGTAACCGATTTTGTGACAGTCACTCCTCCCGTGTTGTTCCTGGTACGATTTTCGGACTTTTTCACCGCCCGGCCGACCGTGGTGTAGGCGAGCCATCACCCTGTCGTTTTTTGCAAACTTCTCTCGCTTCTGGGGTAATTGGGGCTAACCCCTCTTTGAAGTGCGTCATTGGTGCCTGTTTGAACAATTGTCCGATTGTTTTCCTAAAGGGATTATCAAAATTTGAAAACCTTGGAAATAGCTCTGTTGGTAAGGGTTCCTGTTTCATGCTGCAGGTTGTTGGAGGCAGGAGATCGATCCCACTTAAGGGAGAATCGTTTTCCACCAGAATTTTTTCTTCCAGTGGTTTCCGTGGTGGAAATGCTTTTTGGAGCACAAGCATACGTCTGGATCACCCAAATCTTGCTTCGGAATTATTTTAAAATTCGTTTCGTTTTGATATTTTTCAATTGAAGTTCATCAAACAACATCCATGTTTACGTGAATATCCAGTCAACTGGTTTGAATCGCGTTGTGCAAATGCTTTTAACCCTTTCAATGGAAGCAAATGCCACTACCACATTTCAAAAGCTTATTCAGAAGTGCATTTCATTCAAATAAAACAAACAAAAACCCTTTTCAAAGAGTTTTCGAAGAGTGAATTTGAAATCCTTTCCAAATGTCATCAGGAAGTTTAAGCTGCCTTAATAGCAGTACATGACTAAACAGGACTGAGCAAGATAAACTACAACAAGACAAAGAAGCAGGATCCTGCAGTAAACCCGAGTTCTCCATGATTTCTCTTGCAGTAAACCCGAGTTCTCCACGGAGAATGCGTTCAATATATTATATTGCTACGTTTTCTATCATGATCTTTGAGGAATCCTTTCAAGGGGAAGGAAACAAGCCAAGGACAGCTAGAAAGGTAACATTTTCTTCGCAACATAAAAACTTGACAAACGAACTTGGCTAAGGAAAACGATGAGGAACAGAACTGCAGAGAATGAACAATAACAAGACTGAGGAACAGGACCATAGTACGGGAAGGGAGACCACGAAAAATTTCCGGACTCAGGAACATGAACAAAAACATGACTTGGGAACAGGACCAAGGAACGGGACTGAAGACCATGAACAATTTCAGGACTAAGGAACATGAGCAATAATAAGACTGTCGAACAGGACCAAGGAACGGGACTGAAAACCATGAATAATTTCAGGACTAAGGAGCATGAACAATAACAAGACTGAGGAACAACACCAAGGAATGGAACTGAAGACCATTTCAGGACTAAGGAACAGGGAAAAGAAACGGGACTGAAGACCATGACTAATTTCAGGACTAAGGAACAAGATAAAGGAAAGGGACTGAAAACTATGAATAATTTCGGGATTAAGAAACATGAACAATGACAAGACTAAGGAACAGGACCAAGGAACAGGATTGACGATCTGAACAATAACAAGACTGAGGAACAGGACCAAGGAATGGGACTGAAGACGATTGATTATGTCAGGACTAAGGAACAGACTATAGAAAAAGACAAGTGCTCTGCACTGACTAATTTGAAACTCATTGTGGACTAAGGACCTCGCACTAAAACAGAGGAACAGAACTGGGATTGGCACTAGGAAAAGAGACCCTGGACTAGGACCAAGTACAAACACTAAAGATTAGAAACTAGGACCTAAGTGCAGAGGCAGAGGTCATTGAGGCGGAGGTCTTGAGGCGGACGTCTTTGAGGCAGAGGTTCTTTAGGCAGAGGTCTTATTAGGCGGTGCTCTTAGACAGGCAAGAGCTAGTCTACTATCTTAAAACAGGAGTGGTCATGGCAACCGATTTTGTACGAGTCACTCCTCCGATGTCGCAGGTCGTACGCCTTTCCCGCTTGCTCTCTGCTCTGCCGCTCGTGGGGTAGGCGAGCCATCGCCCTTCGTTTTTTCCAAATCTGCCGTCCTTTCGGGGGTAATTGGGGCTAACCCTCCTTTCATGTGCGTCACTGGCGCCAGTCGAAATTGAACAACAATCGCCCGGCAGGCCAAAATTTTACTTGCAGGTTAAAACTAAACTTGCGCCGAAATTCGTTTCGATTTTTCATGTTTTCGTTTAGGAACACCGTGTTCTTACAAAATGATTAACAATTGGAATCAATTTAACTGTTTTCTTGCTGAAATAACGAACTTTTGGTTTTCTGTGCTGCTGGGCGAAGATAATTTCTTTGTGTTTCTTTTCACTGCTTGATTCTTTGGTTTGTTGACAGCTCGATTAAACTTTGTGAAACAAAGCAAGCCAACTGTGCGTGACCGTGACCCTTGGCACGACTTCCGCCTAAGAGGATCACAATTTTGTGTTGGTTCGAATTAGTATTGTTTACATCTTAGTTCAGTGAAGCAGCATAGCATTCTCTCATCATGCTATCATCGCGTTGAGCAAGGGGCTTTTCACTCTCCAAAAACGAGTAGGAGATTTGTATGAAAACAAAATTATTTCTCAAGGATTTTCATGGAAACAGTCGTATTTCCAGCAAAAGTGTACGAGATTTCCAAGGACTGAATCACCCCTCTGCATTGAGATTGAACAAATAAAGACATTTGCAGACATAACAAGTTTTTCAATGTATTCAGTTCATTCTTGTGGGATATGCTTTGTCCAAATACTTCTCTAGGATATGCCATTACCTTATTTCAAAAAGTTATTGAAAACATGAAAGTGCATTTCATGGTTAACAAAGCCCATTCAAACGCACAGAGGAAGAATGATGCTATCAAAACATGGACCAACGAACTGCTCGAACAACAACACCGAGGAACGGAACTTGAGAATCGGCAAAGGACCTTTGACTAACACCATGGACCAGGACCTTCACTGGGACTAGGAAACAACAGGAAGGACACAGGAATGAAACTGAAGGAATGGACCAACCACAATAAATAATTTCAGGACTAAGGAACATTATAGTTGACTAAGTACCCTGGACTAAGATCAAGGAACAGGACTTTAAGTGAGAACAGGAAGCAGCACCCTGGACTAAGACTAAATAACAGAGCATTAAGTGGGACTGGGGAACATGACCTTTGACTGGAGAGGACCCTTGGGAATACGATCAGGACCCATTATCAAGACTTAAAGACCCTGGACTTAGGCCAAGGAAAAGAGCCTTCTTAAGTGGCAAAAGAGAACAGGACCGGACTAAGGACAAGGAACAGGACTTTCAGTGGGACCAGGAAGCAGGACCCTGGGCTAAGGCCAAACAAGAGAACCTTTAGTAGGGCTGGGGAACAGGACCTCTGACTTGAGAGGGACCCTGGGAACATGATCAGGACCCATTATAAGACCCGTGATTTAGGCCAAGGAACAGAACCTTAAGTGGCAAAAGGGAACAGGAACCTGGACTAAAACAAGAAAAATGACCTACGAATAAATCAAGGAACAAAGTAGAGGTTGCATCTGGATGATGGAATGGCTTCTCTCAATAATTTCAATGCACTAACCTTATAAGGCAGTGGTCCTCACGAGGCGGTGGTCCTCACGGGGCGGTGGTCTTAGACGGGCAAGAGCTAGTCTACTATCTTAAAACAGGAGTGGTCATGGCAACCGATTTTGTGCGAGTCACTCCTCCGATGTCGCAGGTCGTACGCCTTTCCCGCTTGCTCTCTGCTCTGCCGCCCGTGGGGTAGGTGAGCCATCACCCTTCATTTTTTCCAAATCTGCCGTCGTTTCGAGGGTAATTGGGGCTAACCCTCCTTTCATGTGCGTCACTGGCGCCAGTCGAAATTGAGCAACAATCGCCTGAAATTTTACTTGCAGGTTTCAACTAAACTCGCGCCGAAATTCGTTTCGAATTATCGTGTGTTCGTTTAGGAACACCGTGTTCTTACAAAATGATTAAAAATTGGAATTAATTTAACTGTTTCCCAGCTGAAATAACGTGTTGTTGGTTTTCTGTGCTGCTGGGCGAAGATAATTTCTTTGTTTCTTTTCACTACTAAATTCTTTGGTTTGTTGACAGCTCGATTAAACTTTGTGAAACCAAGGAAGCCTTCTGTGCGTGACCGCAACACTTGGCATGACTTCCGCCTGAGAGGAAAATATAGTTTTATTTTGATTGATTTCGTTTTCTGTTTTTTGAAATTTCTAATGCAAGTACAAGGGTGCTTTGGAAGTTTGCTTTATAACGTACTGGAGTTATAATTTAGTTTCTGGATTTCAATGAACAAACATGCAAATGGTAAGATATTTTTGGTATTTAAATTGTGGTGTTCTCATGTTCATTGCAAGCTTGAATTTCAGTGCCTACGAAGGGGTCTTCCCCCTCCTCCAAGGCAAATATAGTTTTGTTTTTATGGAAGTCTTTTTCGATTTTTACCTCACTAATTTTATGAAGCAAAAATCGTGTCAAGATAAAGAATCATCAGAATCAATAATACATTTAAGAAATATTTAATACAAATAAAAGGGTCCTTTAGAAGTTTGCTTTTTACTGCGCTGGAGTCCTATCTACTATTTTCGTTTCCAAATGTCAATGACCATACAGGAAAATGGAAAAATTCTTTGTATTCAAATTGAGCCGTTTTCAAGTTCAATGCAAGTTCCAGTTTCTGTGTGTAGGGATCACGGTTCGGTTCGAGTTGACGTTGTTTACATCTTAGTTCAGTCAAGCAGCGTTCTCTCATCATGCTATCATCGCGTTTAGATACAGACATTTCACTCTCCCAAAACGCGTCCGAAATTTCTCTGAAAATAAAATGATTTTCAAAGAATTTTCATGAAAACAATCGTATCTCCAGCCAAAGTGTACGAAAATTCCAAGGAGGGAATCACCCCTCAGCATTGAGATAGAACAAATAAAGACATTCACATAGAAATAAAAAGTTTTTTATTAAATGTATTCAAGTCCATTCTTCTGGCATATATTGCTTTGTGCAAAGACTTTTCTACAATCCTCTATGCCATTACCTTATTTCAAAAGGTTGTTTAAAACAGGAAAGTGCATTTCATGGTTAACAATGCCCATTCAAACCCAAAGAGGAAGAATGGTGCTATCAAAAGTCGGACCAACGAACTGTTTGAAGGACAACACCGAGGGACGGAACTTGAGAACGGGCAAAGGACCTTGGACTAATACCATGGACCAGGACTAGGAAACAACAGGATGAACACAGGCATGAAACTGAAGAGATGGACCAACCACAATGAATAATTTCAGGACTAAGGGACATTATAGTGGACTAAGTATCCTGGACTAAGATCTAGGAACAGGACTTTAAGTGGGAGCAGGAAGCAGGTCCCTGGACTAAGACCAAATAACAGAACATTAAGTGGGACTGGGGAACAGGTCCTTTGACTGGAGAGGGACCCTGGGAATACGATCAGGGCCCAATATCAAGACTTAAGGACCCTGGACTTAGGCCAAGGAAAAGAACCTTCAGTGGCAAAAGGGAACAGGACCCTGAAATAAGGACAGGGAACAGGACTTTCAATGGGACCAGGAGGCAGGACCCTGAAAGGCCAAACAAGAGAACCTTTCATGGGGCTGGGGAACAGGACCTTTGACTGGAATGGGACCCTGGGAATACGATCAGGACCCATTATCAAGACTTAAGGACCCTGGACTTAGGACATGGAACAGAACCTTAAGTGGCAAAAGAGAACAGGACCTTCAACTAAGGACAAGGAACAGGGTTTTAAGTGGGACCAGGCAGCAGGAACCTGGACTAATGCCAAATAAGAGAACCTTTCATGGGGCTGGGGAACAGGACCTTTGACTTGAGAGCGACGCTGGGAACAGTATCAGGACCCATTTTAGAACCCACAATTTAGACCAAAGTACAGAGCCTCAAGTGGCAAAAGGGAACAGGAACCTGGACTAAAACAATAACAAGGACCTTGCAATAAATTAAAGAACTAAGTAGAGGTTAAATCTGGACAATGGAATAACTTCTCTCAATAATGTTAATGTGCTAACCTTGTAAGGCGGAGGTTCTTATGAGGCGGTGGTCCTAACGAGGCGGTGCACTTAGACAGGCAAGAGCTAGTCTACTATCTTAAAACAGGAGTGGTCATGGCAACCGATTTTGTGCGAGTCACTCCTCCGATGTCGCAGGTCGTACGCCTTTCCCGCTTGCTCTCTGCTCTGCCGCCCGTGGGGTAGGTGAGCCATCGCCCTTAGTTTTTTCCAAATCTGCCGTCGTTTCGAGGGTAATTGGGGCTAACCCTCCTTTCATGTGCGTCACTGGCGCCAGTCGAAATTGAACAACAATCGCCCGAAATTTTACTTGCAGGTTTCAACTAAACTCGCGCCGAAATTCGTTTCGAATTATCGTGTGTTCGTTTAGGAACACCGTGTTCTTACAAAATGATTAAAAATTGGAATTAATTTAACTGTTTCCCAGCTGAAATATCGTGTTTTTGTTTTTCTGTGCTGTTGGGCGAAGATAATTTCTTTGTTTCTTTTCACTACTAAATTCTTTGGTTTGTTGACAGCTCGATTAAACTTTGTGAAACAAAGCAAGCCTTCTATGCGTGACCGCAACACTTGGCATGACTTCCGCCTGAGAGGAAAATATAGTTTTATTTTGATTGATTTCGTTTTCTGTTTTTTGAAATTTCTAATGCAAGTACAAGGGTGCTTTGGAAGTTTGCTTTATACCGTGCTGGATTTATAATTTAGTTTCTGTATTTCAATGAACAAACATGCAAATGGTAAGATATTTTTGGCATTTAAATTGTGCTGTTCTCATGTTCATTGAAAGCTTGAATTTCAGTGCGTACGAATGGGTCTTCCCCCTCCTCCAAGGCAAATATAGTTTTGTTTTTATGGAAGTCTTTTTCGATTTTTACCTCACTAATTTTATGAAGCAAAAATCGTGTCAAGATAAAGAATCATCAGAATCAATAATACATTTAAGAAATATTTAATACAAATAAAAGGGTCCTTTAGAAGTTTGCTTTTTACTGCGCTGGAGTCCTATCTACTATTTTCGTTTCCAAATGTCAATGACCATACAGGAAAATGGAAAAATTCTTTGTATTCAAATTGAGCCATTTTCAAGTTCAATGCAAGTTCGAGTTTCTGTGTGTAGGGATCACGGTTCGGTTTGAATTGACATTGTTTACATCTTAGTTCAGTCAAGCAGCGTTCTCTCGTCATGCTATCATCGCGTTTAGATACAGACATTTCACTCTCCCAAAACGCATCCGAAATTTCTCTGAAATTAAAATGATTTTCCAAGGATTTTCATGAAAACAATCGTATCTCCAGCTAAAGTGTACGAGAATTCCAAGGAGGGAATCACCCCTCAGCATTGAGATAGAACAAATAAAGACATTCACATAGAAATAAAAAGTTTTTTATTAAATTTATTCAAGTCCATTCTTGTGGCATATATTGCTTTGTGCAAAGACTTTTCTACAATCCTCTATGCCATTACCTTATTTCAAAAGGTTGTTTAAAACAGGAAAGTGCATTTCATGGTTAACAATGCCCATTCAAACCCAAAGAGGAAGAATGGTGCTATCAAAAGTCGGACCAACGAACTGTTTGAAGGACAACACCGAGGAACGGAACTTGACAACGGGCAAAGGACCTTGGACTAACACCATGGACCAGGACTAGGAAACAACAGGATGAACACAGGCATGAAACTTTAGAGATGGACCAACCACAATGAATAATTTCAGGACTAAGGGACATTATAGTGGACTAAGTATCCTGGACTAAGATCTAGGAACAGGACTTTAAGTGGGAGCAGGAAGCAGGACCCTGGACTAAGACCAAATAACAGAACAATAAGTGGAACTGGGGAACAGGACCTTTGACTGGAGAGGGACCCTGGGAATACGATCAGGGCCCAATATCAAGACTTAAGGACCCTGGACTTAGGCCAAGGAAAAGAACCTTCAGTGGCAAAAGGGAACAGGACCCTGAAATAAGGACAGGGAACAGGACTTTCAATGGGACCAGGAGGCAGGACCCTGAAAGGCCAAACAAGAGAACCTTTCATGGGGCTGGGGAACAGGACCTTTGACTTGAGAGCGACGCTGGGAACAGGATCAGGACCCATTTTAGGACCCACAATTTAGGCCAAGGAACAGAATCTCAAGTGGCAAAAGGGAACAGGAACCTGCACTAAAACAAGAACAAGGACCTTGCAATAAGTTAAGGAACTAAGTAGAGGTTACATCTGGACAATGGAATGACTGCTCTCAATAATTTTAATGCACTAACCTTATAAGGCAGAGGTTCTTATGAGGCGGTGGTCCTAACGAGGCGGTGCTCTTAGACAGGCAAGAGCCAGTCTACTTTACTAAAATGGTAATTTCCATCGAAACTGATTTTGTGTTAGTCACTCCGCCCAAGTCATAAGTGGTACGCTTTTCCTACTTTTTCGCCGCCCAGCCGACCGTGGGGTAGGCGTGTCATCACCCTTTCGTTACTGGCAAACTTCTCTCGCTTCTGGGGTAATTGGGGCTAACCCCTCTTTGAAGTGCCTCATTGGTGCCTGTTTCAACAATCGCCCGATTGTTTTCCTAAAGGGATTATCAAAATCTGAAACCCGTGAAAATAGCTCTGTTGGAAAGGGCTCCTGTTTCGTGATGCAGGTTGTCGATTCCCCTCACGAGAGGATCAGAATTTTTTATTTCTGTAATTTTCCTGTTGAAAATGCTTTCCGGAGGACCAGGAGACATCTCGATCGCTAAAGCTTGCTTTGAAATAATTTTAAAATTCGTTTGGTATTAATTTTTCTAAATCAAAGTTTATCAAACAAAGTCCATGTTTACATCAATATTCAGTCAACCGTTTTGAATTGCGTTCTCAAAATGCTTTCAATTCTTTCAATGGAAACAAAATGCCATTACCAGATTTCAAAAGCTCATTCAGAAGTGCATTTGATTCAAAGAAAACAAATAAAAACCCCTTTAAAAGGGTTTTTGAAGAGTGCATTTGAAAGCTCTTTCCAAATGCAATCACAAAGTTTAAGCTGCCTTGATAGCAGTATCTGACTATACAGGACTGACTGACTGAGCAAGATAAACTACAGCAAGACCAAGAAAGAGGATTCTGCAGTAAACCCGACTTCTCCACGATAAGAGGGTTAATGCGCTCAGTCTATTATATTGCTACGTTTTCAATCGTGATCTTTGGGGGATCCTTTCAACGGGATGGAAACAAGCCAAGGACAGCTAGAAAGGTAAAATTTTCTTCACGACATAAAAACTAGACTAACGAACTTAGCTATGGAAAACGATGAGGGACAGATCTGCAGAGAATGAACAATAACAAGACTGAGGAACAGGACCATAGTACGGGACTGAAGACCACGAATAATTTCCGGACTAAGGAGCATGAACAATAACATGACTGGGGAACAGGACCAAGGAACGGGACTGAAGACCATGAATAATTTCAGGACTAAGGAGCATGAACAATAACAAGACTGAGGAACAAGAATGGAACTGAAGACCATTTCAGGACTAAGGAACAGGACTAAGGAATGGGACTGAAGACCATGGGTAATTTCAGGACTGAGAATGAGGACTAAGGAGCGGGAATGAAGACCATGAGTAATTTCAGGACTGAGGAACAGAGCTAAGAAATGGAATTGAAGACCATTTGTAATTTCAGGACTGAGGAAGAGGACTAAGGAATGGGACTGAATACCATAGGTAATTTCACGACTGAGGAAGAGGACTAAGGAGCAGGACTGAAGACCATGAGTAATTTCAGGACTGAGGAACAGGACTAAGGAATGGGACTGAAGACCATGGGTAATTTCAGGACTGAGCAACAGGACTAAGGAGCAGGAATGAAGACCACAAGTAATATCAGGACTGAGGAAGAGGACTAAAGAATAGGACTAACACCATGAGTAATTTCAGGAACAGGACTAAGAAATGGGACTAAGACCATGGGTAAATTCAGGACTTAGGAACAGGACTAAAGAGCGGGACAGAAGACCACGAGTAATTTCAGGACTGAGGAAGAGGACTAAAGAATTGGATTAAGACCGTGAGTAATATTAAGACTCTGGAATTGGACTAAGGAATGGGATTATCAAGAAGACTATGAAGAACATAAACAGTAACAAGACTGAGGAATAGGACCAAGGAACACGACTGAAGACCATGAATAATTTCAGGACTAAGAAAGAGGATAAAGGAACGGGCCTGAAGACCATGAGTAATTTCAGGATTAAGGAACAGGACAAAGGAACGGGACTGTACACTGACTAATTTGAAACTTAGGAACATCATTGTGGACTAAAGACCTTGGACTAAAACAGAGGAACAGAACTGAGATTGGCACTAGGAAAAAGGACCCTGGACTAGGACCAAGGACAAATACTTAATATTAGAAACTAGGAGCTAAGAGGAGAGGCAGAGGTTGTTGAGGCGGCAGTTCTTCAGGCGGAGGTCCTCAAGGCAGAGGCCCTTGAGGCGGACGTTCTATGAGGTGGTGGTCAGAGACGGGCAAGGGCTAGTTGCTATACTATTGCTGCACTATTGCTCTACTATTGGTATACTATTGCTTTACTATTGCTATACTATTGCTGTACTATTGCTGTTCTGTTGCTATACTATTGCTATATTATTGCTTTACTATTGCTATATTATTGCTATACTATTGCCATACTGTTGCTATACTATTGCTGTACTATTGCTATACTGTTGTTGTATGTACTCACTGTGTTATGCAAGTTGAAGCTTTATTGAAGGCAAAAGCCCAATGTGGATGCTTGTGGCAAGGCGAATGTACAGTGTATGAATTAGCCACTTGATATTTATTGCTATACTATTGCTATACTATTGCTGTACTATTGCTATACTATTGCTGTTATATTGCTATACTATTGCTATACTATCTCTATTACTAATATTCCTATATGCAAATCAGGTTGCCCCATTGTTATGACCCATTGTTCGATTACACAAGAAAGGCGTTTTCCCTGGGCCACCTAAAGATGCGGCTTTTTCTTTAATCGATCCCGTTTCTGGCCTGACACTGTTTAAAGATTTTGCTAAGCATTTTGAAACCTAAAAGTTGGTTAAAATTTTCAATTTTCTCTCGGCTTGAAAAAGTTTTGATTTTGATGGCGGCCATCTATTGTTCCTCTCACCACCACACGCACATTCTTTTGTCCTGCGGAAGTTTTTGTTTATGTTATTGAGCTCACATTCGGCCTAAAATTATCTCATGTTTCAAATGGAGGGAATATGCAAAACTACTCGATTTTCTTACTCAGAAGTCTTGCTGTAAATATCTCCTAAAATTGGACAAGTTGGATATTATTTCTGCTGTTGATTCCACGATTATTTTTCATGATTTATCACAAATCCCGACTCTTTAGTCCTGTCTTTGGATTTTCTTCCGCTCAAAGGAAAAACAGTTATTTTGGAATCTTACGAGGAATCTTGCCCACATTCTTTCGGGTTTCAAGAAGAGCTCTTGCTTTGATAAGCTTCAGAAATCCCCACGGTAAGAGTTGTGTGTGTTTTGCTCCCAGTTTCGTCAAAAATTTTTCCACTAATAACGCAGTTACAATTTTTAAAACCACTGTGCACGCAATGAAAACAAAACAAGCACAACATGAAACTCAAATAGGCCTACAATCTTTGTGGGTTCCTTGAAAAAGACAGAGCAGAGTTCAAAGACAAAAAAGTTGAGATGCAGTAAGTACAATATTTTTTATGAAGGACATTTGAAATTGAAGTTTTGGAGTTTTCTCTCGGATAGGAGAAAAGGAAGGACTATTGAATTTACCCAGAAGTAATTTTGCATCAGATAGGATCTTAGTTAAGTGCAGACAGGTCATAAACATTTTGTGACATTATAGTTCAAGTTCACAGAACACAGTCAGATATATCCCTCACCTCTATGAATACCACTTGCTCACTATTGTATGGTGAAAATGATGATGAAGATTGTGATGATTGTGATGATGCTGCTGATGATGATGTGATTATGATTAAGATGATGATAATGATTATTGTTATGATGATTGTGGCCAGGAAACAATTTTTCAGCTCAGACAAATGGGACAACGGGACCTATTAGATTAGTTTTTTGGGTCTCCTTAATCAACAGGAAATATCCAAATTTTACCCACAATTTCGTATCTTCAATCAATGATTGTTTTGATATTGCTTATGCTGATTATATCATATCATAAGACTAGCTTTTCACTTTAAGCCTGCTACGCAGGCAGCCAGTTTTACCATAGTACCAGATTAGCCTTCGCAAGACAAGATTCTACCTTCCAAGAATTCATCGCCTTCACAGGAACCATGTGACCTGTCTACCATCGCTGAACTTTCGCTAGAGTCTGGGGAGGTTAGTCCTCTATGGCATCCCCTAAACCGGTTTACTAAACTAACTATTTCACCCAATGAGCAATGTCTTGAATCAGAAATTCTAGAACTTTGCAACTTCATTGGCTCAAAAAGTTAGTTACGTATTAGGAGGATTAGGTAATGATTAGTTAATGATAAGGGAGGATCAGTAAGGATTAGGTTAGGATCAGTAATGATTAGTAAAGGATCAGTAATGATCAGTAAGGATTAGGTAGAGATCAACAATGATTAGTGAGGATTAGCTAAGGTTCAGTAAGGATTAGCTAAGGGTCAGTAAGGATCAGCTCAGGATCGGCTGGGATCAATAATGATCAGTAAGGATTAGTTAGGTATCAGTAAGGATTAGTGAGAATCAGTAAGGATCAGCTCAGGATCAGCAAGGATCAGTAATGATCAGTGAGTATTAGCTAAGGATCAGTAAGGATCAGCTCAGGATCAGCAAGGATCAAGTAATGATCAGTAAGGATTAGCTAAGGATCAGTAAGGATCAGCTCAGGATCAGCAAGAATAAGTAATGATCAGTAAGGATTAGCTAAGGATCAGTAAGGATCAGCTCAGGGTCAGCAATGATTAGTTAGGGATCAGTAAGGATTAGTGAGGGTCAGTAAGGATTAGGTAGGGATCAGCAAGGATTGATCAGGATCAGGTAAGGATTAGGTTAGGATCAGTAAGGATTAGTGAGGGTCAGTAAGGATTAGTTATGGATGAGTAAGGATTAGTGAGGGTCAGTAAGGATTAGGTAGGGATCAGCAAGGATTAGTCAGGATCAGGTAAGGATCAGCTCAGGATCAGCAAGGATCAGTAATGATCAGTAAGGATTAGCTAAGGATCAGTAAGGATTAGTTAGGGATCAGTAAGGATTAGTGAGGATTAGTGTGGAGCAGTAATGATCAGGTAATGATTAGTTAAGGATCAGTAATGATTAGTTAGGGATCAGTAAGGATTAGCGAGGATCAGGTAATGATTAGTTAAGGATCAGTAATGATTAGCTAAGGATCAGTAAGGATTAAGCAATGATTAGGTTACGATCAGGTTATGATTAGGTTAGGATCAGATAATGATTAGTTAAGGATCAGTAACCATCAGTAAGGATTAGGTAACGATCAGTAATGATTAGTGAGGATCAGGTAATGATCAGTAAGGATTAGCTAAGGATCAGGAAGGATCAGCTCAGGATCAGCAAGGATCAGTAATGATCAGTAAGGATTAGCTAAGGATCAGTAAGGATTAGCTAAGGATCAGTAAGGATCAGCTTAGGATCAGCAGGGATCAGAAATGATCAGTAAGAATTAGCTAAGGGTCGGTAAGGATTAGTGAGGATCAGTAAGGATTAATTAAGGATCAGTAAGGATGAGATAATGATTAGTTAAGGATCAGGTGATGATTAGTAAGGATCAGGTAATGATCAGTAAGGATAAGCTAAGGATCAGGTAATGATTAGATAAGGATTAGTAAGGATTAGGCAATGATTAGTTAGGATCAAGTAATGATTAGCTAAGGATTAGTTAAGGATTAGGTATGGTTTGATTGGAAACATCCTTCCTGTGCAAGTGTGGAATTCCTTTCCCACATTATATTGAATGGAGGAACTAGTCTATAAATTCAAGCGAGTTTATGCTCTAGGATTCAGGTGTTTAAGAGTTAGTCGACAATTATAATTAAACAGCTAACCGTGAATCAGTATAAATGTGATCATTGTGAATTCTCTTCCAAGTTTAAAAGTAATGTTAAGCGACATGAACAAGAGATGCATCAGGAAAGTAGTGAAGAGTCTGACTCAGATGATGATGAGATAGAAGTGGAAAGTGACCATGATAATGATGAAACTGTCAACACTGAGGAGGATCTTCCTTTAGGGAATGTATGGCCTTCAATGCGTAAGGAAGTGGATGAAGATAAAAACATACTGCAAGTTTTCAAATTTTTATAAAATAGAAGTTTTGAAAATGATGCTGTTGTGACTGCAGTCATAGCAACCATGCAAAAAGCACAGAAGGAAGATGGTATGGATATGCAAGAGGCCTTAGATTATGCTATTGAGAAAAGAAAATATCTCATCATACATCAAGGGAAGAATGATGAAGAAGAGGAAGCTAGTAATTCTGAGGATGCTGGTGTGAAAGAAGTTGAATATGTTAGTACTCAATTATTCCCATACTATGGAAATAGCTAGAAATAGCTATACCTAAAAATGTTTAGAAGTTATTCTTCATAAGTTGTCTGTTAGAAATATAACCTTGCTTCTGTGTGAACATTCTTTGAAAACGATGCCATAAATAAATTGCTATTATCTATAAAGTATATAGGCAATATATTGTAATGTTTAGAATATTGTAACATTGATAATATTTGCATATAAATGATATAAGGGTATTATAAATAGAGATATTGCTATTTGATGAATATTCAAATCTCTATTATTTCTTTATTCTACATACTAGTTCTCAGGCCTCCAGCTCTTATCGTTATTGATATAGCTACTGCACATGCGTAGTTGATGGTTATACATATATTTATTGTAGATATACATATTTTGAATCTCTATTATGGACTTGTTCTATGTACTAATTTCCAAGTCTTCAGCTAATAGTTTTATAAAAGTATGCTATTTTAAGCTTTTGTTAATGAGATAGCAGTTTATTCCTTTTAGATTGTGGAAGATAATGGGGATTTGCTACTATATCTAGATGCTTGAAGTTGTAATATTTACAAGCCAGTCCTCTGTATTTCCCGTCAAGTCTATTACATATATCCCAACTGCGCACGCCGTAGCTTTTGTATATGATAAAGGAATGCGCTTCTTTTATTGTACTAATTGTTGATCTGTTGGTATTTTCTCTTATAGTTTTTGAATAGATATAAAAATCTTGTAAATCATCAACTTAATTTTCATTAATTTAATTTAGCATTATTTCTATATAATTAAGTGTAGCAATTTAAGAGAACTTATCAATATAACATAAAACATTCTGAGTCAATTAGTAGTTTTTCACCCCAATCTCCTAATGCTTTATCATTGATTTCTTCTTTTATTTCTTCTATGAATGATGTTACTACAGTCCTATCATGATATTTCATTAAACCATCAGCAAGTTCTTCAATAAAAATCATTAACATAGCCATTCTTTCCCGATTTCCTTCTATATCCATAATTGAAAAAAGTTCACAAACTAGGCCTTTAGCTTCTGGCTTGGATAAGACTTGATGTTGTTCTACTCGAGACTTCATTGAGTTATTAGAGCTAGCTCTTGCATATGCTAGAAGATCTCGCATCCAATAATAGTATGAACTGCTGATTGGGATTGATTGTCTCTCTGAAAGATATAACTCCTAAATTGCGACATAGTTCCTCTCCAAAGAATATGCAACTAGATTTTTTCTAGTTAATTCGCGCTCGTTCTTCACAGCGTTGAATATCAGGAATGCTGCTGAAATCATCTTCGCATCTATCGAGTGGTATGACCAGACTGTTGCTTCTTCTCGATTTATATAGCTATACTATGGAGATTCTCTGTTAAATCAGGGACTTCCCCATACTGGAAACTTCTGGAAACTTCTGGAAACTTCTCGAAACTTCTGGAACATTGTGAGTTATTTTCTTTTCGATGATAGAGATTTGCAGGATGCATTCGAACATGACGTTCGAATTATTACACCATCATGATGAAATCCATAACAAACCAGTTTAAACTGGTTTTGAGTATAAGCCAATCAGATAAGAGGATTTGTCGTTTCTAGAATTTGCTAGAATATTCTGGAACATTCTGGAAACTTCTAGAGCAAAACCGATTGCAAAGGTTGTTAAATCAAAAACGAGGCTAGCGGTTTCAGACAAGTGTGCTGCATTGTAAGAACTCTTGAAAACGAGGTTGGAGAAACCATAGCGCTAGATCAATAAAAACCATCGCACTATAGCGCGACCTGATGACGTCTCTGGAGTCGGAGGACTCTTGAGGTTGGAGAAGTTAGCATGCTAGATTAAACCGTCGCACTATAGCGCGACCTGATGACGTCACTGATGACGTCACTGCGCTATAGCGCCCCCCCCTCTACCTACTATCATAGTACTATCAGCCGTTTGCATTTATTACATTTTTGCTGGCTTGAAAGACCAAAGAGCGTTATAATGAAAAAATACACCCTATTAAGCCATTAACAACTGAGTCAGCTTAAAATGTTGAATGACACCTAGGAAACGAAATACACCCTACTGAGTAGAGAAAGTGAAAGTTTTGCAACAAGGTCCCCGATGTTCCAGTAAAAATGGAATCCGAGTTTCTCCACCACGGTAGTTCTGTTTAATGTCCTGTCTTTTAGGCACATAAACGAGCGTATGAATGCATAGGTGTCCATATGAAGCGTATGTAAGCTCGTGAGCATATGTAAACATATGAGCATACGTAAGCGATGAACCTTATGTAATCTTATGAGCCTATGTAAACATAGGAGCGCATGTAAGGCCATGAGCTGATGTACACATACGAGTGTATGTAAGCGTATGAAATGTTTATAGGCTTATGAGCGTCTGTAAGCGTATGGGGCTTATGTAAGCGTATGTAAGCTTATGAGCTTATGTAAACATATGAGCGCATGAAAGCGTATGAAGCCTATGCAAGCTCATGAGCGTATGTAAACATATGAGCGTATGTAAACATATGAGCGTATGTAAGGGTATGAAGCATGTGTAAGCTCACAAGCTTATGTAAGGGTATGTAAGCGTATGTAAGCTTATGAGCTTATGTAAACATATGAGCTCATGTAAGCGTATGAAGCGTTGAATGAAGCGCACAAAACGTATGTAACCGTCTGCGAATTTTCCCACAAACATCACTATCGTTGCATATACAATAGTTACGAATAACTGTATGATAAAAATGGCATGATAGTAGCAAGCGGGTGTCACCCACTAATAAAAAGTTCATGTTCTTGCACACACGAATGAAATGGTATGTCATTACCCCTTTTTCTTTAAGTTGAAATCGAAGAAATTATCGTCAATTATCCTTGAAGACAGTCGAAAAGATGGATGCTTTCGAAAAGTCCCTGCTAGCAACTGGTGTCAGTAGACAATCAATGCAGACAGCAGCATCTTCTTTGAAGGACGAAATATCATAATGGTCATAAAGGTAGTAGTCCTGGGAAAATCTACTGCAAACAACCAGTGAGAATCAAGCTGGACGATGATGCCTCTTGAAAATTAATGGATATCAGAACACTGTTTACATAAGATGATATTGTTGAACTCGAAAACAATTACTATTAATCACTTATTGGATCGTAATAGGCAGTTTGGCCACCAAGATGTTGGTGGCAATTGAGAATCTAAAAAAATGTGTCTTTCTTATTTATTATGCTGTACTCAATTTGTCTAATACGATCCCAAATTCTGCAAACCCTGTGTGTGTTAGTGCCTCTTTTGTCTGCGTTAGAGACAGCCACTCATTAATTAATATATCCTTGAAAATATGATTCAAAATCGTCGTGAACTAGTTGCATGCCTTTCAAAAATAAAATTTTGCTCTTAATTCGATTGGATTAAATGATGATGAGAAATGAGGAAGACGGTGAGAAGTTATGACGATGATTATTTCACCCGAGGTCCTAACCAAATTTTTCTATTGAATTTTATTAAAGAAGAGTTTCTCTCTCTTACATCCGAGTTCCTCGCCAGCGAACAGATAATTTATTTACGTATACAACGGGAACGTCAATAGAATAAATTAAAGCATCCAACTGAGAAAATGATTACAAGATGATGAGACGAAGCCAGCAGAATTCTGCAAGGCGAAGCCAGCAGATTTCTGCTGTTTGGGTAGATGTCTTTAAATCGATTCAAAACTTTGTGAAGATCTAACATTTCTGCTCGCTTTGCGTGAATCCCAATCACCATAAGAGATTTTAGCCTCCGATCAGTCATTCTACTTCTCATATAATTCTTCACAACGCGCATGGTGCTGAACGATCTCTCACAAGAGGCGGTTGATACGGGAATCACACAGGCAATAGTCAACAATCTGTGTAATTCGTAAAAGGCGTCTTGAAGTCGGTGGGTTGCAATTGTGAACTCAAGAAGACCTTTAGGAAACTCCTTGTCACTTTTTCTCGCTAGAAGCCTCTCCATGTTGCGCACTTCCAGTTGCAAATCGATCACATTTGATTTATACATATTCGCAAAAGGACTAATGAGAGACCAATTTAGAAAGGATCCCGAGCCTGGAGTCAAAGCAGATATGCCCTTCATTATTGTTTTTTTCTCCTCGCTAAATCTGCGATTCAGCTCAGAAAGACATCTGTCTAAGAGAGGAAAGAAGACATCTACACCAAAGCTTTCTGCATTTGCTGTCCGTTTAGCGACAGTTGATAACACCACACTGCTTTCAAGGGTGCTTGGTAGCTTTGGCTGTCTTTTTGGTCTTTTCCCTCTAATGCAGGTCATGCTTATCAGCCATGGTGCTCGCTCGCTTTCTCAACACCTCATACTCACTTTTGCATCGGAGGGAAGTCAAGCTTTCAATCATTGTATTCACAATGTCAGCTGCATCTGCTAACGAATTATTCGCACTCTGGAGGAAGTCAGAAGCAGCTTTGCAGTGTCGAAGGGTCTCCGTCAAACAGACCAAGAGAGTACAGAAATTCTGGTCTATTGCACCAAGAAGGCATCTCGCCTCGTATGCTCTATCTCTAACTAGGTCATTGGCTTCTATATCTTCCAAGAGGTTGAGAATCACTTCAAGTCTCTTAGTAATGGTTCCACACATACCATACTGACAAGACCATCTGGTGTCTGATAATTTTTTCAACTGCATTGGTTTCAATTGCATCTTCTTTTGGATGTCCATCCACTTAATATGAACTGCGCTGCCACTTATGAAAACGTACATCTTTTGAATCAGCAGAAAGAAATCTGCTGCTTGTTGCACATTTTTGAGGACATCAACGACTACCAGATTCAAGCAGTGATTGAAGCAGTGCATATAGTTGGCCAACGGTGATACCTTATCTTTGATTTTTACATTGACTCTGCTCACATGACCTTTGATAACGGAAGCCCCATCGTACCCCTGTCCAATACAATTATCAAAATTAACTCCTATCCCATGAACTATTTCAATGATCAATCAGAGAGTATTTCAGCGTCTAAGCCAGTAGCAGACCTTGTGCCAACAAATTCCTCGTGGATCATTCCATCCAGAAGGTATCTTAGCACAACGGAAATTTGCTCTTTTTTCGATACATCTTTGCATTCATCCACAAGTAATGCAAAGTAAGTTGCAACACTGATCTCAGCCCTTATCTGCTGCTGAATCATATCTGCCATAATGTTCAGTAGAGCGTTTTGAACACTGTGGTGAGTGTACTTTGTGTTGGCAGGACCTCTTTGAATTTTCGAAGCAACAGTAGGGTCGTGCTTTGCGACTCAAGATAAGATCGCTAAGAAATTCCCGCAATGCTGCCCATACAAAAGATTCTCTTGATCGTTGTCAGATACTCTGTACATGGATCCAGTTTCTCTTTGTGCAATTTTTTGGGTTGCAGTAACACGTAATATCTCACAGATTGTCCTAAGATAATGACGGTTTTCTTCGACGAGTTTCTTGTGTGCATCGTCCATCAAGGTAAAGACAGTGCGTTTTGACTGGTCTGTGTTCTTCATTGCAATTCTGGCAGTGTTGAAGGCCACAGAATTTGTATGTGCTTCACTTCTCTCGTGTCTTTTTAACCTGCTCTCATTTCCATAGCACTTTTTCCAGTTTTGATATCCCTCCTCTTTAAAAGCTGGTTCTGAACGAGGATCTACGGCAAAGTGGCGGCAATGACAGCAGTAGATAGAGTCAGAAATCTCTCGATGTTGTCCTGCTATCAAATAAGTTGGAAAGACGTCTTTCATTGGTTGACCCGGACCTTCGTTGGGGGATTGTGAGATATCCTTTGGGCCTGGGAGTTGCTTGGTTTCAACAATTCCCGACTCTGCTGCAGGCAGATTCATTTCCCCTAATATATCTGGGGTATCTGTGTCAAAATTGGTATCTTCATCACTACAATATTCTGATAGAGAATGTTCAAAATAAGCATCTCCATCTGAAGCAAGACTTTCCTCATCGTCATCACTGTCACTGCAAGCATTAGCACTTCTAGCACTATCTTGGATAATTGATTCAGTTTCGGATACTAAATCCTCGTCTTTGTCTTCAACTCCCCTTCTGTCTGATCGCATTTCACTCTCAGCAGCAACTTTAGCTCTGGGCTCCTCATCCATGACTTTTTCAGACTCTTCATGAGGGTCCTTTCTCTTCAGTCTACCTGCACTTGCCGCGGCAGCAAAGGGATTCTCCACTACACGTTCATCGGCATTTGTATATGGAATCGACTTACAGAGCAAGATCAAATCATTGTGAAATTTTCGATTATGTGCCTCACGATAATCAGACTTCATCATCTCCTTGACATGTTATCCTCTTTCTGTCCTTCCTTCCCATAATGTGAAGAATTATTCTTTATCTCACTAGTTCAGGATTAAAAAACACAGCAGACTTTCTTTCTCCAAGAAAAAGACAGTAAAAAATGTTCGTAGTATCTCATTCGCGAAAACTCTAAATCTAAATTCCTCCAACAAAATCATGTGAGGTGAACATAAACCAACAAGGAAAAACAAATATGGAATGTAGGAAATCCTAGACATCAGATAATCTTTAAATGGACATTATTTCGTCAAGGAAAATATTAGACATTGCATTCCCTGTCTTCAAACAGTGGGTTTTGTTACTAACGCAATTAATAGCTTGTCTGACGCATTATCGATTACTTTATTTGATTTGTACGTCAATTTACCCGCGTCTTTAGAAAATTATGTAATCTCTATTGATATTTTGACCGGGTTTCTATGATTAGGGAATTTAGAAAAATGCTTAAATACAGCGTAACTTTCAGTAGAAGGTAGATAGGATTTGAGTTGCCTCAGTTAAGAATGTTATTCTTTGGGCACCATTTCTTGTGATTTATTTAGTGTCACTGGGAGTTTCTAAGTGAGCGCAAAGCATAGTATAACTCTGCAAGAAATTCCCCACAGGAAGAACCAATCAGAATGTTACAACAAGACATTAAAGCTAACCTGATATAACAGTTTGACGTAAATAAATGTTTGGTATCTTTGTCAATTTCTCTTCTGTACATCAAAACGAGGCTACTACGTAAAAGTAAAATAGCTGCTCTACTTGGAACACAGCAGGGCAGGGCTTGCACAATAGCACAGCAAGTGACGTAAATGAAAAAAGAAACTGACAATGAAGCCCGATAGTGACGTTACGGTTGTTATGAGTTCATTGACTGAATCAAATTTACGAAGTTTAAGTTTTGTTGCATTTAATTTCTTCGTGACTGCGAAGTTACAAGTTATTTATAGCAAAGTAGGATTCAAAATCAGAATAGTGCCAATGCTGTTAGAGAAGCGTCAAGAATTTCCTTGCCGACGGGGCTACCTGAAATCAAAGGGGCTAAAGCCTCCATGCCCCCCCATGCCGCCACTCCCGCTGCTACCACAAACCTCTCATCATCAGGTTATCCGTATTTCTCCAGCGAGTTCTTTATGTAAAATGAAGTATGAAACAACTTGTGTAATAAGTCTACTGTCTCCTGAGACTCGCAAACACTGTGCTGTGCGGGCGAAATTACCTACACACGCCAAGTCAAAGGAAGTTAGGCTGCTGAAGTCACGGCGTCTTTCCAACCCATAGATGTAGTTCGCTTTTACTGGCTCTGTTGTCAAGAAGAAAAATTCATTACCCAACCCAGAAAAAACTCTCTCTCAATTACAAAACCGCCGTGTTTCCTCTGTTTACTGTCTTCAACACAGAATAACAAATATAAATAATATTCATAACACAATCAATAATTATATATTTAAATGTTCTGTGTCTCAAACAAGACAGTAGTAAGATTCATTGCCATTCAAAACAAAACAAGGCGACAATTTATTTCCATGAAATTATGCAAAATGCTTTAAATGGTTAATTAATCGGCATCGAAAAACGAAACAAAACACATTCATGAAACAGTTTAGACACCGTAATGGCTGTGCAGTTGAGATTAAATTTGCTGTAACTAAATGTCAATGTCTGAAGACACCTTAACGATTTCGGTAATCGAGTTACTACCTTCAGAGTAACATAGGGTAATGTTTTTCAAGTCTAGCAATGCCTCTTCAATCAAGTGCACCTAATTTTCAATCAAAGCTTCAGAAGAATGCGCTGCCAAAAGTTGCTCCAAATGTTCGAGGAACACTGTTAACCATATAACCTCCGTATCTGTCTTCACTTGCAATTGAGCAGAGGCCTCTCTTTTGGAATTGACAGCCCTCTTGCTTGTACGGCACTGCCCGCATTTGATAATAGCTTTGCCGATATCGGCAATGGCTTTGCCGCAACCTTGACACAATCTGTAAATTCTCATGTTTCTTATGAGATTAAATTGGGCCACGCAAATGTTAACTTCTTGGCTTGCTAGAAGCTTGTGCCCTGTGATTGTCGCAATTTCCTGCTCTACCTCTTCATAGGTAATATCTAATCTTGTAGATAAATGCTGAATGCCTCTGAACGACTTCACCACACGATTCTTGAAACAGTAAGTAGCTCCATCTTTTAACTTGTCGTATATCGGTTCCCATATATGAAGTCCAGCTTCACCTATGCGAGAATATATTGCTACTTAATGCATATACTAAACACAAATATTCTAATTTTATTACTCCTAATTTTATTACTTTGTTGTCAATAGCGAACATCGAAAAATTATCCGTGAGACTCGAGGCGCAGAGCCAGACTGCAGAGAAATGTCCCAGGAAAGGTTAATAGATATATTGTTGGAAGGGAATTCGCCTAGGGTTAAAGAAATTGCTCGTAAAGTGGGGGTTCATAGCAGAGGATCGAAATTAGACATAATTAATAGGGTAGAGAATGCAATTGACAAAAACCACGAGTCCTTTAATAAAATGTTTAAGAAAATGTTTGGCCGTTCAGGAGGGTGGCTGTCTGTGGCCTGTAAACATGGTGTCATCTATGCAGTAAAGTTTCTAATACTGGCGGAAAGCCCTCACGATTATATTGATGTTCTGCGTGGTTTGAAGCATAGACCTAATGTTTTTATTTTTGACATGACCCACATGGTTGTTGACCATGGCCATCGTTTCGAAAATGACTTCTTCGGTCCCAACGAGGGTCTTGTGGCCGAGGACACACCTGAAAATATCGAACAGGCCCTAAATAATACACTGCGCGTGTCTTATCCTTGGTTGGATAGAAATCAGTCTTACAGTAACCAAGGAACAGATAATATTTCGATCAACCCAGCAACAGGTAGTGATTTTAGGTTAGCACTCTTTGATAAATTTCACGAAACTAATACAAATAGCAATAGAGAGGCCTTAAGATGGATTGTGTGCATCAACGAGCTTGAGGGAGGATTGAACAGTGAAATCATCGAGCAGTCCCATGCCTCTTACAATAAAAACATGCACTTTATGAATCAAATGACACCAGTAAACCATATTTTCATCTTTCATTCTATTATCGACCTGCAGAATGAGCCTCACAACAGACACTTTCTGAGAAATAGAGAAAAACAGCCACTAATGACTGTAGGCGTCAATGGTATCTGTATCGCCTCCGTATCTGTCTTCACTTGCAATTGAGCAGAGGCCTCTCTTTTGGAATTGACAGCCCTCTGGCTTGCACTGCACTGCCCCCATTTGATAATTGCTTTGCCGATATCGGCAATGGCTTTGCCGCAACCTTGACACAATCTGTAAATTCTCATGTTTCTTATGAGATTAAATTGGGCCACGCAAATGTTAACTTCTTGGCTTGCTAGAAGTTTTTGCCCTGTGATTGTCACAATTTGCTGCTCTACCTCTTCATTGGTCGTATCTAATCGTGTAGATAAATGCTGAATGCCTCTGAACGACTTCACCATAAGATTCTTGAAACAGTAAGTAGCTCCATCTTTTAACTCGTCATATATCGGTTCCCATATATGAAGTCCAGCTTCACTTGTGCGAAAATATATTGCTACTTAATGCATATACTAAACACAAATATTCTAATTTTATTACTCCTACGAAAAGAACTTCTTTCTCCTGAATTTGCCCTCGAATTGGCCCAAACATTAGCTGAAAAAAATAAGGAATACCCTAACACCTGATGGTCTGATTCAGGAAACGACCCAATTAGATCTACCTCTTGACCACCAACTACAAAAATTCCTTTTATTTCTCTCAAGATTTGGAGTTTTTTTAATCCTGTATTTTTTGTACAGTATTTGAAAAATATAGTGCAGATCAGATTTTAGTCTAAATTCTGGATCAATGGCTAGAACAAACATTGCCTGACATTTAGCAGACAAGTACAGCGTTTATAAACAACAAACATATGAAGACTATTTCTACTTGTGTTTCACAACATTCAAAAAACAGTTTTTTGCGAGTTTATTCCCAGTTCAAATGAACGTTCAAACAAGCATCAAATTTAGCTAACCTTAACTGCTTCTATAATCATTTGTTAATCGTATACGTTAATATTTCCTGTCCAGGATTCACAGTTCAGCAAACCCAACTTCTCCAATAGCAAAAAATTGAACAAACCACAATACTAAAACATTCTACCTTCACCTGCCTAAAACTGTTGTTCTTTTTTCGTGTTTTTGTTTCTAGAAAAACATCCAAGACATTCATTGAAAATATAGCTTTCTTAGTAACCAAGGAATTAAGAACAGATTAAAAAAATTCAAGCTAAAAAACGGCAAAAATTTAAGAACAGCCAGCTTCAATCAAAATTCCCTGGTTCTTATAAAAAAAGAGTTAACTGTCTCCAAAAAGTTGTGTTGTACGCTTAAGTGTTGATGGCTTTGATCCGTGAAGTCAGCTGTTCTTGTTAGGTACAACAAATGTTAAGCAACTTTTAAGCAACTGTGAAGGCTGAAGTGTCTAAAATTTTAAGCAAATTTCAAGCCTAGAGAAGAGTCCAGTTGCTAATTCTATATTGATTAAATACCCGTGTTATCTCACTGGTATCTCAATCTATTGATCAATCCATGATCACTCATATTCTGATGCTCCTGAATTTCCAATTTCTCAGCGTATCATACAAATACTTATTGAAGACGAAACAAAAAAAATTAAGTCAATTATTTCGAAGATTGTGATGAAATGTTCTTTTTAAAAAATTTTCCAGTTGAAGTTGGTGATATTTTTCAAGAGTCGCCTTCTTATCAAGAATTATAAAGAGTTTCTTATAAAAAATATGTGAAACAGAGTCCTCCGACAGGCCTTGATTTAACCAATGAAGTTCCTACTGCTATATGATTCACAGTCGCAAATAATGTCGGGTCCTTATGACAAGAGGAAACTTAATTGTTGGAGCCCCAAACATTTTTGAAAACTTGAATATCAGCTGTTGATTAAAAGCACACACGCTACACATGCGCCCCACATACGGATCAAGAATCATGACTGACCCACAAATTATTCGTTTTCAAATCTCGCATATGTTACCTAACCGCACAGTTGTACCCCTCGCTACATTCTCCACCCTGTCCCACATGAACCCTAGTACTGCATTTGGAAGACTACATAAATGCAACATAGCTATTCATCCCTCTCCCACCAAAGTTTTCTCTCCCAACTGATGATGAAAACTTTTCTAGTCACAGACAAAAGGGTCAGCAACTAACGCAACACCCCCAGCCTCATTAAATCAAATGCAAAGAAAAATTTCATCACACCAAGAAAAATCATCACAATCATCATCATCATCATCATCATCATCATCATCATCATCATCACCACCACAATCATCAACGTCACCATCATCATCATCATCTCCATTCCAACTTCATCCAGTTCCAGTTCTACACCTTCTGCACCATCTACAGCCCACAAGCATTACAGCATTCTTCGTACATAGTGACAGGGTCCCTGTGTTAGTATATACAGAATGTTGCAAATATCTTTTGTTCGCATATATGTCCTGTCTATCCAGCGAGGTGGCAAATGTCAAAATTTTGATGAAGTACGCAAAATTTCGTTTTTTTTGGAGGGGGCAAATAACTACACACAATATAGTAGTATGCGAATTCTTTGAGGAGTTTGCATAAGAAACTCTTGTGAAATTTTATGTTATAAATTTATCAAAATTAATATCAAACTTTGAACAGCGGCAAGGCTGACATCGTAACTTTGAATACAAGCTTTTACTGATTTTGCCCTAACGCTTGCTTTTTGGTGCATGGCAAGTTGTTTTCTTGCATGTACGTCATCAATATTGAAGATTGAATAGTGGCATGTTATATGTCAGGTATGTGGCATTTATTAGCTAATGAAAATTTATTGCATTACAAGTCGAACACGCAGCGCAGGTCATTATCAAGTCTGTAATCAAGCTATTCTTAGGATCTTTCAAGCTTATAACTGGCTTCCGCTTCCATGTACGTCAAAAGGCTCTTACAAATAGCCATGTGATTTCAGATTAGCCAATGAGAAGGCAGTTGCCGAGTCATAAGTCATTTATGCAGCATTTTGCATCTTTGTACGTCAAAAGGCTCTTGCAAATGGCCATGTGATTTCAGATAAGCAGTTGAGCGGGCAGCAGTCAAATCATGAGTGAGTAATGCAGCTTGTTGCAAATTTTCCACATCAAAAGGCTCTTGCAAATGGCCATGTGATTTCAGATAAGCAGTTGAGCGGTCAGCAGTCAAATCATGAGTGAGTAATGCAGCTTTTTGCAAATTTTCCACGTCAAAAGGCTCTTGCAAATGGCCATGTAACTTTACATTAGCCAATGAGAAATCACTTCTTGAATCATAAGTTAGTAATGTAGCATTTCGCAATTTCAGCATACAAAATGCGTGTGGAGCATGAAATCTTCCCTTTTCCTTTTACTGCTCGATGGTTAGAGTCAGAATAAGGATAATTCCGGTCGTGGGAATTGCTAGTTTTATTTGGTATGAGTTCTGTGAGTTCATATAAAGTACACAGGTATAGTAAAGGTGTAATGGGAATGATCCACAACAATAGCAAGATAACCTTGCAAGCTGGTTGTGCTGCACATTCATGGAGGCGACAAGGGGAAGATGAGAAAGGCACTGGTAGACGCAGCAATGCCATCAAGTGGCGTCTTGGAGTTAGTGGGAAACAAAATGAAGATCTTTGTCTGAGAGGTGGTTTTTCCAATGAGACGGTAGGCGGTATTAAATTTTCATAGCCATGCTTATTATTGACATCAGATAAAACTAAAGCTAATGTAATTCATGTAAAAATGTAAATCAATTCATCTCCCACACTTTGACAACGGATCTGGGATTTTTTAGAACTAGGGTTTTGCTACTTCACTGTAGAAAGGAGCAGTGTGGACACATCTCGATTGATGGCATTACAACATTATTTCTTTTCTTGAAAACAAAAAACTTGATCAGAGGAATGAGAAGGATCAAAACAAAAATGCAATACCCCGTTACCACAAATTAAAGTGTCGCAGAAAATAAATTTTGAATCACACTGTTGTAAACCATTGGGGAAAGTTCTATGTTCTATACTTCAGCCCCTCTCCAAATCTTGAATCTTGACACCCTGATACATTGTTATATATTAATATTCGGCAGTTTATTTTTGCTTTTCTAAAGAGTCTAAAACATGGTAGTAATAATTTTGTCCTTTCCTTTAAAGGTCTCTGTGTTCTCAGATACGCAGCTGCGGTCAATCGTTCAGGGGTAAGTTGTATCTCCTTCGAATTGGTACGTAAATGCAAAACCAGGGGGCAGTTCAAGCATGTTGCTGCAGAAATCAATGATTGCCGGATCCCAAAAGACTGCACTCCGAAGGTCGTGGTTCTTCTTGTTGGAACCAATGACATGGCTTAGCACTGCCGTTTGGAGATAGTCAAAAACAACTGCGAGAGCCTTCTATTGATGGCCATGCACTGTTTTCCACAATCTACACAGTAAAACAAAACGTCCCGAAAATTTATGGACAATGGGGTTTTTTGACACGGAACTACGACCATTTTTTAACCATAAATCAACCCTAAACTGACCATAAATAGACCATAAATTGACCATAATTCGTCCATAACTTTTCAAGTAATTTCTTTGGGAGAACCTATTGTTATTTGATCATGGCTGTCCCTAAATTTTCCCTAAACCATCGATAAAAATTATGGAAAATTACAAAAATGTTACCCCCTGTTTTCTATTGTTCCAGATTCACCACTAGAGATTCGAGCAATTTTCACTACTGATAATTTTTTTCTTAATTATGAAAACAACACAATAACGTCTTAAAATATATTTACGCTGTTGTGCTGAAGCTAATAAAATAATCTAAGTCCAAACGATATGTTTGCTTCGGCAATGTCAATTAACGTAAATAACCTGAATGGAGCCATGAACCACAAAAACATAGAAGGGTCAATGAGTAGATTATTTTACTGTTCTAATGCCTTGCATTTTCTTGAGCTTTATCAATAGACAACAGTTTTTCTCTTTGCCTTCTATATCTTTTATACAGCATTCATCAGTTATTTTTCAATATCTCACAATGACTCAGCCGTTGAAGCACCACATTTTGATAACACTACCATGTTTCATTCTTATATTGCTCATAAACGATATAGATAAATTGAAATTACACACAGAAGCTGAAACATTATACAAAGAAACTACTTTCTACTTTCTACTAAAACTCGTTCTATTTTCCTTTATTAAGTTGTATCCTGGTTTATATATATTTCAATTGATAAATGGTAATTGTTACAGGAATTCAAGATATATTACAAATGGCAAGATCAGTGAACCTGCAGAAGACAGTGCTGCAGAGTTAGCTGTGATTGATGGACCTCCTTGCAATAAAGACACAGGAGACACGCAAAAAGTTTTGCGGAAATGGTCAAGGGGCATCCTTCATTTTTTCAGGGAAGGTGGTCATATAGAGAAATGGTGTCCAATTTACAAGTTAGGCTTATTCTAAGAGGACTAATGATCCCTGAATACCAGAGGCAAAAGTTAGAATAATGAGAAATCCAAATTCACAGAACATCACAATGAAAGAAAAGCAATGGTGCACATAACAGTGACATCTTGCATACTGTGGTCATTAGTTCTCTATTTACCTTTTCCTCTCAAATACTGCACAATGGTACCCAGGGTACATTAACAGATATCGATCTCTGCACTCTCCGCATCCTTCCTGTAACCATTTAGTAGGTAAGTGAAAAGAATCACAAAACTGAATTAAAATTGTTAATAAGTAATGATGCTAAATTCTTTCCAAAAGAAAATGTCCCATAAAATTGAAAGAGAAGTATTGTAATATAGTGATTTTATCTATCCCACTAGAGACCCAAGGGGGCACTCCAAATTTTTTCACTAAAGTTACAATTTTACCAATAACCTGATAAGAACTCTTTCTTGTTTTCATTTAGGTCAGAGTTTCCAAGTCAAGTTCTATTGGTTACACTACAGTATCCGTACCAAAGATTGAAGGATGTGGATCCTGCAAAGTGGCATGAGTTCTGCATCTGTTATGATAACATGTGTAATCTGTGTCACTTGAAAGTTTCACAACAACCTCTGCCTTTGCCAGCACCTTATGACAAATTATGGATTGAAGTTTCCAAATTTATTGATGACCTGCATCTGAAAAGTCATAAACGCCCTGAATGCAAGGAGATTTATAGCACAGGTCGAATTCGTGATCACTATCCAGATCTCAACACCCCAGTTTGTGAACAAACCTTTACATGGGCCTCAAAGTTCAAGAAAATTCTGTGTGCAATGCCAAAGCAAAGATTCCTGTTCTTTTACCATCGAATGGTTGTATTGCGTAATGCATACACTGAACGATGCTAATGTGAGGGCAGAAAACCATTGCTGCCAAGTATTAAGCTGGAAAAGAAAACAATGATGCTAAAAATGTACGAGGAAACTAAGAATAATACATAGAATAATAGTTGTAATTTCTATTCTATCTGGTATACATGCATATCTTTCTATGGCGACATTGTACTGTAGCACATTGAATTTACAATGATATTATAATTATATCATAATCCTTATTTGAGTAAAGTTTAATGTAATTTTGTTCAAATTTCAAGAAAGATAGTTTTGATGCCAAATTCGTGTTATGATTGATTTTGCAAGGGATGCAAGTTTCCCAGAGCTTAGGCCCTCACCTAGTCAACCAGGGCTACTTCGGACACTTTTTGCTATTTTTCTATGAATATTACATAAACTATAATCATGTAATTATTTTAACTGTTTGATTAAAGTAACAAAGGTCCAAAGTAATTTTGAAGAAAATGAATTTGTCCGAAGTCTGTTTGCAAGGGGATAAATTTGCTCGATTTAGGCCCATTATTTATTATTTCCCAATTTGCGATATACCTATTGGCGAGCCGGTTCTTTTAGATTTTCTAGATTGAGTCAATAAATTTCCAGTCAAAGCAAAAGTTTCACCATAGAACAACATTAAAAAACTTCATTAATAATTTATTGGCCACAACAAGAGCAAAAAGCAGAAGCTATTTTTTGTATAAGAAGTCACGTCAAGCTAAGGAGTCAGAGCTTGAAACGCTCGTTATGCTAAAAATAAAAGTGCTATAACACCACTGTAGCTAGTGCTACTTTTTTAATCTGAACTAAGTTTATATCCCGCGAATAATAAATGTCACACTTAATAACTCTCTGTGCACATTTTCGGTTGCTGGTCGTTTCCGCCAACAGTCAGTTTGGCTAACCTCCTTTTCGGCCAACAAAGACGTTTAGGCCAACATAACTCAACACCTTCGCCGATGTTAATGGTTGATGGTTAATGAAATAATGATAAGACTGCTAAAGAAAACAAGTAGGGATAACTAAATAAATAAATCGTTATAACTAAATCTAAGTTTTTAGATCGGGTTTAAACCTAAGTTTTTAGATCGGGTTTTAACCTAAGTTTTTATTTGAAATCAAATGGATCGAGATAACTATTTCAGGTTTCATCCTAAGTTTTTAGGTTGGGTTTAAACCTAAGTTTTTATTTGAAATCAAATGGATCGAGATAACTATTTCGGGTTTTATTCTAAGTTTTTAGATCGGGTTTTAACCTAAGTTTTTACTTGAAATCAAATGGATGGAGATAACTATTTTAGGTTTCATCCTAAGTTTTTAGATTGGGTTTTAACCTAAGTTTTTATTTGAAATCAAATGGATCGAGATAACTATTTCGGGTTTCATCCTAAGTTTTTAGATCGGGTTTAAACCTAAGTTTTTAGATCGGGTTTTAACCTAAGTTTTTATTTGAAATCAAATGGATAGAGATAACTATTTCGGGTTTCATCCTAAGTTTTCAGATCGGGTTTTAACCTAAGTTTTTATTTGAAATCGAATGGATCGAGATAACTATTTCGGGTTTCGTCCTAAGTTCTTAGATCGGGTTTTAACCTAAGTTTTTATTTGAAATCAAATGGATCGAGATAACTATTTCAGGTTTCATCCTAAGTTTTTAGATCAGGTTTTATCCTAAATTTTTATTTGAAACCAAATAACTAAATCGGAATTCGTGGACGAACTTGTGTTAGTCAACCCTAAACTGACCATAAATAGACCATAAATTGACCATAATTCGTCCATAACTTTTCAAGTAATTTCTTTGGGAGAATCTATTGTTATTTGATCATGACTGTCCCTAAATTGTCCCTAAACCATCGATAAA
The DNA here is from genome assembly GCA_014526335.1 of Chrysaora quinquecirrha. Classification (NCBI taxonomy): domain Eukaryota; kingdom Metazoa; phylum Cnidaria; class Scyphozoa; order Semaeostomeae; family Pelagiidae; genus Chrysaora; species Chrysaora quinquecirrha. Next base: position 715,565 of record JACTAT010000294.1, read on the forward strand.
AATTATGGAAAATTACAAAAACGTTACCCCCTGTTTTCTATTGTTCCAGATTCACCACTAGAGATTCGAGCAATTTTCACTACTGATAATTTTTTTCTTAATTATGAAAACAACACAATAACGTCTTAAAATATATTTACGCTGTTGTGCTGAAGCTAATAAAATAATCTAAGTCCAAACGATATGTTTGCTTCGGCAATGTCAACTAACGTACATAACCTGAATGGAGCCATGAACCACAAAAACATAGAAGGGTCAATGAGTAGATTATTTTATTGTTCTAATGCCTTGCATTTTCTTGAGCTTTATCAATAGACAACAGTTTTTCTCTTTGCCTTCTATATCTTTTATACAGCATTCATCAGTTATTTTTTCAATATCTCACAATGACTCAGCCATTGAAGCACCACATTTTGATAACACTACCATGTTTCATTCTTATATTGCTCATAAACGATATAGATAAATTGAAATTACACACAGAAGCTGAAACATTATACAAAGAAACTACTTTCTACTTTCTACTAAAACTCGTTCTATTTTCCTTTATTAAGTTGTATCCTGGTTTAGATATATTTCAATTGATAAATGGTAATTGTTACAGGAATTCAAGATATATTACAAATGGCAAGATCCGTGAACCTGCAGAAGACAGTGCTGCAGAGTTAGCTGTGATTGATGGACCTCCTTGCAATAAAGACACAGGAGACACGCAAAAAGTTTTGCGGAAATGGTCAAGGGGCATCCTTCATTTTTTCAGGGAAGGTGGTCATATAGAGAAATGATGTCCAATTTACAAGTTAGGCTTATTCTAAGAGGACTAATGATCCCTGAGTACCAGAGGCAAAAGTTAGAATAATGAGAAATCCAAATTCACAGAACATCACAATGAAAGAAAAGCAATGGTGCACATAACAGTGACATCTTGCATACTGTGGTCATTAGTTCTCTATTTACCTTTTCCTCTCAAATACTGCACAATGGTACCCAGGGTACATTAACAGATATTGATCTCTGCACTCTCCGCATCCTTCCTGTAACCATTTAGTAGGTAAGTGAAAAGAATCACAAAACTGAATTAAAATTGTTAATAAGTAATGATGCTAAATTCTTTCCAAAAGAAAATGTCCCATAAAATTGAAAGAGAAGTATTGTAATATAGTGATTTTTATCTATCCCCACTAGAGACCCAAGGGGGCACTCCAAATTTTTTCACTAAAGTTACAATTTTACCAATAACCTGATAAGAACTCTTTCTTGTTTTCATTTAGGTCAGAGTTTCCAAGTCAAGTTCTATTGGTTACACTACAGTATCCATACCAAAGATTGAAGGATGTGGATCCTGCAAAGTGGCATGAGTTCTGCATCTGTTATGATAACATGTGTAATCTGTGTCACTTGAAAGTTTCACAACAACCTCTGCCTTTGCCAGCACCTTATGACAAATTATGGATTGAAGTTTCCAAATTTATTGATGACCTGCATCTGAAAAATCATAAACGCCCTGAATGCAAGGAGATTTATAGCACAGGTCGAATTCGTGATCACTATCCAGATCTCAACACCCCAGTTTGTGAACAAACCTTTACATGGGCCTCAAAGTTCAAGAAAATTCTGTGTGCAATGCCAAAGCAAAGATTCCTGTTCTTTTACCATCGAATGGTTGTATTGCGTAATGCATACACTGAACGATGCTAATGTGAGGGCAGAAAACCATTGCTGCCAAGTATTAAGCTGGAAAAGAAAAACAATGATGCTAAAAATGTACGAGGAAACTAAGAATAATACATAGAATAATAGTTGTAATTTCTATTCTATCTGGTATATATGCATATCTTTCTATGGCGACATTGTACTGTAGCACATTGAATTTACAATGATATTATAATTATATCATAATCCTTATTTGAGTAAAGTTTAATGTAATTTTGTTCAAATTTCAAGAAAGATAGTTTTGATGCCAAATTCGTGTTATGATTGATTTTGCAAGGGATGCAAGTTTCCCAGAGCTTAGGCCCTCACCTAGTCAACCAGGGCTACTTCGGACACTTTTTGCTATTTTTCTATGAATATTACATAAACTATAATCATGTAATTATTTTAACTGTTTGATTAAAGTAACAAAGGTCTAAAGTAATTTTGAAGAAAATGAATTTGTCCGAAGTCTGTTTGCAAGGGGATAAATTCGCTCGATTTAGGCCCATTATTTATTATTTCCCAATCTGCGATATACCTATTTGCGAGCCGGTTCTTTTAGATTTTCTAGATTGAGTCAATAAATTTCCAGTCAAAGCAAAAGTTTCACCCTAGAACAACATTAAAAAACTTCATTAATAATTTATTGGCCACAACAAGAGCAAAAAGCAGAAGCAATTTTTTGTATAAGAAGTCACTTTAAGCTAAGGAATCAGAGCTTGAAACGCTCGTTATGCTAAAAATAAAAGTGCTATAACACCACTGTAGCTAGTGCTACATTTTTAATCTGAGCTAAGATTATATCCCGCGAATAATAAATGTCACACTTAATAACTCTCTGTGCACATTTTCGGTTGCTGGTCGTTTCGGCCAACAGTCAGTTTGGCTAACCTCCTTTTCGGCCAACAAAGACGTTTGGGCCAACATAACTCAACACCTTCGCCGATCTTAATGGTTAATGGTTAATGAAATAATGATAAGACTGCTAAAGAAAACAAGTCAGGATAACTAAATAAATAAATCGTTATAACTAAATCTAAGTTTTTAGATCAGGTTTAAACCTAAGTTTTTAGATCGGGTTTTAACCTAAGTTTTTATTTGAAATCAAATGGATCGAGATAACTATTTCAGGTTTCATCCTAAGTTTTTAGGTCGGGTTTAAACCTAAGTTTTTATTTGAAATCAAATGGATCGAGATAACTATTTCGGGTTTTATCCTAAGTTTTTAGATCGGGTTTTAATCTAAGTTTTTACTTGAAATCAAATGGATGGAGATAACTATTTCGGGTTTCATCCTAAGTTTTTAGATCGGGTTTTAACCTAAGTTTTTATTTGAAATCAAATGGATCGAGATAACTATTTCGGGTTTCATCCTAAGTTTTTAGATCGGGTTTAAAGCTAAGTTTTTAGATCGGGTTTTAACCTAAGTTTTTATTTGAAATCAAATGGATCGAGATAACTATTTCGGGTTTGATCCTAAGTTTTTAGATCGGGTTTTAACCTAAGTTTTTATTTGAAATCGAATGGATCGAGATAACTATTTCGGGTTTCGTCCTAAGTTCTTAGATCGGGTTTTAACCTAAGTTTTTATTTGAAATCAAATGGATCGAGATAACTATTTCAGGTTTCATCCTAAGTTTTTAGATCGGGTTTTATCCTAAATTTTTATTTGAAACCAAATAACTAAATCGGAATTCGTGGACAAACTCGTGTTAGAAATCAAAGTTGAGCGCCACTTTTGGTAGAACGAACGTGAACAGAAATCAGTCTTGAACAGGCGCGTAAAATTTAAGTAGCTAAAGAAGCTTTTTGTGACGTAGCGGCAAAGTTTTTCCCTGCTAAAGTCCCTCCTGAGAGATTCCGATATCCGTTGAAAACAATTACTGCTTTTTCATTGCAGCATTTCGATCTTGTCTTGGTCTTAAAAATAAGCGTACGTAGATTAGATACGTACATTGTACAACATCTGTGCATCTCGCTAAGTAAAGCAAGTTGATCAAATCCAAAACTCTTCATGGCCAGATGGCATCTCTTTGTGTTGTTTGCAAAATGGACATTCGTCCAAGACAAGAAGTGTTAGAATGTGACATATGCCAACAGTAGCAACATTGTACTTGTGGAAGCGGAGTCACCCAAAAAGACTATCGAGAGGCTGTCCGGAGTAAGGCTGAAATTGCTTGGTCCTTTATGGATTGTAAGAACTCAATGGCATTGTTCGCTGGTGTTACTTCTGATGATGTTAACGAACCTCTTGCTGCTAGCTCTCACCTAGATATTAAATTTCAGCTAATTATCTAAAATTATATCCATATGAAACACTAGACTATTTGATCGCTGAATAGCAATTATTGCCTGAAGTACAACAGCTAATTGTTTCTATTTTCCCGTTTACAACAGGTTGCAGCAGAAAGCACAAGGATTGACGATTCCTTCAACGTCAACAAAAGTTTTACCCCTTTGCCTCCGATGGAAGAAGAGGTAGTAGAAGATGACCCATTACCCAACCAAGTTCCAGTGGAGCCAGACCAGGACAGCAGGACAAATAGAATGAGGGTGGAAATCATCGATAATGGATCGAAGAGAGGTAGACCACGCCTGGTAGACACAGATGGCTACACCTATAAGTTGCGGCATACTTGGCCAAGCGGTAAGTCTGCTTGGAGATGTAGCGTACAAGGGAAACGTTTAAACTGTAGAGCTGTAATCTGCTTGTTTAGCTGGCTGAGCGGTATAGTCGATAAACAATAACACAATACAAATCAATGTTTCCAGAGCTGTTTCGATTCCAATGTTCATAAACATCAAAGTACTAGGTAAAATAAACGTCTTATGGAATCCAAGCCAAAATAAAAGAGAAGTACTTTCAGAAGACAGCTTCGAATTCAAAGATTCAAAGAAAGGAATTTTCAAGATATCAACTGCAGCTTACAATTTTCTCAATACACTGGCCCGCTCTCAGACTGGACACCTCTTAGATCAAATTTGACATAAAACATACTACAAATGAAAGTTTTTCAATATTTTTCATTACTTCATGTTTTACTATAGTAAGATTTTATTAAAGATTTGTTGACACAAGAGTTTAATTTTCTTTCACAACCTTCCTCGAAAGTGCAGATAGAATTTTTGCTCGTATTACAGTCATCACAACAAGGATCAAACATGGCGTACAAAACATGAAAAACTTCAACAGTGTCTCAATACCACAATACGCCGATTTGATGAATAATTTTGAATAACTCTAAATGTTAGGTCACATTTTAGTCGACATGAAAAACAAGAATATTCATGCCATTAAGCCCTAAAACACCGAAATGTCGCATGATTTTGGAAAAATCCCTTATTTTGGGTCGCATTTTGGATAAAATGAGACTATTGCTATGAAAAACAAGAATATTCATGCCAATAAGCCCTAAAACACCGAAATGTCGCATGATTTTGGAAAAATCCCTAATTTCGGGTCGCATTTTGAATAAAATGAGACTATCCATATGAAAAACAAGAATATTCATGCCAATAAGCCCAAAAACACCGAAATGTCGCATGATTTTGGAAAAATCCCTAATTTCGGGTCGCATTTTGGATAAAATGAGACTATCCCTATGAAAAACAAGAATATTCATGCCATTAAGCCCTAAAACATCGAAATGTCACATGATTTTGGAAAAATCCCTTATTTTGGGTCGCATTTTGGATAAAATGAGACTATCCATATGAAAAACAAGAATATTCATGCCAATAAGCCCAAAAACACCGAAATGTCGCATGATTTTGGAAAAATCCATAATTTCGGGTCGCATTTTGGATAAAATGAGACTATCCCTATGAAAAACAAGAATATTCATGCCATTAAGCCCTAAAACATCGAAATGTCGCATGATTTTGGAGAAATCCCTAATTTCGGGTCGCATTTTGGATAAAATGAGACTATTGCTATGAAAAACAGGAATATTCATGCCATTAAGCCCTAAAACATCGAAATGTCGCATGATTTTGGAAAAATCCCTAATTTCGGGTCGCATTTTGGATAAAATGAGACTATCCATATGAAAAACAAAAATATTCATGCCAATAAGCCCAAAAACACCGAAATGTCGCACGATTTTGGAAAAATCCCTAATTTCGGGTCGTATTTTGAATAAAATGAGACTATCCATATGAAAACAAGAATATTCATGCCAATAAGCCCTAAAACAACGAAATGTCGCATGATTTTGGAAAAATCCCTAATTTCGGGTCGCATTTTGGATAAAATGAGACTATCCCTATGAAAAACAAGAATATTCATGCCATTAAGCCCTAAAACATCGAAATGTCGCATGATTTTGGAAAAATCCCTAATTTCGGGTCGCATTTTGGATAAAATGAGACTATCCATATGAAAAACAAAAATATTCATGCCAATAAGCCCAAAAACACCGAAATGTCGCTCGATTTTGGAAAAATCCCTAATTTCGGGTCGCATTTTGAATAAAATGAGACTATCCATATGAAAACAAGAATATTCATGCCAATAAGCCCTAAAACAACGAAATGTCGCATGATTTTGGAAAAATCCCTAACTTCGGTTCGCATTATGGATAAAATGAGACTATCCATATGAAAAGCAAGAATATTCATGCCAATAAGCCCTAAAACAACGAAATGTCGCATGATTTTGGAAAAATCCCTAATTTCGGGTCGCATTTTGGATAAAATGAGACTATCGATATGAAAAACAGGAATATTCATGCCATTAAGCCCTAAAACACCGAAATGTTGCATGATTTTGGAAAAATCCCTAATTTCGGGTTGCATTTTGGATAAAATGAGACTATCCCTATGAAAAACAGGAATATTCATGCCATTAAGCCCTAAAACATCGAAATGTCGCATGATTTTGGAAAAGTCCCTAATTTCGGGTCGCATTTTGGATAAAATGAGACTATTGCTATGAAAAACAGGAATATGCATGCCATTAAGCCCTATAACACCGAAATGTCGCATGATTTTGGAAAAATCCCTAATTTCGGGTCGCATTATGGAGAAAATGAGACTATTGCTATGAAAAACAGGAATATTCATGCCATTAAGCCCTAAAACATCGAAATGTCGCATGATTTTCGAAAAGTCCCTAATTTCGGGTCGCATTTTGGATAAAATGAGACTATTGCTATGAAAAACAGGAATATTCATGCCATTAAGCCCTAAAACATCGAAATGTCGCATGATTTTGGAAAAATCCCAAATTTCGGCTCGCATTTTGGATAAAATGAGACTATTGCTATGAAAAACAGGAATATTCGTGCCATTAAGCCCTAAAACATGGAAATGTCGCATGATTTCGGAAAAGTCCCTAATTTCGGGTCGCATTTTGGATAAAATGAGACTATTGCTATGAAAAACAGGAATATTCATGCCATTAAGCCCTAAAACATCGAAATGTCGCATGATTTTCGAAAAGTCCCTAATTTCGGGTCGCATTTTGGATAAAATGAGACTATTGCTATGAAAAACAGGAATATTCATGCCATTAAGCCCTAAAACATCGAAATGTCGCATGATTTTGGAAAAATCCCAAATTTCGGCTCGCATTTTGGATAAAATGAGACTATTGCTATGAAAAACAGGAATATTCGTGCCATTAAGCCCTAAAACATGGAAATGTCGCATGATTTCGGAAAAGTCCCTAATTTCGGGTCGCATTTTGGATAAAATGAGACTATTGCTATGAAAAACAGGAATATGAATGCCATTAGGCCCTAAAACATCGAAATGTCGCATGATTTTGGAAAAGTCCCTAATTTCGGGTCGCATTTTGGATAAAATGAGACTATTGCTATGAAAAACAGGAATATTCATGCCATTAAGCCCTAAAACATCGAAATGTCGCATGATTTTGGAAAAATCCCTAATTTCGGGTCGCATTATGGATAAAATGAGACTATTGCTATGAAAAACAGGAATATTCATGCCATTAAGCCCTAAAACATCGAAATGTCGCATGATTTTGGAAAAGTCCCTAATTTCGGGTCGCATTTTCGATAAAATGAGGCTATTGCTATGAAACACAGGAATATTCATGCCATTAAGCCCTAAAACATCGAAATGTCGCATGATTTTGGAAAAATCCCTAATTTCGGGTCGCATTATGGATAAAATGAGACTATTGCTATGAAAAACAGGAATATTCATGCCATTAAGCCCTAAAACATCGAAATGTCGCATGATTTTAGAAAAATCCCTAATTTCGGGTCGCATTATGGATAAAATGAGACTATTGCTATGAAAAACAGGAATATTCATGCCATTAAGCCCTAAAACATCGAAATGTCGCATGATTTTGGAAAAATCCCTAATTTCGGGTCGCATTATGGATAAAATGAGACTATTGCTATGAAAAACAGGAATATTCATGCCATTAAGCCCTAAAACATCGAAATGTCGCATGATTTTGAAAAAATCCCTAATTTCAGGTCGCATTATGGATAAAATGAGACTATTGCTATGAAAAACAGGAATATTCATGCCATTAAGCCCTAAAACAACGAAATGTCGCATGATTTTGGAAAAGTCCCTAATTTCGGGTCGCATTTTGGATAAAATGAGACTATTGCTATGAAAAACAGGAATATGCATGCCATTAAGCCCTATAACACCGAAATGTCGCATGATTTTGGAAAAATCCCTAATTTCGGGTCGCATTATGGATAAAATGAGACTATTGCTATGAAAAACAGGAATATTCATGCCATTAAGCCCTAAAACAACGAAATGTCGCATGATTTTGGAAAAATCCCTAGTTTCGGGTCGCATTATGGATAAAATGAGACTATCCATATGAAAAACAGGAATATTCATGCCATTAAGCCCTAAAACAACGAAATGTCGCATGATTTTGGAAAAATCCCTAATTTCGGGTCGCATTATGGATAAAATGAGACTATCCATATGAAAAACAGGAATATTCATGCCATTAAGCCCTAAAACAACGAAATGTCGCATGATTTTGGAAAAATCCCTAATTTCGGGTCGCATTTTGGATAAAATGAGACTATTGCTATGAAAAACAGGAATATTCATGCCATTAAGCCCTAAAACATCGAAATGTCGCATGATTTTGGAAAAGTCCCTAATTTCGGGTCGCATTTTGGATAAAATGAGACTATTGCTATGAAAAACAGGAATATGCATGCCATTAAGCCCTATAACACCGAAATGTTGCATGATTTTGGAAAAATCCCTAATTTCGGGTCGCATTTTGGATAAAATGAGACTATTGCTATGAAAAACAGGAATATTCATGCCAATAAGCCTTAAAACACCGAAATGTCGCATGATTTTGGAGAAATCCCTAATTTCGGGTTGCATTTTGGATAAAATGAGACTATTGCTATGAAAAACAGGAATATTCATGCCATTAAGCCCTAAAACATCGAAATGTCGCATGATTTTGGAAAAATCCCTAATTTCGGGTCGCATTTTGGATAAAATGAGACTATCCCTATGAAAAACAGGAATATTCATGCCATTAAGCCCTAAAACATCGAAATGTCGCATGATTTTGGAAAAATCCCTAATTTCGGGTCGCATTATGGATAAAATGAGACTATCGATATGAAAAACAGGAATATTCATGCCATTAAGCCCTAAAACAACGAAATGTCGCATGATTTTGGAAAAATCCCTAATTTCGGGTCGCATTATGGATAAAATGAGACTATTGCTATGAAAAACAAGAATATTCATGTTATTAAGCCCTAAAACATCGAAATGTCGCATGATTTTGGAAAAATCCCTAATTTCGGGTCGCATTATGGATAAAATGAGACTATTGCTATGAAAAACAAGAATATTCATGCCAATAAGCCCTAAAACAACGAAATGTCGCATGATTTTGGAAAAATCCCTAATTTCGGGTCGCATTTTGGATAAAATGAGACTATCCATATGAAAAACAGGAATATGCATGCCATTAAGCCCTATAACACCGAAATGTCGCATGATTTTGGAGAAATCCCTAATTTCGGGTCGCATTTTTGATAAAATGAGACTATTGCTATGAAAAACAGGAATATTCATGCCATTAAGCCCTAAAAATCGAAATGTCGCATGATTTTGGAAAAATCCCTAATTTCGGGTCGCATTTTGGATAAAGTGAGACTATCCCTATGAAAAACAGGAATATGCATGCCATTAAGCCCTATAACACCGAAATGTCGCATGATTTTGGAGAAATCCCTAATTTCGGGTCGCATTTTGGATAAAATGAGACTATTGCTATGAAAAACAGGAATATTCATGCCATTAAGCCCTAAAACATCGAAATGTCGCATGATTTTGGAAAAATCCCTAATTTCGGGTCGCATTTTGGATAAAATGAGACTATCCCTATGAAAAACAGGAATATGCATGCCATTAAGCCCTATAACACCGAAATGTCGCATGATTTTGGAGAAATACCTAATTTCGGGTCGCATTTTGGATAAAATGAGACTATTGCTATGAAAAACAGGAATATTCATGCCATTAAGCCGTAAAACATCGAAATGTCGCATGATTTTGGAAAAATCCCTAATTTCGGGTCGCATTTTGGATAAAATGAGACTATCCCTATGAAAAACAGGAATATTCATGCCATTAAGCCCTAAAACAACGAAATGTCGCATGATTTTGGAAAAATCCCTAATTTCGGGTCGCATTTTGGATAAAATGAGACTATTGCTATGAAAAACAGGAATATTCATGCCAATAAGCCCTAAAACACCGAAATGTCGCATGATTTTGGAGAAATCCCTAATTTCGGGTCGCATTTTGGATAAAATGAGACTATTGATATGAAAAACAGGAATATTCATGCCATTAAGCCCTAAAACACCGAAATGTCGCATGATTTTGGAAAAATCCCTAATTTCAGGTCGCATTTTGGATAAAATGAGACTATTGCTATGAAAAACAGGAATATTCATGCCATTAAGCCCTAAAACATCGAAATGTCGCATGATTATGGAAAAGTCCCTAATTTCGGGTCGCATTTTGGATAAAATGAGACTATTGCTTTGAAAAACAGGAATATTCATGCCATTAAGCCCTAAAACATCGAAATGTCGCATGATTTTGGAAAAATCCCTAATTTCGGGTCGCATTATGGATAAAATGAGACTATTGCTATGAAAAACAGGAATATTCATGCCATTAAGCCCTAAAACATCGAAATGTCGCATGATTTTGGAAAAATCCCTAATTTCGGATCGCATTATGGATAAAATGAGACTATTGCTATGAAAAACAGGAATATTCATGCCATTAAGCCCTAAAACATCGAAATGTCGCATGATTTTGAAAAAATCCCCAATTTCGGGTCGCATTATGGATAAAATGAGACTATTGCTATGAAAAACAGGAATATTCATGCCATTAAGCCCTAAAACAACGAAATGTCGCATGATTTTGGAAAAGTCCCTAATTTCGGGTCGCATTTTGGATAAAATGAGACTATTGCTATGAAAAACAGGAATTTTCATGCCATTAAGCCCTAAAACATCGAAATGTCGCATGATTTTGGAAAAATCCCTAATTTCGGGTCGCATTTTGGATAAAATGAGACTATCCCTATGAAAAACAGGAATATTCATGCCATTAAGCCCTAAAACATCGAAATGTCGCATGATTTTGGAAAAATCCCTAATTTCGGGTCGCATTTTGGATAAAATGAGACTATCTATATGAAAAACAGGAATATGCATGCCATTAAGCCCTAAAACATCGAAATGTCACATGATTTTGGAAAAGTCCCTAATTTCGGGTCGCATTTTGGATAAAATGAGACTATTGCTATGAAAAACAGGAATATGCATGCCATTAAACCCTATAACACCGAAATGTCGCATGATTTTGGAAAAATCCCTAATTTCAGGTCGCATTATGGATAAAATGAGACTATTGCTATGAAAAACAGGAATATTCATGCCATTAAGCCCTAAAACAACGAAATGTCGCATGATTTTGGAAAAATCCCTAGTTTCGGGTCGCATTATGGATAAAATGAGACTATCCATATGAAAAACAGGAATATTCATGCCATTAAGCCCTAAAACAACGAAATGTCCACTGTTGACATGCATTTTCCAGGGCCACTTGATACTTAGTTTTTCCATCTCCATTTTGCTTTTGATTATTTTTGCTATAAAAAAGTGATATGAGTATATTTACATCGCTATACAAGAGCTCGAGATTTGAAATTGAGATTTGAGATGTAACAATTTTGGTTATTAGGCCTACCGTATGCAAAGATTTTCTTTTTAACGTGAATAAAATTTTGAATTTTTATGTTAAGATAGCAAAGAAACTTACCAAAGTAGTCTATCAGGTCTGCTGAGATTTCCATTAGTCCTACTGCTTTCGGCTGCATAATCATCGACTAGGCCTAGGCCTAGGCCATCACCAATTCTGACATCGACCAGACCCATCACTAACAGCACCATCAACAATACAGGATGATATTCTTGATAATCTCATTATTCTGTTATTTGATGAAGCAGAAACCACCTCAATATCATCATCAAAAATATTTAGATTTCTTTTTCTGACTATCTTGGCCGCCATATTTGCGCGGGAATGAACTGACTGATCTCAAACCTGAACAGTGAACACAAACAATCGCATCGCGGTTGGTGTGCTTTCGTCGCTATGACAGCGGGATGCTATCCCAGATTAATCACGTTTTGCGCATCTGAGCAGGCAAAAGCAATTGTTTCCTTGGGATAGTCTCAGATTAATCAACTGATTAATTTGGAAACATCCCATTGATTAATTAATACAGGCCTGCATGTTCTTGGTCAAGTACGCTAATTTTTGCATTTCAAACCTTAAATTACGAAGAATGCTCGTAATTTCAATTGCCATACAGCTAGGGCTCTGAACTATCATGAATGTTGAAAAAGATGCAAAAGATAAAACATTTTCTGCTTCCTTCCTCTGAGAATGGTAATATGATTGAGCCAGATAGAGCGAATTACTTTTTTATGACCACGGTCTTTAATTTGAATTATGTAGCCGTAAATGTTCGAGAAGACGGCAGACACCTATGTCGATAAGTTGTAGAGAAAGGCATAGGCGAAGGCATAGGAACAAGTGTAGGTGTAGATGAAGGCACAGGTGTAGGTTAAGGCACAGGTATAGGTATAGGCAAAGACATAGGCGAATGCATAGGCGTAGGCACAGGTGTAGATCTAGATTTAGGCATTGGTGTAGGCGAAGGCATAGGCACAGGTGTAGACGAAGGCAAAGGCATAGGCGAAGGCACAGGAACAGGTGTATGTGTAGGTGAAGGCATAGGTCTAGGCTAAGGCATAGGTATAGGTGTAGGCATTGGCGAAGGCATAGGCACAGGCACCGGCGTAGGTGTAGATGTAGCAAAGGCATAGGCGAAAGCATAGGCACAGGTGTAGGTGTAGATGAAGGCATAGGTGTAGGCGAAGGAATCGCTACAAGTGTAGACGAAGGCAAAGGCATAGGCAAAGCCATAGGCACAGGTGTAGGTGTAGATGTAGCCATTGGTGTAGGCGAAGGCATAGGCACAGGTGTAGACGAAGGCAAAGGCATACGCAAAGCCATAGGCACAGGTGTAGGTGTAGATGAAGGCATAGGTGTAGGCGAAGGAATCACTACAGGTGTAGACGAAGGCAAAGGCATAGGCAAAGCCATAGGCACAGATGTAGGTGTAGATGTAGGCATAGGTGTAGGTGAAGGCATCGCTACAGGTGTAGACGAAGGCAAAGGCATACGCAAAGCCATAGGCACAGGTGTAGGTGTAGATGTAGGCATTGATGTAGGCGAAGGCATAGGCACAGGTGTAGATGAAGGCGAAGGCATAGGCACAGGTGTAGGTGTAGATGTAGGCATTGATGTAGGCGAAGGCATAGGCACAGGTGTAGATGAAGGCAAAGGCATAGGCGAAGGCATAGGAACAGGTGTATGTGTAGATGAAGGCATTGTTGTAGGCCAAGGCATAGGCACAGGCAAAGGTGTAGATGAAGGCATAGGAGTAGGCGAAGGCATAGGAACAGGTGTATGTGTAGATGAAGGCATTGTTGTAGGCCAAGGCATAGGCACAGGCGAAGGTGTAGATGAAGGCATAGGAGTAAGCGAAGGCATAGGCACGGATATTGCTAGTTTGGAAACCAGGCTTGGTGGTGGATTGGAGGGGAATTCAAATACTACGGTTCACCCGAAACACAGAAAAATCCGTTCACTTTCGTGCTAAAGTACGAAGTGTGCCACTTTTTATCAATCTTAATAGGCATAATACAGAGATTCATACAAGATTACAATAACTGTAATCGATAAGTTATTTGAATTGACTTTTGCAAAGAATTTTGGTTACGTTTTTAGACCTTCAAGGTGAGAGACACGGTTCGCAAGTTGTTACGTTGACCAATGTATAACTTTGTAAGTGCGGCTTTGTGGGATGAGTTTTCCAATAATAGCGGAGACGAGCACTGAATGATAATAATAAAAAAACGTAAGAAAAAGGCTAAATAGGATTTATAGGGTAAGTTTGCAGATTCAGATATTATCTGGCTTGTGGCTCCTATTCTGGCTCAAATTTTGTTAAGATTCGCTCCAGTTCATTTCAGCAATCGCAAGTAGCTGGCAAGTGGCTGCGCAATTTCTTCTTGTCTTTCGCCAATCTTGTCGACTGAAATGGACATACCTATTGATGATATGGAGTTTCGTCTATGCAATGAAACTCAACCCTCAATGGCAGTTCCATTCTTTCTTTGAGCATTCTTCCTAACCAAGTGACCACGTATCAAACTGCGCTTGTTCAACTTTTGTAAGCAGTGCCCCTATTTTTGGTATATGATTACCTTGAGATCCACTTTTTAGTGCTTAGATCTATCTAGCTCAATCATATTACCATTTTCAGAGAAAGTAAGCAGAAAATGTTTTATCTTTTGCATCTTTTTCAACATTCATAGTAGTTCGGAACCCTAGCTGCATCGCAATTGAAATTACGAGCATTCTTCGTAATTTAAGGTTTGAAATGACAAAAATTAGCGTACGTGACCGATGCTTTTATGATGCTTTTATCCTAAATGTAACGCTGAACACATCAAAAGAAAGATTTATGCACGAAACCGTTAAGACTCAAGATATCAGTTTTGCGTTTTGATGACGTCACACGAATTTCGAATCGTAATAACTTCTGAGTTGGAAACCCTGAGTTGGCTACACCCGAGTACCCATGTCTAAAAATAGCTTTCGGGGGAATTTTTTTGAATGGATCTGTTTTTCGTTGTATTAAGCATATTAAAATATGTAACTGTACTCATTTTCAGTTCTGTATCGTTAATAGTTTCCGAGTTATAGAAAAAAAGTTTTTGGGGGCTGGGGTCAAGTACCCCAGTCTAAAAATTGCTTTCGGGGGAATTTTTTGAATGGATCTGTTGTTCGTTGGATTAAGCATATTAAAGTATGTAACTGTACTCATTTTCAGTTCTGTATCGTTAATAGTTTTTGAGTTATAGAAGAAAAAGTTTTTGGGGATTGGGGTCAAGTACCCCAGTCTAAAAATAGCTTTCGGGGCCATTTTCTGAGTTGGGTCTGTTTCTCATTTTGTTTGGCGCATCAAACTCTGTACTTGTGCCAAATTTCATGCTTGTATCATAAAGTGCACAATTGCACTAGTAGTTCCTGATAATTTATTATTTTATAAATTCTTTACTGGTTAACAAAGACATGCCCAATGATTGATGACAGTAAAAATATTAGAATTTTGTGGATAGTATTCGAATACTGTAGTGTAGTACAAAACTAAAAAATTTGATAAACAGGGGAAACATTCTTGGGCATACTAAAAAGCTTTTTTCGTCTGACACTCCTCAGAGTATGAACCTCAGAAACATGCTACGACAATGAACTAAGGTGGAATTTATTTCCAGTTAAATGGGGTCTCTGCATGCCCAAGAATTTTGTCGCTGTTGCTGTTCATGGCAACTTAGACTATGTAGTACTTTATGACCATATAAGGCTTCTTTGTTTTGTTGAAATCAATCAGTTTATTATTTTGTTTTTTATTGACAGACAATTTATAATGTATTTGTTATTCATTTTTCATTCATTACCTGTATATAAAATTTACAAAATTAATCAAAAATCTATACAAATAATGATATAACATTATAATGGAAAGGGTTAATTTAACGTATTATAACATCATAATTGATGTTAGTGAAGGGGGTTGCAGTTGAAATGAAATGTCAGTGAAAGGGGGCAATTTTAAAAGTAGAATGTCAGTGAAAAGGCACATTTATAAAACACTTGGAATTAGGGTGAGTACCCCCTTTTATATAGGAGTGCACCAGCTGGGAGCAATCAAAATCGCTTCTTCATGCAGATGGAGCATACCTGGATCTGCTACAGAGAAATGGTGTCTTTTTAGACTTTTACCACTAATGATTGGAAGCAAATTACAACAGAGATCATAGAATAGCTTATATCATTTTCGCACCTTCTGTGGAAGAAGCTTGGATAGCATTCCTTGATGACTTGATCTTGGCTTCACAGCAAGGGTCTTCTAAGCAATACTCCACTTTCTCGTCCATTACTCAGCGCTATTAAAAAAATTTGATCCATGAAATTTGAGGCAAAGCATCACTTCTATAAGGACATTGCAAAAGTCACCAACAATTTTGAAAACATAGCCTTTACTCTTGCCAAGATCAGTTTCGGCAGTCCTTCAAAATCATTCACAATCAATAGAACTGTTATGAAGGCAATATAAGAACAATGGATAACAATAGAGAATATCATAATAAGTTTACAATTGGCCACGATATAAAGAAGAAAATAAGAAGAATTAAGAAAATATATATATAGAGAATCTGCGAAAATAAATATTTGGACAAAGAAGTCTGAATATAAAATATATCAGAACAAGATAGTATTTTGATAAATATTCAGATAAATATTGCGATTATAGAAAAGTCTATAGGCGCAAATGAAGAAGCAGATTCACAAGATTTTCGTAGCATAAACAAAATATTGTGGCCGTATTCAGAGTAATGAATTTCTATTGTTGTTGTTATTTAGGTTAGTGAGTATCATGTCAGTTACAGGTTTACCAGGTCAAGGGTAACATTGTGTAATGGACCGTAGGTCTCTAAAGGTCTCTAGCATCATCTGATGCATGATGCCTGGGATGCTGAAGGTCCAAGGATCGTGGTTCTCTATCGAATCAGGACCGTTACTCAACTGTTACCCATTATCTGTAACTGATGAACTTTGTAGAGTTCAGAGAATATGACCTGACACGATAGCGTCAGGGTGACCCTGATGGTGTCATTGATTCCCTTGGTTGATATAAGCCGAGTAGTTCCCCAGCAAAAGTGAGGCTTGTTCGGGGATAGCGAGCAAGCTTCACTGGCTTGACGAACAAAGTTACTGAACTATAATTTGACTATCCAATTAAAGAAAACGTGTGTAAGTACCTTAAAACTTATATTGTTCATTAATTCAAATATGCACTGTCTTACTGACTGTCGTTTTACTGGCTTGCCTACACTCCTGTATAAGGAGGGTGTTCCATACCAAAAAAGACCTCACGTAACAGAACCATACTGTGATTGTCATGAGCTTTCTCTCCATTCTTTGGATGAAAAAACTGAAGATTTCATTCTTGAAATGCTAAGCATCTCCCCCCCCCCCCGATATGAAATCGGATCCACTGAGAAAGTATGGATAACAAGCTTTGACTGCCAATAACTCACAATATTTAACTGTAAATCATACTAAATACTATTGAGAACAATTAAAGCTAAATTTTGTTTATTATTTTTCATCTGATTCCTCAACAGAGTGAAACTACATTTTAAATTTCATTTCTTATAAAATCTTAAGATTTCATTGGCATCAACAAGGACCTGGGCACTACTAGGGCCCAGTCCTGTGGTTTAACATGCCTCTTCTGTTTTTCGTCTCTACAAGATGGCTGCTTCTGAGAATGCAGCAGCCAAAAATACGAAAAACATCAGATCTGCATCGGAAGAATCAAACAACGGAACTCAATCAGCTATGAATGAGTTCGAGAATGACCATTACCTCTCTGAGGAGCAAGATGACAATGGAAACAGTGAGGATGGCAAAGATTCTCCAGGATATTCCAGTCGGAGCCAAACTGAGGAAGATACATCAGCACAGACTAATCGAACAAAGGTTAAATCTAAGCATGTCAAGGTGCGTCATTTTTGTGAGACTGAGTGATGGCTGAGCTGGATCTGTTCTGCAAACCGCATGCAGTTTGGATGCAGTCACTCTTCCAGCCCTGAATCGAAACCAAGCCTTACTTGAGCTTTGTTCTCGTGTTTCTTTTTCAACGGCAGCATCTTGGGCAGGTTTGACTTTGGTGTCAACAGTCTTTGCCAAGTTAAGAAGCTCGATAAAGTTCTTATTCAAGTTTGCCAAATCATATAGTTCAGAAAGCAACTTGGGATAAATATTTTGCAATGCTTTTGGTATAAATTGTTTTGAATATGGGGGCACAATTGACAATATTGATGATTTCGTCCCAGAGATATTAACCTCTTAGAATAGTTCGGCCATCTCCTGACCACTAGGAACTAATGGTGTTTGACATTTACCAGCAAGCTCTTTTTCCTCCACTTGCATTCACTTTTTTTCCAACTGCTTTTTCATTCTCTTGGGACTAGTGAAGTCAATATCCTTTATCTCACTGTATTCTATTCCTTTTAATGCACCTGGTATGGTCCAGTAAGCCTTTTTCTCTGTTACAGTTTTGCTGTCCCTTAGTCGTACAGCATAGTCTACATATAAGAGAAGTGCTGAAACATGACAACATGATTCCCCAAGACCTGCCATACAGTTACAATGTGCAGACAAGATACCCTCTGATTTATCAGCAATTATCCATGGAGATGGTGGAGTTTCTGACAATCTTTGTGAGTGGAAAACCTAAAAAAGAGAGCAAATTAGAATGACAATATAATAAGATGACAATTTAAAACTTGATGTCCCACAAAAAGTAGCTTGCTTGGCTTTGTGGCATTTGCTTAGCTGGAGTCCTATTATATAACATTAAAAAACTCACCCTTCCCGTAATGATGACATTATCCATATCAGGTTTTGAATAAACATAAACTTCTTTCACCCATCCACAAACAAAATGGTTGTAGGATTCCAAGCTCCTATAATTTTTCAACTCTTGTTTGGTAACGGGGCTTGGTGCAAACAGCAAGTAATTGACGATGTCTGGATAGCCAATGGACGGAAAAGTTTCTGCCAGATCGAAGATGCTTGTGTCGAAGAAAGTCAATAAAATATTAAATTGTCAGGAACAACACAAAACGGCAGATGAAACACAGAAAAGAAATGGTAAAATATCCAAAATAATTGTGCTAATCTGGTGTTGCAGAGCACTTCTGTAGCACAGAACATACAGTTGACGACCGACAGATTACGCCTATCCTACAGCTATATAACGAACGGGACAGTTTAGGCTGTGCCAAAGAACAGTACTTAATCGACTTAGCAAACACTCTCTCACCCAACGGCCTGAACAGGATGACTGACCCCTGGCATTCATCTATTTCTCACACATATAATCTCATCACATATTCTATTACTTTTTACATTACTTATTCTAGTCAGTCCATTTATTATTAATTTTATCACCATATTATAATTGTTACTTTTATCATGATTTTTATTATGTTCACCGTTTTATCATCAATATTACTATTATTATTCATGTCTAACATTCATCATTACCACACCCAGATGTCCTGCACTTTCGCTTATAACACAGCGATTATCTCTAACTCTACCCTATTATCCATTTGCCTCAATTCAACGCTATTATTTTTTACCTAACTCTCTACACATTGCCACTGTGCTCTCCACCTTTCTATTACATCAAGTCTTTCACACTCATCTTGTGCCTGCCTTTCCACAATTCTATTTAAACATATCACATTACATATCTTTCAGCCCTTACCGATTACACTCTGTACTAGCTTCATACTCTTACTCATACTCTGTACTAGCTTCATACTCTTTACACTGTTGCACTTATCACACTCTACATCCTGTGCTTAACTCTTCTTTACATTGTCACATATCACACCAAATCTTTCAAGTTGTACACCCTGTACTCTACTTTCACCATCCTATCCCATCACATTATCAGCTGTCAATTTTACACATAATTACACCCTTCCATTGAATCACATCAAATTCTGCCAAGATTCAAATTCAAATCACCATACATCACTTGTATATAGCCAAACATTGTAAAATTTAAAAATTAGTTTAGCTCTGAAGAAGCCCTGCATGCCAGGGGGAAATATTTAGCACACATAGGACATTTTGCAATCATCACGGATTACAGGTAACAGCACTGGAAAAGACACAATCGTTTTTTCTAAATTGGTATTGATTTAAAGTAATGGAGATGTACAATGGGGAGATTGAAATATTCTTATCACTTAAAGCTTGTAAATAACCACACTGAAGGTCGTGATCAAGAAAAAATTCCATGTTCAACTACAAATGTAAATATGCATATTTTTTCATCTGCATCTTTATTTTTGCAATGATTCTCCCGCTGATTTACACATATTTTGCTTTGGTTTATCCAATAATCTGCATGGACATAGAACTAAATCCCGGCCCTTCCATCTGCGATAATCATTCACCAGCATCAACTTTCAGCTCTGGCTATGCAAAACAAACTCTGTGCAATGTGGTATAATCTTTTTTCTTTATGCAATTTTAATTTATTCACTATCCTACAATGTAAAATTATATTTTCATGCAATAATTTATGTCAACAGCGTCAACCTAAGGCATCTGAAACAATTAAAAGGAACAATAGTTTATTTTGTACTGATAATTTTGTTTATAATACACCACACATTGCACACACCCATAATATCGCCTCACAGCCCCACATGTGACCACACTTTTCAAAAATTCTCTCTACAATCATCACTTGCACCAGCCCACTTCCCTTTCCTACTCTGTGCATCACCACCTTTACTACCACCTCCAGTTTTACTAACATATTTCTGCCCACTGTCACGATTACCTCCACGACGTACCTTCACCTTAATCTCTTCATGTCAATCATCTCCAACATCGCTCTTTTCTGAGTTCAAAATGGACTTAATTATTTTCGCTCACTTCTTCTTTCTGTTCTTCTCTCAAATCCCAATTAGCACACCCTTTTCCTTTCTGTCTTCCATCAGCACCATTAATCAGACCAGCAGTAACAACTAAACCATCGTCATTCACGGGACTAGCAACTTTGCCATCAGCATCACCCCTACCACAATCACAAACAGTACCACAGACACCACATTCATCATCACCAGCATTGTTATTGTCACCACTGCCACAAACATTCTCACAACCGCCTCCACCTCCACCGCTGCCATCAACACCATCACCACTGCCTTCACCATCCCAAACCACCTTAAAAACAAACAAGTCTAAAACATGCACCAAACCAAAAACCTTGCATCTAGAAAACGATCCAGTCATTTACATTTGGAAATCTTTGCTTACAGACGCAAGCAGCCATTACTTTCATGTGGACTCAACTTTTGGCCAACACCACAAAACATTTTTATTTTTTTACCATCATGAAAAATATAGAACTAACATTACACTCAAAGTAAGTTTTAATATGATGGATTAGAGGTGAAAAACATCCGTTATCGAGTCACCTCTAACCCATCATTATAAATTAAACAGATAAATTTCAACAAAATTAAAGTTCTTTAAATTACAACAAATACAACAAATACAAAGTTCAAGGCCGAACAACTTGTTCCATCATATGACGGGTTCATTTGAAACGATTCGTTTGAATTATAAAACGTACAGTAGCATCTAAAATCATCTTGTTAGCTATTTCATTGAAGTTTGAACTGCCAAAAAGCAACAAATCGCATAAATGATCGTCAGGCAATTGCGTCACATCATTATTAATTATATCTGATACTTCACCAAGCAGGTCATTTCTGTGATCTAAGTGGAGTGGACAGTGCACGAAAAAATGAACCGTGGATTCAATTCCTTCTTTACAGCTACAAAGGGGACTTTCACAGAGGAAGAAGTTGTGGTGGAACCTGTGCTCATTTAATTCACTAAAATGGACTCGAAGCCTCGTTATAACTGCTGAATGATGCCTGTTAGTGATTTCATGCAGGGAATTCTTTGATGGTCGAATTATTGAAATTAAAGATTTTTTGAACTGGGATATTGTCGAACAGGTTCTTATTCGAAGATCCAGTTTGTTCCATATGCTCACGCAAAAGGGAAAGAAGCTCTTCGAATACCTTTGTGAGGAAGAAATGTCTTGTCTGAAAGCATTAGCCTGCCGTAATTGGTAGTTACTCTTATTCTCATTGGGGACACACTGACGCAGATAATTTGGAATTTGATTATTGATTATTTTATAAAAGAGACAAAGTCTACGGTACCATCGTCTATTGCTAATCATCTCCCAGCCAAGTTCCTCAAGGAGTCTGTCAGTGTTTGTACCCTTCCATGCACCGCTAACTGCCAAAGGTGCCTGATATTGAGTAGACTCTAATTTGCGAGAAAGAGGCATACTTTGATCATAATAGATTATATCCCCATAATCTAAATGTGGTCTGACAAATAGTTTGTACATTTGATCAAGTATGTACCTTGAAGCATATTTGGAAAGAAAATGGATAATTCTAATTCCTCGTTTTGCCTTTATGATTGCCTCCCTGACATGCTCGGCAAACGTAAGTTTTTCATCCAAAATGAGACCAAAATGCTTATGACTCTGTTCTGTGTTTATTTGGTAATCATTGAAACTGAGTTGTTGATGAGGATCTTTTCTTCGTTTGCTTGAAAGAATAACTTCTTTTGCCAGCTTGGTTGGATCTGGGTTGAAGCTCATCTTCCAGCGATAGGCCCGATCTTGTATAACGGAAAGATCATTGTTTAAGATTTGAAAAGATAAGTACGCGTCTGAAACTATTTGAAACATAGAGGTATCATCAGCAAATAGCTTTACATGAGACGAGACATTCTCCACTAGATCATTGATATAGACCAGGAAGAAGAGTGGTCTAAGGACAGATCCCTGAGGAACACCTGCTGAGACATGCCCCCACGAAGACATGTCATAACCTACAATTGGTTCTGTACGGTAGGAATTCTGGAAGGCTACTATCGCTAACCAACAAAGAACATTGCTTAATAAAATAATCATTAAAGATACTGGCCTTGTCCGCAAAATTAGTGTGAAATATATCATTCTCAATCAATGGTGGAATACATGTGACTTTTTTCTTATTTAGAATCTTATGAATGGTCTCCCAATAAGCTTTTATACCCTTTGTTGGATCACACAACTTCTCGCCGAGACTTTTAAAATAATCTTCCTTTGCCTGGTCAATTTCCCGGGTGGTTTCATTCCGGACTAGTTTTAAATTTCCCAACTCTTCAGGTTTCCTGCCATTGTTGATATATTTCCTGTATATTCTATGCTTCCAACGAATTGCGTTTTTAACATGTTTGGTAATCCAGGGTGGGTCATTAGCATTACATACAATTTCAGAATTCGGAATATGGGTGGAAGCCAGACCCAGAAACTTTCCTGTAAAAGCCTCCTTACTGTCTAACTTTCTGAACTCATCCTCCCAGTCTACACGACTAATACCAGATCTCAAAGATTCAACATTCGCTTTGTGATATTTCCAAACACAACGCCTAAAAGGGGGAGGGGATGGAATCTGTAGATTAGTAACTCCATAGATGATTTCATGCAAGCAATTTTGATGTAAGGATGAATCCACTCCTGAGTCAACAATTAAATTTGGTTGATCTGTAATAATCAGGTCAATACAGCTGTGAGAATTTTGGCGAAAATGGGTTGGTTGACTAATGAGCTGACTCATATTAAGACTATCAAGCAAATCATTTAGTCCTGTACCCTCGGGATTTTCATTGTCGTCAGCCCACCATTTACTAGATCTACAATTAAAATCACCTGCGATGATCAAGCAGTGGGGTTTCAG
The DNA here is from genome assembly GCA_014526335.1 of Chrysaora quinquecirrha. Classification (NCBI taxonomy): domain Eukaryota; kingdom Metazoa; phylum Cnidaria; class Scyphozoa; order Semaeostomeae; family Pelagiidae; genus Chrysaora; species Chrysaora quinquecirrha. Next base: position 739,321 of record JACTAT010000294.1, read on the forward strand.
TGCTTTGATTTTAGAAATCATTAACTCTACACCATCCAGAAAATCATTAAATTGCTGCACAGTTTGACTGGGTAACCGATGTAAGACAACGAAAAAAACTTTCTTCCTTTGACTTGTTATTTCAGCAACAACACATTCGTCTAAGATTTGCAGGTCAGACCTTTGCTTAATGCACATATTCTCTTTGTAGTAAAGGCATACACCGCCATGCTTTGCGTTGCTTCGATGGTCATTTCTGAAAATATCGCAACTAAAACCCTCTAGAGATATATCTTCGTTGTTTACGGAGCTATTCAAATATGTTTCAGACAAGGCAATCAAATGAAAATTATGAATAGAGTTGTATGCCTCAATAAGTGACAGTTTTATAGAATTGCTCGCCAGAATGCTGTTCAAATTCCAATTACAAAATTTGAAAGATGTACTTAGAGGACCTGGGTTTGGGTGCATATTACCGCTCATTAACAATGCTAATCTCTGAGCTGTTAGCAAATTGTTGCAAAAGAATTCCAATGAGAAAATCCACAAAACTGTAAAAATTTTTATATCAACATATTTGATTGCTGTAGCCAACTGTAACAAATAACAATAAATGTGTTTTGAAAGCTGCAGAAATAACAAAACAAAAGAAAAAAGTAATGTTTTTGCCCCTAAATATAGCCGGATCAAGAGGGCTAGGCCATCGATATTGCAGTGGGATAAACAAGGGAAATAAGAGAAAACAGCAACTATGAAAATTGCAATAGCTAGACACGCAGGGAATATGAGAACAAACAAGGACAGGGTACTTATAACATGTAAGACTGGGAGGAAGAGTTCAAAAAACGAGACAGTCCTGTAGGTAACTATCAAAGAAATGGCATTAAAATCCCCTATTCCTGCACGCCATTGAGCTAAACCTATCGGCATATTACAAAATCAGAAAAACCTGCTGGCGAAAGTAATTGATGAAAATCGTGCTGGCCTTGAACAAAAAAGGAACTACATGGATACAAACAGCTAAAATAACATAACACAATAAGTAATTAATTATATAAGAAAAACAACAAGACTGCCTCATTCCGAGTTATCATGTGGTTACTACCAAGACTCAATGAGGTAGGTAATAATTATTCATTCAATTTGACTATGATCTTTTCACTCTCTTCCAAGCAATTAAAATAATGTGCCTTACCATCCTTGTTCATGATACCAAGCCTACAGTTGATATCGGCAAATGCATAACGATCGGTATCACCTCTTTGCTTCAGAAAAACATTGATTTCATCCAGCAGGCCAAGTTTTTGTTTGGTCAGGTCCAGCCTGATTCTCACTGACGTGCTATCCTTCTTCCTTGCTCTGTATATCTTCGTACGATCAGCCCAGCTATTCATTCTCACAAGGACGGCTTGCCGCTTATTCCATTTATCATCTTCATGAATCCGGCCTATTCTATGTGCTCTGTCAAATCCCGAGTCTGGAATTTTTACTCCCAATTTCGATACCACTTTTTTAACCTTCTCCAATACATCATTTGCAGTTTCCTTCTCAACCACTGGAAGCCCGTAAAAACGAAGGCAGAGTCTTCTTCCATATTGTTCTAAATCATCCACGTGGCGATTCTGCAACACGAGGGAGTTTTCAAGAAATGAGACTTTCCCCTCCAAAGCTTCAATTCTTTCTTCAAGTTTGTCAATCCTTCCCTCTTGTTCATCCAGTCTTTCGACCATGCTTTTATGGAGCTCTGTAATTTTGTTGTCCAAATACTCAGCAGTTGGAAGCTTCTCAATAGAACTCAGTATAAGTTGTAGCAGCTTACGAACTAGGCCCTCAATTTCATCCGTTGACATGCTGGAGGGTGTGGCGCTCGACTTTGAGCGAGTTTTCAAGGACATATATTGTATTAAACTTAAAAAAAAACCTTACCTATCGAACAAATTGATTATAGTTTAACTAAATTTAATCACATCCTACCGAAGGTCTTGTGTAGTAGCCTAGAACATTGAATTACATTGCATGTTCTACGCAGCTTGGCAACATACGTCCGTACGCCGTTGACCATGCCTTGCCTCAAGTGTTATTCCACAACAATTACAAGTAATCTTTCTGTGCTCACATGTAGATGTGTGGGCCTGCAGATTTGCCTTTCTGTTCTTACTGGGCAAGATACATTTGGGCACCTAATGAGATCATTTAGGCACTCGTGTATGTTGATGAGCTCCAATGACCCTTCTTTTCACATGATTGGCATTTTGCTTCTAGGCTTATCAAAGCTGCCTCAAGATTAAAATTTTTTGTTTTTCTTTCAGTTTCCAGCTCTTCATTGCAAATTGGGCATGCCTTTCTTTCCCTCTCATAACAAGTGCTGCAAATTGTGTGGCCACATTTCATAACAACTGGATCAACAATCACAGAATAACTATAATTGCAAAATAGCTGTTATCATTATAAAATTCAAGCTCAAGATACGCTGCTAAAAGGTTATTAGCTATAAACGAAACTTTCCTCAACAAGATATATGTGCTGTAGTGTTCCATATTTCATAAATATGTTTTCCTTTTTAAGAGAATTTCAAAAATATAGACAACTTTATTTAAACGTTTCGATCTATGATCTTCATCAGTAACTGTTCTTACAATGATTTGGCGCCTACTTAAATACCTATATTACAATGGGGTAACAACACAATAGCAACCTATCATGGGAACCTGCCTAATACAACATAATGAATAAGACTTTTCCTTTTTAATGTATACACGTATAATTAAACTTTCAGGGAAGAACCTTTCATGACTTGCCAAAAAACTTGGAATTTTGTCCTTTGTGAAGGACAAAATACAAGAAGTTTGACTGAGAAACTTTCACACTTCACAGCACCATCAATGTGTTTTACAGGAATCAACTCCTTTAAAATCCAGTGATTTTTGCATCTTATTGATCTATCTATTATAAAATTTTATGATTATTAGACACAAAAGCCTTTTAAATCTATAGAATGAGCAAAGTTTGTGAAAATTATTTTTATGTTGGTTGAAATTGCAAATCTCATGTTGAGAAATGTTTGCTGGAATTAACATTCATGAAGAATGTTTCTTCCCTTAAAGCACTCAAATACCAAAAGTAAGATTTAGAAACATAGATAGATAACGATTATGTTTCCTGTGCTTTAAAATATGTAACGGTTGAAAGTACATATCACACTGGACACTGCAAGTATCTAGGAATTTCACAAATAAGGACAGCTCTTCCGATGGTGAGGGTTTCCTCTGTATAAATGATTTCAAGGTTACTAGCGCCATTGTGAATTAGGTGAAAATTTTGGCATAATGGCGGCTCGCAGCAAAAACAAAACAAGCCGCAGGTTTGAAAATTCATCAAAATTAGTTAAAACAAGGAATTCTAATGAACTTTTGATTTTAAAGTAGAATAATAACTTATCTAATGAAATGAAATCATATTTGAAAGAAACTAGACGCTTTTCTGTGTTTTCTACTTCGATTTGCGGAGCAACCAGAAACGACCTAGCCAAGGTAGGTATTCGTAAAATCGTATTTTGGGCTGGTGGGTGATAGTTTGAGGCCGTTTTCGTGTTAATCGAAAGATAAAAGGTGGCTTTACATGCTCTGAAGGTTTCGTAGCCCTTGACCTCCGTTTGACGAAGTTTTATGTTCTCAAAGTGGGAGTTCCATGTGCACAGTTTATGATGCGACATGCGAGGAACTCACCTCTTTGCTTCATTTATTTCTGTTTCTTCATTGGTTTACCTAAGAGGGGATACCCCCCTAAGTCTGTTTTCATTGGCTGTCGCCGAAAAATATTTCCACTTTAAGCATAGGGTAAAAAAGTATTATACTCTTCCTAAAATATTAAAATTGCGAATTCATCAAAAATCCAAAGCTAAAATTTTTTGAAAAATCGAAAACACATTCTAGATAACTGTAACTGTCAAAGTTAACCCCATTTGCCTGAATGTTTGGTCCAGAACGTTCCCTGAAACTGACGCATATCTGTGTCTTACTCAGAAGTGCATTAGGCAACCCCCCGGAAAACCCGCACGTTTGAAATCACCTACTTCTGAACTGCAAGAGATTGGTTTTTTTTGTGCTCTTATTAGGATTCATTGTTCATTTTCAGCGTCAATCAACGTAATATTATAACTATTGTTGCAAATTTTTAGAAGATTCTTGGCAAGAGTTGGCTTGAATACGGATTTTTCAAGTCATGTGTACCAAATAAAATAGACGCCAGGGGGGGCACTCCATACATGAAGACACAGCGGATATGTTTTTCGGTGAATCGGGCATTCATTGACCCGAGTTTTTGGCAGCAACCAATGAAAACAGACTTAGGGAGGTATCCCCTCTTAGATAAACCAATGAAGAAACAGAAATCAATGAAGCAAAGAGGTGAGTTCCTTGCATGTCGCATCGTAAACTGTGCACATGGAACTCCCACTTTGAGAACATAAAACTTCGTCAAACGGAGGTCAAGGGCTACGAAACCTTCAGAGCATGTAAAGCCACCTTTTATCTTTCAAATAACACGAAAAACGGCCTCAAACTATCACCCACCAGCCCAAAAATACGATTTTACGAATACCTACCTTGGCTAGGCCGTTTTCTGGTTGCTCTGCAAATCGAAGTAGAAAACACAGAAAAGCGTCTAGTTTCTTTCAAATATGATTTCATTTCATTAGATAAGTTATTATTCTACTTTAAAATCAAAAGTTCATTAGAATTCCTTCTTTTAACTAATTTTGATGAATTTTCAAACCTGCGGCTTGTTTTTGTTTTTGCTGCAAGCTGCCATTATGCCAAAATTTTCACCTAATTCATAATGGCGCTAGTAACCTTGAAATCGTTTATTCATCTCTGTTTACCGTTTAATAGGAAAGGCTTTAATAGGAAAGATTTTATAAAGTTGCCATCGTACTTCTATATAAGGTGTAGGTTCTTAAATTTAATATGAGGACTACATATTCTTTTGCTCTGTACATGTTAAGTTTTTATCATAAAATTGCTAATGATAAGGATTAGTATATTGCCAAACAAATTGCTGACTGACTCACCCTTTCTTCTGGATGGCTGTCTGTATTCCTTATTCTAAATGAAGACTCGCACTGTAACTTAATAAGAGTAAGAGAGTTGGATCTTTAGATTTGTGATTGCCGAGAAGCTGATTAAATTCAAAAGTATTTGGACACACAAATATTTACTGAACAGACGGGACATCAAAACGCTGCTGGATATTGGAATTCATCACATACATACTGTAACGGATGTTGACAGATTTTTTTATTCCTACCACCAGCATCAATCAGGAAGAAGGTCAAGGTGCACATTTTAACTGCTTTCAGGGATGGATTTCTAATTAACAGGATTATCACAGTATAAGTACACGTGGTCACAGTATATACTATCCTTGGCTACTCAATAGCTGCTGTTAAGCCCTGTCTTTTCCCCTAGAGGGTTAAGCAAAAGTTCTGTCCCAAAAACATTGCACACACATTCTTTGATTAGAGACTGCTAAGCAATTTGAAAAAATGACCGTGAATTCTCGAATGCACATGTTTTGAAATTGGTATTGTAACCGATATGCGAGTTAACAAGCCCAGGGGGTAGTGAAGACATTTTGACGCATTTACTTAGGTTTTTCCTTATCTGAATACTACCTTGCTTTTACGACACTTGCTTATAACAATATGCGTTCCTCCATCTTGAATCTTGTGGTGCAATTCTTTTAGAACCTTGTGTATAGTTTGTATCAGTGGTGCAGTTTTTCATAAGCAACTTCAGTCATGCCTAGTTCAAAATTTCCTTCTTTTTGGACCTGTTATGGCCACCTTTTTGCAGCAAAAGTGGCTTAGTATTTGCTTAATCTTAACTGTATATTCCCGTCAAGGAAGCAGAATTCCAATAGAGATCGAGGTTTGGTGCATACTAAAGACCATCAACCGAGCGATCACTGTTTCTTTATTCAGCTTTATGGCATGCAAAACACACCTTTCTCAAAAAGAACATCTGTACAAAACTCTTTTCTCGGAGTAAAAGCTACTTCACCCCATAAATGAATTACCATGGAAAGAAGTCGAATTCTTATAGAGATCTGGGTTTGGTGCATACTTAAGTCCATTAACCAAGTGATCACTGTTTCTTTTGTTCAGTTTCATTGCTAGAAATACGCACTTTCTCAAAGTGAATGCTTATACAAGAACAAGTAGCATTGCAGTACCAATTATTAAATGAGAGACAGGGCTTCCATTCAACAATATATTACTTCATTTATCCTGTCCCTATCTTCAGACTAAAACAAATTCACAAATGGCATTTGACAATAGACAAGAAAAATTTTTTCACTCTAACTATAATTTTTTTATCATCGATGCAAAACCTATTTCACTCAGTGACATTTTTCTTCCAGTCTACATGATGGTTAAGCTTATTTCGGATTTACAGTTTTTCTTTTAGGAAAACAAACTTTATAACAAAAACTAGGCTAGCCATAAGCCGAATCTCAGGATATAAAAAGCTGAATGATACTGTAACGGGGCTGGACCATTTTACTATTATACAATCTTGGTAATTTTCACTAATAGCGTACACTCATGATAATTTCTGTGTTGGAGCGAAAACAGTTTTCTACAACAAAACTTCAGAATATATACTGTCAGGTGCCTAATTGCCCTCCCCCTACTTATTAAATTTTTGAAAAATTTTCGACCTCCCCCACTCTTATTAGGACCCCCCACTTATTAAGATTTGCAGTGATGTTGGTGTCAATATTTCTTACATTATTGTATGAATTTAACTAACCGAAAAAATGAATTGTTTATAATTTTACATGAGATGATTTAGATTAAGATTTTTTATTGTTCCTTTTTTTCTAGTAATGTTTTTCCGATAAACTGTTCTCTTGTTAATCCTTGCATTATATAAAGTTTTGTATTAGGTTGAATTTTTCTAGCGAATGAACTCATTCTGTGGCATTGTCTAGCTCCTAGTACCCTAGTTGTTGCAACCCTACAAACACTTCTGACCCCCCTTTCCGACCCCTTGCTAATTAGATTGTGAAAGAAGTTCCAACCCCCCAACCCCAACCTATTCCGACCCCCCAGCAATTAGGCACCTAAGAGTAGCATTCTAGTTTAATTTTTCTCTCTTGAGAGATGCAATACAGTATCGTGTACTCCTTGTAAATTGCACCTCTAATAGCTATAGGTTATCGAGAGTTTATTGTAGATGTAGATATGTTTACCTGTAAATGTCGACACATCTTAGAAAAAGGTCCTGCAATCAATGTTACTGTTGGTCGTGTACAGAGTGGGGCAGGGGAACACTACAAAGAATCATAATAGAGATGCCGTGAAAGTCATAGCTTGTAACTGAGGAACAAAACTTAAGAATAACATCTTTGTATGAGGCTCATAATAAGAACAATGGAGAGGAAAATAATCTTCAATAGGAACAGCTTATAACAGGCAAGTGAACTTCTTTCAAACTAGTTTAGTTTAGCCTCCTCCTTATAAGTGACCTGATGGACCCTGGCTAGTATGGATCTTTTATTTCCAGGCTAGATAACTAGCTCTTTTAGCTTTCTTTGATCCGAGATTGCATATTCACAATCATGGGCAAAATTGTTTTGGGACAATACTGACGACTTGTATGCTTAGATCCTTTATTACCCCAACTTAACCCCCCTCCACTAGCTCAATTTTTGATACATTGTTAGATTCACATCCAAAATTGCCGGTCCATCATGCAGGCAATAATATGCGGTTGGTTACATTTTTTGTAGTTTTTGGTTTGGAATAAAACCGAGTGCCATGTCATTGGCATTGGAGCACATCCTCAGGGCCCTTTAACTGTACTGATAATAAGGAACAACAGGAGCACGCAAGTATTTCTTCTGAAGGGATTCTTGTCTGAGAACCTATGTCAACTACCGAAAAAGGAAGAATGGCTCCAATTTCAAACCCAAGCATATGAAGTGACGCAAATGTAAATGCAAAAAAAAGAAACTACTTAGACCTTCTCTTACAGTAAAGGGCTGTGTTGATTCTGAAAAGTTACAAAAATCACAAAAAATGCACAAGAATCACCAAAAAATGCACACCAAACCAACGTGATGTGAACATAATCATCCAAGCATGCTTTTCATCATTGTTTCTACTTGCCTTCTACATTGTCTCTAATTTAGGAGAATGAAGATAAATTAAGGATGCTTTCTATAATAAGGATGCAAGGATAAGTTCGCTGTTGTTTAAACTTGGATTTTCAAGGATTTTTCCCAAGACTGAACTTTTGTAAGCCTAGAGATGTGGGTTGAATATCAAAATAAGACCAGAAGACCAGATGTTTTAAGCGAGCAAATGAAAGCTAGCAAATGTTTCATTATTGCACAAACCTAGTCCCTCTCCCCACATTTTCATAGGAATAGTATTGCTATCTCAAGGAATAAGTGCAGACTAAGAATATTTCAGGTGTGCAAATGCGAAATATTAGAACAGCCAGCCAAGATCAGAAAATCACTTGCTCTTATCAACAGAGAGAGTGAAGACTTGGATTTCTTGCAGATGTGCACCTTTATTTATTTTATCTATATCTATATAAAGAGAAATAATCTGCTTTGGCTCGAACTTGTTTACCTGAGTAGTGAGCCGCAGCCAAACTTTCGTGTAAAAGATGCATGTATTCTAGAACAGATTAGATTGGAAGCAAAAGACTTGCTGCAGTCGCATCACAAACATGCATGGTTTCAATAATTGATCAAGCCACAGGTCTTGGATTCAAGGTACGGTTACGTTTAAGTCAAGGGAATTTTTCCTTAATAAGTCAATTTGGGCAATTTTGGGGCTTTCCTTCCAAATACAATCGGTATATCAGTAGTTTCGGAGGTGCTCAGCCTCTATTCCTAGCAAAGTCTTGTTCTCGATTAAATCGTGAAACGTCTTCATATGCTTGATTATTTATGGTTTGCTGTTAGATCTGAGTGCATCAAAGTAAGTCAAGGCTATAAGATTGAAAACAACAAGTGTTTGTCAGACCCAAACCAATTTCCTCATATTCCCCTCCCAAATTGCAGATCTTTAATTTGAAACTTGGAATTGGTGAACTTTGATCAAAACTTTTGAAAGTTTAGTGAGCAAACCTTATACGAAATATGCGCATGGTTCACTTGATATGGCATTTAATGGCATTTAATAGTGTGGTGATTGTAACTGCATTTGAAAATCAACCTTGTTTTTGTAGACCTATTACATTCCTCCAACTCTTTTGGAAACAGCTATTAACAATTACAACAACATAAGTAATGTTTACTCAGACCGGGGTGGTGGGGGTGTGAGACGTAGGCTACAACAAATGTAATAAGTCTAACTTATTGGTGCTTAACAGTAATTTTTGCCTGTGAATGGTTGGTTCCTACCTTCTATAAAGCACTTAGTCTATTGAAAAATTTTAATGCAAACAGGGAAATAGAGAGGGAGGAAATAGAAGGAGGAAATAATAAGTCTAGGTATTTCATAACAATAATAATGATAATAACCATGATCAGTCGGTTAGAGTCATTATAAGAAAAAGATTACTTTTGCCTTTAAGGCCCTATCTACACGAGAGCCTAGAATTTGCCCAAACCAGCGGGTTACATTTGCCCAATGCCAAATTCCTTTCAATCTGCCTAATATATAATGACATTTTCCTCAGTATGCCCCAGCAGGATAGTTAGTAGCTCACTTTGACATGACATGTTATCTGTCAGCAATAGTTGAGTGATCTAACAAACAAGGTCGGTGGTCGACCGTAATTCTTTTACTTTATTCTGTACTCTGAGGTTGACGCGTTGAAAAATGGCTGGATTTCGAAGATTTGTAAACGCAAATTTTACTAACAACGACGATTTATATGATGATTCTCAAGACCCAGATGTATACCCAAGAGCTTGTAGTACACCACGTGAATATACGCAGCAAAGTAATAATCAACAACACGTTAGTTTTCCGACCCCAAGAGTTTTTCCGCCAACTTTTAGCGCTATGCAAAGTTCTGTTCCAAATGCATTTTCGCCGTCATTTTTTGAAATGAATTACCAGCATCGACCTTATAATCAGCCTAGCCAAGAACCCACTACAAGACCCGCGATGATCGAAGACTCTAATGTGAAAAAAACCATGGAAAAAAATGCAAGAACAAGATGGACAGAGAATGAAACGAGCACGCTAGTGAACACGTGGAAAGAATGTTTTGTTGAACTCGAGAGCCATAAGAACCCAGCTGCTTGGAAAAGAATAGTTGCTGCTGTAAATGAGAGGGGCACAGGTAAGACGGTGGATCAGGTAAAGAAGAAACTAAGAAAGTTGAAAGACAATTACAAAGAGGCCAAGGATAACAACAGTAGAAGTGGGGCTGCAAGAAATTTGCTGAAATATTATAATCTCTTCGATGAAGTTCTCGGGACGAGGAGTTTGGTGAGACTCACTGAAGTACAAGAAAGTGGGCAAGGCGTCCAGCAGCAAGATGCCCAATCTTCCTTGCAATACAACATTGGAGAGGCTGTTGATGAAGAAGTTGCTGGAGACCTGGAAGACGCTGAGCCTCCCCCTGCTGTGTGTGCTCCTCCACAGCCGAAAAGAACAAAGAAAAAAAAGGAATCTAAGTCTTCTGCATCAGCCCAGATGGTAGGATTCTTAAAAGATATCAACAGCAACAACAAGACAGTATGAAGCAGTTCCTCGATGGTATGAAAGAAATTGAGGAAAGTAGCGGAAGGCATAGGGCAGATACACTTCTTTCTAAGTGTGGCAAAGTTATTTGCAGACAGAGAGAATAGGAAGAGAGGAAGAGATGATGATTCTTTCAACAGTGACACTTTTTAATTATATCATCATCATTATCATATCATATATCTTATATCATCATTATTATATCATATATCATATATCTTATATCATCATTATTATTATTCATTTTGTTTCTACAGCTTTATTATTAATTAATCTTAAATGTCTTGCATATCGATCAAGTCAATGTATTGTTTTGCTGATTTAAAATTTATGTAACAATTATATAGAATAACAAGCGAGCTTGATATGTTTCAAAATATGTTTCAATCAATAGATTCATTCTGCAACTGCTCATCAACGTAGCTAACAAGCATTTGACGAATCCTATCAGCGGACCGATTTGTTTCCCTTGAGGCCGACTGTTGAAGAACATATGGCTCAATAACATCATATATTGGCTCATTAAACTGCTGGCAAATATTATGCAACACAGTGCAAGCAATTGCAACATCAGAAGCATAGGATGGCTCTAATTCCAATTTTCCCAAAAGAAGTCTCCACCGCCCTTTCAAGACACCAAATGCTCTTTCAATAGACACTCTGGCTTGAGAAAGAGCTGGGTTGAAAGTCTTTTGTCGTGGCCGCATATCTTTTTCTTATGAAAATGGCTTTATGAGCCAGTCTGCCTGAGGATACGCTGCATCACCAACCAAGTATGGTTTAATGGGCGTTTCATTGTTGATATAGAAAATTGGTCCGGTTAAAATTTGCTTATTTATAGCCTCTCTGAATACCCATGTATTGCGTAGAATTCTCGAATCGTGTACCGAACCCGGAAAGCCTGCAGACATACTTAAAAATTTCTAAGTTCCATCGCAAATACCTTGACAGCCAATACTATATCTATGTTTCCTATCAAAGAAGTCAACAGTACTTTTTTCAGGAGCAGAAATTTCAATATGTGTCCCGTCTATAGCCCCAAACACATTTGGAAGAGGCGAAAGATTCTTGAAAGTTTGCACCGATTTTTCACAATTTGTTGCTGTTCTGGGCCAGCAAATAAACATTTCCTTTAGGTGAACTAGCGCACCGACGAAGTCCTTTGTTATGCGACAGACAATTGAGCGAGAAATACCAAATGTTTGACCAATTGATCTATATGACCCACCATTCGCGAGCCACCAAACACCAACAGCAACTCTTTTGGTAATGGAATTGTGAGGCGCATATTTGTTTGTTTTTTGTTAAAAGGGTCGAACACGATCACATATAAAATCAAACGTTTCACCGCTCATACGATAGTGAGCATGCCAATAATTTGGATCCAAGTGCTTACTTGTGTTCAAATCAGCCGAGTAATATGTTTCAAACTCATTTTCTTGCCGATGATAAACCCAAGCCCGCCTGTCTTGGTATAAATTTGCAAAATATCTTATTGCTGCTATTTGCATTTGGAGACTTCGTGTAGCCAGTACATTATATCCAAAATAAAGCATTCTACGTATTCTGCTCTGTCTGTCCTGCTCCAAGAGATAAGCAGTGATAAGGAGAAATATAACTAATTCTTCGTCAGACATTTTGTACTCAAAATGGTGTGTATCAATGACAATAAACGTAAATGAATAAGATATTATTTGAAGTGCGCTTGGGGACTGAGATCGCAGTCTGTAGATCGCTGTGTTAGAGCTTGTCGTTGACAGCTTGGGCACGTTGGAGATCCTCTGGACCATCTCCTTTTTTCCTTAGCTGTCATCGGCGGCTTCTTTCATGTGTTCCCACAATTTTCGCTTGTGAAAAACACTGAAAGTAACCATCCACACGACGAAAGTTGCCCAAGCGACTTGATAATTGGGTTAATCCCCTCTGGAATGCAATAGGGCAGGTTTAGGGCTCTCGTGTAGATAGGCCCTAAGTGCCCTCTAAGGCTGGAGGCGGGTATCCGTTGTTGCCATCAATGTGTTCGCTTCTACAGCCATGAATTTTTATCTGATTAGGACATCATTTTTAATGTTTACTCCTTTGCTTATGAAAAGATTTCAATGCTTTCTCAGGCTTTCTTTCTTTTTCTTTGTAATTTCTCAGTTGCGATTTTTTCTTTTGATAACGCTACATTTACTACTACATTTCAATTTTGATGATGTTGATGATGGAAAAGAAAGGATCGAGCTCTTTTGACAAATAATTAATGGATTGCTGTTTTCCAGTGTGCATTGCGCAGCATGACTGAGAGAAAGTGATGGGAGTATGCCCTGCTGCAATGCTATCACTATCAACAAAGAGAACCTGGAGGCCAGTAATCAATTTTCTTCAGCATGATTGAAATTGGAAGTATAGTATATAGAATGTGATCATCGTGTTTCAAAGATTTGTTAAAATCGATGTACACCAATTTTCACTCGTTTTGCTTTGGATAACTCAGATGGAATTTGTTCCAATTGTTTCTGGTTTTCTGCATCAACAGATTACGAAATTGGAAGAAGGACAAATAATCAGGGCGCAAATACAAGGAAAGATAACACAATAGTAATTGCAAAGTAAAGGTAAAAATTCGTTTAATGTTTCTTCCTTAATAATCTACTTCATAAACATACATGCTGGGTGTAAAATTTCCTCAAATGAAAAGTACCTCAGAGCACTTTGTCAATATGGTGAAACATAGATTTGAATATTATTGTATCACAAGGTTGCAAGGACTGCATGTCTGCATGTGATGGATTGATAATCGTTTTTGGTGGCATACTGTTCTTTTATAACAACCAGAACTAAATAACGAAATGTTTTAATTAAAGATATCGATTACGCCTTCACAAGGAATATTCCCTTAAAAACGATTATCTAGACGTTGGCTTCCTTAACAATATATGCGGGTTGTCCATGCAGGTTTAAAGTTTGTCAAGCAAGTCTCATCTTGGTTCCAAGGTTTTGCTCCAAGAACGAACAAAAATGTAATTTTTCCCTTATGAGAAGAATCTTCTAATATGCTTCCGATAGTACTCACATGCTAGGGAATCTGGAAGCTCTGCTTTGGTTGGTTATTATGCTCTACTGTGGTGGAATTTTTTACATACCACAGTAGAGCTTACCCACCACTATTTCGGCATGTATTTCTGTACTGCAAGTAAATATTATTAAGTAATAGTATCTTTTCAAAAGTATCAAATACTATCAGACACACTATCGTCATGAGTTTTGTTTGACAATAAGAAAGCAGAAATTCGGGAGGGTACTATCATTGAGGCCCAACAGGGGGTCCAGTTGGTTTCAGGGTATTACCAAATGGCTAACAAATGGCTCAATTCATAGAAATAAAGACATGATAGTGCATTTGGGGGGGGGGGTGGCTGGTTTTGAGAGTTACTAGCCCTTTACATCTAATTTTCTGATGTTTTATGTATTTTTGAATGCTAGAAAACGTTTATGACAACATTTTGTTGCGGGATTAGATGTTATCAAAATTTCTTACTTTTCTAACTAACTTCACTAACATTTCAGGTTTATTTTGAAAATTTAGGCTTTGGCCCTCTTGAGCCCTCACTGAACCCCCTGTTTTACCTCAATGGGAGTACTCCCAGGGGGTGGGGACAAATTGTCCAGAATATGTAGGTAGAGAAATGGTAGAAGTGCAGGGAATAACTGACTGGAGCAACAACAACAACAACAAAGTAAGAAGTGAAATCAAGCACCTGCGATATATTTGATTTCATTTCTATATTTGATATATTTGAAATCAGTATAGTTTAGTGAATTGATTGCAAATAGCTACATGGCAATATAAAACGATGAATTGAACCCTATCTGGACTGGGCTTTTTTGAGCATGCTCAGACCGGAGGGGGTCTAAATTAGCCTCCACTTATATCTTGCATCTGGTAAGAGCAAGGAAAATGACATTTTGCCAAAATATAACTGTTCTCATATTATTTGGAACTGCAAGGTTTTGTTGATACCCAATGCATTATGACATCATAATGATGTAGTAATCACTTTTGGACATTTTGCCATTTCTATCTTTGCCTTGAATTATTTGACTGATAATCACTACTAAACTATTGGAAAAACCATTTTGACTGTTTTATTCACACATAAACACATTTTGCTACATTTTTGAAAAATTTCCTATTTTTCAAAATACTGCCCATGCGCAGTAGAAAACTGTCATTTTTTGTTCCTATGGGATTCTTGAAGTAGTTTTTGATGGAAAAGTATAACTAAGTCACCAATACACTGATATTTGCGTTGAGAAATTTAATTAACATCATTAGAGCGTCAGAAAATGATAAATAATGCTGATATCAGCAATATTCTAAAAATAGAATCCAAGAAAGGGTTTATTATCTGGTGTCATCTGGTATTGGTTTGCCATTGCCCAAGTTTCATGACGATATCAATTTCATCAAAGAAATTAGACCAAATTTTGTGGGTCCTATAGTGACAATTTTCAACATGGTTGCTATGGTGATGGTTCATTAGTAACCATGGAAACTATCACATCACAAGGTCCACAGATAATTTTTCTCATCAATATTATCAAGACTGTTAGATATTGCTGTGATAAAGTCAATATTGCATTTACAACCATCAACAGAGTTTCTACATAGCTCTTCAATAACATTGTTTACGGAGCTATTCAAATATGTTTCAGACAAGGCAATCAAATGAAAATTATGAATAGAGTTGTATGCCTCAATAAGTGACAGTTTTATAGAATTGCTCGCCAGAATGCTGTTCAAATTCCAATTACAAAATTTGAAAGATGTACTTAGGGGACCTGGGTTTGGGTGCATATTACCGCTCATTAACAATGCTAATCTCTGAGCTGTTAGCAAATTGTTGCAAAAGAATTCCAATGAGAAAATCCACAAAACTGTAAAAATTTTTATATCAACATATTTGATTGCTGTAGCCAACTGTAACAAATAACAATAAATGTGTTTTGAAAGCTGCAGAAATAACAAAACAAAAGAAAAAAGTAATGTTTTGCCCTAAATATAGCCGGATCAAGAGGGCTAGGCCATCGATATTGCAGTGGGATAAACAAGGGAAATAAGAGAAAACAGCAACTATGAAAATTGCAATAGCTAGACACGCAGGGAATATGAGAACAAACAAGGACAGGGTACTTATAACATGTAAGACTGGGAGGAAGAGTTCAAAAAACGAGACAGTCCTGTAGGTAACTATCAAAGAAATGGCATTAAAATCCCCTATTCCTGCACGCCATTGAGCTAAACCTATCGGCATATTACAAAATCAGAAAAACCTGCTGGCGAAAGTAATTGATGAAAATCGTGCTGGCCTTGAACAAAAAAGGAACTACATGGATACAAACAGCTAAAATAACATAACACAATAAGTAATTAATTATATGAGAAAAACAACAAGACTGCCTCATTCCGAGTTATCATATGGTTACTACCAAGACTCAATGAGGTAGGTAATAATTATTCATTCAATTTGACTATGATCTTTTCACTCTCTTCCAAGCAATTAAAATAATGTGCCTTACCATCCTTGTTCATGATACCAAGCCTACAGTTGATATCGGCAAATGCATAACGATCGGTATCACCTCTTTGCTTCAGAAAAACATTGATTTCATCCAGCAGGCCAAGTTTTTGTTTGGTCAGGTCCAGCCTGATTCTCACTGACGTGCTATCCTTCTTCCTTGCTCTGTATATCTTCGTACGATCAGCCCAGCTATTCATTCTCACAATGACGGCTTGCCGCTTATTCCATTTATCATCTTCATGAATCCGGCCTATTCTATGTGCTCTGTCAAATCCGGAGTCTGGAATTTTTACTCCCAATTTCGATACCACTTTTTTAACCTTCTCCAATACATCATTTGCAGTTTCCTTCTCAACCACTGGAAGCCCGTAAAAACGAAGGCAGAGTCTTCTTCCATATTGTTCTAAATCATCCACGTGGCGATTCTGCAACACGAGGGAGTTTTCAAGAAATGAGACTTTCCCCTCCAAAGCTTCAATTCTTTCTTCAAGTTTTTCAATCCTTCCCTCTTGTTCATCCAGTCTTTCGACCATGCTTTTATGGAGCTCTGTAATTTTGTTGTCCAAATACTCAGCAGTTGGAAGCTTCTCAATAGAACTCAGTATAAGTTGTAGCAGCTTACGAACTAGGCCCTCAATTTCATCCGTTGACATGCTGGAGGGTGTGGCGCTCGACTTTGAGCGAGTTTTCAAGGACATAGATTGTATTAAACTTAAAAAAAACCTTACCTATCGAACAAATTGATTATAGTTTAACTAAATTTAATCACATCCTACCGAAGGTCTTGTGTGGTAGCCTAGAACATTGAATTACATTGCATGTTCTACGCAGCTTGGCAACATACGTCCGTACGCCGTTGACCATGCCTTGCCTCAAGTGTTATTCCACAACAATTACAAGTAATCTTTCTGTGCTCACATGTAGATGTGTGGGCCTGCAGATTTGCCTTTCTGTTCTTACTGGGCAAGATACATTTGGGCACCTAATGAGATCATTTGGGCACTCGTGTATGTTGATGAGCTCCAATGACCCTTCTTTTCACATGATTGGCATTTTGCTTCTAGGCTTATCAAAGCTGCCTCAAGATTAAAATTTTTTGTTTTTCTTTCAGTTTCCAGCTCTTCCTTGCAAATTTGGCATGCCTTTCTTTCCCTCTCATAACAAGTGCTGCAAATTGTGTGGCCACATTTCATAACAACTGGATCAACAATCACAGAATAACTATAATTGCAAAATAGCTGTTATCATTATAAAATTCAAGCTCAAGATACGCTGCTAAAAGGTTATTAGCTATAAACGAAACTTTCCTCAACAAGATATATGTGCTGTAGTGTTCCATATTTCATAAATATGTTTTCCTTTTTAAGAGAATTTCAAAAATATAGACAACTTTATTTAAACGTTTCGATCTATGATCTTCATCAGTAACTGTTCTTACAATGATTTGGCGCCTACTTAAATACCTATATTACAATGGGGTAACAACACAATAGCAACCTATCATGGGAACCTGCCTAATACAACATAATGAATAAGACTTTTCCTTTTTAATGTATACACGTATAATTAAACTTTCAGGGAAGAACCTTTCATGACTTGCCAAAAAACTTGGAATTTTGTCCTTTGTGAAGGACAAAATACAAGAAGTTTGACTGAGAAACTTTCACACTTCACAGCACCATCAATGTGTTTTACAGGAATCAACTCCTTTAAAATCCAGTGATTTTTGCATCTTATTGATCTATCTATTATAAAATTTTATGATTATTAGACACAAAAGCCTTTTAAATCTATAGAATGAGCAAAGTTTGTGAAAATTATTTTTATGTTGGTTGAAATTCGCAAATCTCATGTTGAGAAATGTTTGCTGGAATTAACATTCGCGAAGAATGTTTCTTCCCTTAAAGCACTCAAATACCAAAAGTAAGATTTAGAAACATAGATAGATAACGATTATGTTTCCTGTGCTTTAAAATATGTAACGGTTGAAAGTACATATCACACTGGACACTGCAAGTATCTAGGAATTTCACAAATAAGGACAGCTCTTCCGATGGTGAGGGTTTCCTCTGTATAAATGATTTCAAGGTTACTAGCGCCATTATGAATTAGGTGAAAATTTTGGCATAATGGCGGCTCGCAGCAAAAACAAAAACAAGCCGCAGGTTTGAAAATTCATCAAAATTAGTTAAAACAAGGAATTCTAATGAACTTTTGATTTTAAAGTAGAATAATAACTTATCTAATGAAATGAAATCATATTTGAAAGAAACTAGACGCTTTTCTGTGTTTTCTACTTCGATT
Organism: Chrysaora quinquecirrha; assembly: GCA_014526335.1. Taxonomy (NCBI): domain Eukaryota; kingdom Metazoa; phylum Cnidaria; class Scyphozoa; order Semaeostomeae; family Pelagiidae; genus Chrysaora; species Chrysaora quinquecirrha. The sequence continues at coordinate 757,888 of JACTAT010000294.1, forward strand.
TGCGGAGCAACCAGAAAACGACCTAGCCAAGGTAGGTATTCGTAAAATCGTATTTTTGGGCTGGTGGGTGATAGTTTGAGGCCGTTTTTCGTGTTAATCGAAAGATAAAAGGTGGCTTTACATGCTCTGAAGGTTTCGTAGCCCTTGACCTCCGTTTGACGAAGTTTTATGTTCTCAAAGTGGGAGTTCCATGTGCACAGTTTATGATGCGACATGCGAGGAACTCACCTCTTTGCTTCATTTATTTCTGTTTCTTCATTGGTTTACCTAAGAGGGGATACCCCCCTAAGTCTGTTTTCATTGGCTGTCGCCGAAAAATATTTCCACTTTAAGCATAGGGTAAAAAAGTATTATACTCTTCCTAAAATATTAAAATTGCGAATTCATCAAAATCCAAAGCTAAAATTTTTGAAAATCGAAAACACATTCTAGATAACTGTAACTGTCAAAGTTAACCCCATTTGCCTGAATGTTTGGTCCAGAACGTTCCCTGAAACTGACGCATATCTGTGTCTTACTCAGAAGTGCATTAGGCAACCCCCCGGAAAACCCGCACGTTTGAAATCACCTACTTCTGAACTGCAAGAGATTGGTTTTTTTTGTGCTCTTATTAGGATTCATTGTTCATTTTCAGCGTCAATCAACGTAATATTATAACTATTGTTGCAAATTTTTAGAAGATTCTTGGCAAGAGTTGGCTTGAATACGGATTTTTCAAGTCATGTGTACCAAATAAAATAGACGCCAGGGGGGGCACTCCATACATGAAGACACAGCGGATATGTTTTTCGGTGAATCGCGCATTCATTGACCCGAGTTTTTGGCAGCAACCAATGAAAACAGACTTAGGGGGGTATCCCCTCTTAGGTAAACCAATGAAGAAACAGAAATAAATGAAGCAAAGAGGTGAGTTCCTCGCATGTCGCATCATAAACTGTGCACATGGAACTCCCACTTTGAGAACATAAAACTTCGTCAAACGGAGGTCAAGGGCTACGAAACCTTCAGAGCATGTAAAGCCACCTTTTATCTTTCGATTAACACGAAAAACGGCCTCAAACTATCACCCACCAGCCCAAAAATACGATTTTACGAATACCTACCTTGGCTAGGTCGTTTTCTGGTTGCTCCGCAAATCGAAGTAGAAAACACAGAAAAGCGTCTAGTTTCTTTCAAATATGATTTCATTTCATTAGATAAGTTATTATTCTACTTTAAAATCAAAAGTTCATTAGAATTCCTTCTTTTAACTAATTTTGATGAATTTTCAAACCTGCGGCTTGTTTTTGTTTTTGCTGCAAGCCGCCATTATGCCAAAATTTTCACCTAATTCATATGGCGCTAGTAACCTTGAAATCGTTTATTCATCTCTGTTTACCGTTTAATAGGAAAGGCTTTAATAGGAAAGATTTTATAAAGTTGCCATCGTACTTCTATATAAGGTGTAGGTTCTTAAATTTAATACGAGGACTACATATTCTTTTGCTCTGTACATGTTAAGTTTTTATCATAAAATTGCTAATGATAAGGATTAGTATATTGCCAAACAAATTGCTGACTGACTCACCCTTTCTTCTGGATGGCTGTCTGTATTCCTTATTCTAAATGAAGACTCGCACTGTAACTTAATAAGAGTAAGAGAGTTAGATCTTTAGATTTGTGATTGCCGAGAAGCTGATTAAATTCAAAAGTATTTGGACACATAAATATTTACTGAACAGACGGGACATCAAAACGCTGCTGGATATTGGAATTCATCACATACATACTGTAACGGATGTTGACAGATTTTTTTATTCCTACCACCAGCATCAATCAGGAAGAAGGTCAAGGTGCACATTTTAACTGCTTTCAGGGATGGATTTCTAATTAACAGGATTATCACAGTATAAGTACACGTGGTCACAGTATATACTATCCTTGGCTACTCAATAGCTGCTGTTAAGCCCTGTCTTTTCCCTAGAGGGTTAAGCAAAAGTTCTGTCCCAAAAACATTGCACACACATTCTTTGATTAGAGACTGCTAAGCAATTTGAAAAAATGACCGTGAATTCTCGAATGCACATGTTTTGAAATTGGTATTGTAACCGATATGCGAGTTAACAAGCCCAGGGGGTAGTGAAGACATTTTGACACATTTACTTAGGTTTTTCCTTATCTGAATACTACCTTGCTTTTACGACACTTGCTTATAACAATATGCGTTCCTCCATCTTGAATCTTGTGGTGCAATTCTTTTAGAACCTTGTGTGTAGTTTGTATCAGTGGTGCAGTTTTTCATAAGCAACTTCAGTCATGCCTAGTTCAAAATTTCCTTCTTTTTGGACCTGTTATGGCCACCTTTTTGCAGCAAAAGTGGCTTAGTATTTGCTTAATCTTAACTGTATATTCCCGTCAAGGAAGCAGAATTCCAATAGAGATCGAGGTTTGGTGCATACTAAAGACCATCAACCGAGCGATCACTGTTTCTTTTATTCAGCTTTATGGCATGCAAAACACACCTTTCTCAAAAAAGAACATCTGTACAAAAACTCTTTTCTCGGAGTAAAAGCTACTTCACCCCATAAATGAATTACCATGGAAAGAAGTCGAATTCTTATAGAGATCTGGGTTTGGTGCATACTTAAGTCCATTAACCAAGTGATCACTGTTTCTTTTGTTCAGTTTCATTGCTAGAAATACGCACTTTCTCAAAGTGAATGCTTATACAAGAACAAGTAGCATTGCAGTACCAATTATTAAATGAGAGACAGGGCTTCCATTCAACAATATATTACTTCATTTATCCTGTCCCTATCTTCAGACTAAAACAAATTCACAAATGGCATTTGACAATAGACAAGAAAAATTTTTTCACTCTAACTATAATTTTTTTATCATCGATGCAAAACCTATTTCACTCAGTGACATTTTTCTTCCAGTCTACATGATGGTTAAGCTTATTTCGGATTTACAGTTTTCTTTTAGGAAAACAAACTTTATAACAAAAACTAGGCTAGCCATAAGCCGAATCTCAGGATATAAAAAGCTGAATGATACTGTAACGGGGCTGGACCATTTTACTATTATACAATCTTGGTAATTTTCACTAATAGCGTACACTCATGATAATTTCTGTGTTGGAGCGAAAACAGTTTTCTACAACAAAACTTCAGAATATATACTGTCAGGTGCCTAATTGCCCTCCCCCTGCTTATTAAATTTTTGAAAAATTTTCGACCTCCCCCACTCTTATTAGGACCCCCCACTTATTAAGATTTGCAGTGATGTTGGTGTCAATATTTCTTACATTATTGTATGAATTTAACTAACCGAAAAAATGAATTGTTTATAATTTTACATGAGATGATTTAGATTAAGATTTTTTATTGTTCCTTTTTTTCTAGTAATGTTTTTCCGATAAACTGTTCTTGTGTTAATCCTTGCATTATATAAAGTTTTGTATTAGGTTGAATTTTTCTAGCGAATGAACTCATTATGTGGCATTGTCTAGCTCCTAGTACCCTAGTTGTTGCAACCCTACAAACAATTCTGACCCCCCTTTCCGACCCCTTGCTAATTAGATTGTGAAAAAAGTTCCAACCCCCCAACCCCAACCTATTCCGACCCCCCCCCAGCAATTAGGCACCTAAGAGTAGCATTCTAGTTTAATTTTTCTCTCTTGAGAGATGCAATACAGTATCGTGTACTCCTTGTAAATTGCACCTCTAATAGCTATAGGTTATTGAGAGTTTATTGTACATGTAGATATGTTTACCTGTAAATGTCGACACATCTTAGAAAAAGGTCCTGCAATCAATGTTACTGTTGGTCGTGTACAGAGTGGGGCAGGGGAACACTACAAAGAATCATAATAGAGATGCCGTGAAAGTCATAGCTTGTAACTGAGGAACAAAACTTAAGAATAACATCTTTGTATGAGGCTCATAATAAGAACAATGGAGAGGAAAATAATCTTCAATAGGAACAGCTTATAACAGGCAAGTGAACTTCTTTCAAACTAGTTTAGTTTAGCCTCCTCCTTATAAGTGACCTGATGGACCCTGGCTAGTATGGATCTTTTATTTCCAGGCTAGATAACTAGCTCTTTTAGCTTTCTTTGATCCGAGATTGCATATTCACAATCATGGGCAAAATTGTTTTGGGACAATACTGACGACTTGTATGCTTAGATCCTTTATTACCCCAACTTAACCCCCCTCCACTAGCTCAATTTTTGATACATTGTTTGATTCACATCCAAAATTGCCGGTCCATCATGCAGGCAATAATATGCGGTTGGTTACATTTTTTGTAGTTTTTGGTTTGGAATAAAACCGAGTGCCATGTCATTGGCATTGGAGCACATCCTCAGGGCCCTTTAACTGTACTGATAATAAGGAACAACAGGAGCACGCAAGTATTTCTTCTGAAGGGATTCTTGTCTGAGAACCTATGTCAACTACCGAAAAAGGAAGAATGGCTCCAATTTCAAACCCAAGCATATGAAGTGACGCAAATGTAAATGCAAAAAAAAGAAACTACTTAGACCTTCTCTTACAGTAAAGGGCTGTGTTGATTCTGAAAAGTTACAAAAATCACAAAAAATGCACAAGAATCACCAAAAAACGCACACCAAACCAACGTGATGTGAACATAATCATCCAAGCATGCTTTTCATCATTGTTTCTACTTGCCTTCTACATTGTCTCTAATTTAGGAGAATGAAGATAAATTAAGGATGCTTTCTATAATAAGGATGCAAGGATAAGTTCGCTGTTGTTTAAACTTGGATTTTCAAGGATTTTTCCCAAGACTGAACTTTTGTAAGCCTAGAGATGTGGGTTGAATATCAAAATAAGACCAGAAGACCAGATGTTTTAAGCGAGCAAATGAAAGCTAGCAAATGTTTCATTATTGCACAAACCTAGTCCCTCTCCCCACATTTTCATAGGAATAGTATTGCTATCTCAAGGAATAAGTGCAGACTAAGAATATTTCAGGTGTGCAAATGCGAAATATTAGAACAGCCAGCCAAGATCAGAAAATCACTTGCTCTTATCAACAGAGAGAGTGAAGACTTGGATTTCTTGCAGATGTGCACCTTTATTTATTTTATCTATATCTATATAAACAGAAATAATCTGCTTTGGCTCGAACTTGTTTACCTGAGTAGTGAGCCGCAGCCAAACTTTCGTGTAAAAGATGCATGTATTCTAGAACAGATTAGATTGGAAGCAAAAGACTTGCTGTAGTCGCATCACAAACATGCATGGTTTCAATAATTGATCAAGCCACAGGTCTTGGATTCAAGGTACGGTTACGTTTAAGTCAAGGGAATTTTTCCTTAATAAGTCAATTTGGGCAATTTTGGGGCTTTCCTTCCAAATACAATCGGTATATCAGTAGTTTCGGAGGTGCTCAGCCTCTATTCCTAGCAAAGTCTTGTTCTCGATTAAATCGTGAAACGTCTTCATATGCTTGATTATTTATGGTTTGCTGTTAGATCTGAGTGCATCAAAGTAAGTCAAGGCTATAAGATTGAAAACAACAAGTGTTTGTCAGACCCAAACCATTTTCCTCATATTCCCCTCCCAAATTGCAGATCTTTAATTTGAAACTTGGAATTGGTGAACTTTGATCAAAACTTTTGAAAGTTTAGTGAGCAAACCTTATACGAAATATGCGCATGGTTCACTTGATATGGCATTTAATGGCATTTAATAGTGTGGTGATTGTAACTGCATTTGAAAATCAACCTTGTTTTTGTAGACCTATTACATTCCTCCAACTCTTTTGGAAACAGCTATTAACAATTACAACAACATAAGTAATGTTTACTCAGACCTGGGTGGTGGGGGTGTGAGACGTAGGCTACAATAAATGTAATAAGTCTAACTTATTTGTGCTTAACAGTAACTTTTGCCTGTGAATGGTTGGTTCCTACCTTCTATAAAGCACTTAGTCTATTGAAAAATTTTAATGCAAACAGGGAAATAGAGAGGGAGGAAATAGAAGGAGGAAATAATAAGTCTAGGTATTTCATAACAATAATAATGATAATAACCATGATCAGTCGGTTAGAGTCATTATTAGAAAAAGATTACTTTTGCCTTTAAGGCCCTATCTACACGAGAGCCTAGAATTTGCCCAAACCAGCGGGTTACATTTGCCCAATGCCAAATTCCTTTCAATCTGCCTAATATATAAGGGCATTTTCCTCAGTATGCCCCAGCAGGATAGTTAGTAGCTCACTTTGACATGACATGTTATCTGTCAGCAATAGTTGAGTGATCTAACAAACAAGGTCGGTGGTCGACCGTAATTCTTTTACTTTATTCTGTACTCTGAGGTTGACGCGTTGAAAAATGGCTGGATTTCGAAGATTTGTAAACGCAAATTTTACTAACAACGACGATTTATATGATGATTCTCAAGACCCAGATGTATACCCAAGAGCTTGTAGTACACCACGTGAATATACGCAGCAAAGTAATAATCAACAACACGTTAGTTTTCCGACCCCAAGAGTTTTTCCGCCAACTTTTAGCGCTATGCAAAGTTCTGTTCCAAATGCATTTTCGCCGTCATTTTTTGAAATGAATTACCAGCATCGACCTTATAATCAGCCTAGCCAAGAACCCACTACAAGACCCGCGATGATCGAAGACTCTAATGTGAAAAAAACCATGGAAAAAAATGCAAGAACAAGATGGACAGAGAATGAAACGAGCACGCTAGTGAACACGTGGAAAGAATGTTTTGTTGAACTCGAGAGCCATAAGAACCCAGCTGCTTGGAAAAGAATAGTTGTTGCCGTAAATGAGAGGGGCACAGGTAAGATGGTGGATCAGGTAAAGAAGAAACTAAGAAAGTTGAAAGACAATTACAAAGAGGCCAAGGATAACAACAGTAGAAGTGGGGCTGCAAGAAATTTGCTGAAATATTATAATCTCTTCGATGAAGTTCTCGGGACGAGGAGTTTGGTGAGACTCACTGAAGTACAAGAAAGTGGGCAAGGCGTCCAGCAGCAAGATGCCCAATCTTCCTTGCAATACAACATTGGAGAGGCTGTTGATGAAGAAGTTGCTGGAGACCTGGAAGACGCTGAGCCTCCCCCTGCTGTGTGTGCTCCTCCACAGCCGAAAAGAACAAAGAAAAAAAAGGAATCTAAGTCTTCTGCATCAGCCCAGATGGTAGGATTCTTAGAAGATATCCAACAGCAACAACAAGACAGTATGAAGCAGTTCCTCGATGGTATGAAAGAAATTGAGGAAAGTAGCGGAAGGCATAGGGCAGATACACTTCTAAGTGTGGCAAAGTTATTTGCAGACAGAGAGAATAGGAAGAGAGGAAGAGATGATGATTCTTTCAACAGTGACACTTTTTAATTATATCATCATCATTATCATATCATATATCTTATATCATCATTATTATATCATATATCATATATCTTATATCATCATTATTATTATTCATTTTGTTTCTACAGCTTTATTATTAATTAATCTTAAATGTCTTGCATATCGATCAAGTCAATGTATTGTTTTGCTGATTTAAAATTTATGTAACAATTATATAGAATAACAAGCGAGCTTGATATGTTTCAAAATATGTTTCAATCAATAGATTCATTCTGCAACTGCTCATCAACGTAGCTAACAAGCATTTGACGAATCCTATCAGCGGACCGATTTGTTTCCCTTGAGGCCGACTGTTGAAGAACATATGGCTCAATAACATCATATATTGGCTCATTAAACTGCTGGCAAATATTATGCAACACAGTGCAAGCAATTGCAACATCAGAAGCATAGGATGGCTCTAATTCCAATTTTCCCAAAAGAAGTCTCCACCGCCCTTTCAAGACACCAAATGCTCTTTCAATAGACACTCTGGCTTGAGAAAGAGCTGGGTTGAAAGTCTTTGTCGTGGCCGCATATCTTTTTCTTATGAAAATGGCTTTATGAGCCAGTCTGCCTGAGGATACGCTGCATCACCAACCAAGTATGGTTTAATGGGCGTTTCATTGTTGATATAGAAAATTGGTCCGGTTAAAATTTGCTTATTTATAGCCTCTCTGAATACCCATGTATTGCGTAGAATTCTCGAATCGTGTACCGAACCGGAAAGCCTGCAGACATACTTAAAAATTTCTAAGTTCCATCGCAAATACCTTGACAGCCAATACTATATCTATGTTTCCTATCAAAGAAGTCAACAGTACTTTTTTCAGGAGCAGAAATTTCAATATGTGTCCCGTCTATAGCCCCAAACACATTTGGAAGAGGCGAAAGATTCTTGAAAGTTTGCACCGATTTTTCACAATTTGTTGCTGTTCTGGGCCAGCAAATAAACATTTCCTTTAGGTGAACTAGCGCACCGACGAAGTCCTTTGTTATGCGACAGACAATTGAGCGAGAAATACCAAATGTTTGACCAATTGATCTATATGACCCACCATTCGCGAGCCACCAAACACCAACAGCAACTCTTTTTGGTAATGGAATTGTGAGGCGCATATTTGTTTGTTTTTTTGTTAAAAAGGGTCGAACACGATCACATATAAAATCAAACGTTTCACCGCTCATACGATAGTGAGCATGCCAATAATTTGGATCCAAGTGCTTACTTGTGTTCAAATCAGCCGAGTAATATGTTTCAAACTCATTTTCTTGCCGATGATAAACCCAAGCCCGCCTGTCTTGGTATAAATTTGCAAAATATCTTATTGCTGCTATTTGCATTTGGAGACTTCGTGTAGCCAGTACATTATATCCAAAATAAAGCATTCTACGTATTCTGCTCTGTCTGTCCTGCTCCAAGAGATAAGCAGTGATAAGGAGAAATATAACTAATTCTTCGTCAGACATTTTGTACTCAAAATGGTGTGTATCAATGACAATAAACGTAAATGAATAAGATATTATTTGAAGTGCGCTTGGGGACTGAGATCGCAGTCTGTAGATCGCTGTGTTAGAGCTTGTCGTTGACAGCTTGGGCACGTTGGAGATCCTCTGGACCATCTCCTTTTTTCCTTAGCTGTCATCGGCGGCTTCTTTCATGTGTTCCCACAATTTTCGCTTGTGAAAAACACTGAAAGTAACCATCCACACGACGAAAGTTGCCCAAGCGACTTGATAATTGGGTTAATCCCCTCTGGAATGCAATAGGGCAGGTTTAGGGCTCTCGTGTAGATAGGCCCTAAGTGCCCTCTAAGGCTGGAGGCGGGTATCCGTTGTTGCCATCAATGTGTTCGCTTCTACAGCCATGAATTTTTATCTAATTAGGACATCATTTTTAATGTTTACTCCTTTGCTTATGAAAAGATTTCAATGCTTTCTCAGGCTTTCTTTCTTTTTCTTTGTAATTTCTCAGTTGCGATTTTTTCTTTTGATAACGCTACATTTACTACTACATTTCAATTTTGATGATGTTGATGATGGAAAAGAAAGGATCGAGCTCTTTTGACAAATAATTAATGGATTGCTGTTTTCCAGTGTGCATTGCGCAGCATGACTGAGAGAAAGTGATGGGAGTATGCCCTGCTGCAATGCTATCACTATCAACAAAGAGAACCTGGAGGCCAGTAATCAATTTTCTTCAGCATGATTGAAATTGGAAGTATAGTATATAGAATGTGATCATCGTGTTTCAAAGATTTGTTAAAATCGATGTACACCAATTTTCACTCGTTTTGCTTTGGATAACTCAGATGGAATTTGTTCCAATTGTTTCTGGTTTTCTGCATCAACAGATTACGAAATTGGAAGAAGGACAAATAATCAGGGCGCAAATACAAGGAAAGATAACACAATAGTAATTGCAAAGTAAAGGTAAAAATTCGTTTAATGTTTCTTCCTTAATAATCTACTTCATAAACATACATGCTGGGTGTAAAATTTCCTCAAATGAAAAGTACCTCAGAGCACTTTGTCAATATGGTAAAACATAGATTTGAATATTATTGTATCACAAGGTTGCAAGGACTGCATGTCTGCATGTGATGGATTGATAATCGTTTTTGGTGGCATACTGTTCTTTTATAACAACCAAAACTAAATAACGAAATGTTTTAATTAAAGATATCGATTACGCCTTCACAAGGAATATTCCCTTAAAAACGATTATCTAGACGTTGGCTTCCTTAACAATATATGCGGGTTGTCCATGCAGGTTTAAAGTTTGTCAAGCAAATCTCATCTTGGTTCCAAGGTTTTGCTCCAAGAACGAACAAAAATGTAATTATTCCCTTATGAGAAGAATCTTCTAATATGCTTCCGATAGTACTCACATGCTAGGGAATCTGGAAGCTCTGCTTTGGTTGGTTATTATGCTCTACTGTGGTGGAATTTTTTACATACCACAGTAGAGCTTACCCACCACTATTTCGGCATGTATTTCTGTACTGCAAGTAAATATTATTAAGTAATAGTATCTTTTCAAAAGTATCAAATACTATCAGACACACTATCGTCATGAGTTTTGTTTGACAATAAGAAAGCAGAAATTCGGGAGGGTACTATCATTGAGGCCCAACAGGGGGTCCAGTTGGTTTCAGGGTATTACCAAATGGCTAACAAATGGCTCAATTCATAGAAATAAAGACATGATAGTGCATTTGGGGGGTGGCTGGTTTTGAGAGTTACTAGCCCTTTACATCTAATTTTCTGATGTTTTATGTATTTTTGAATGCTAGAAAACGTTTATGACAACATTTTGTTACGGGATTAGATGTTATCAAAATTTCTTACTTTTCTAACTAACTTCACTAACATTTCAGGTTTATTTTGAAAATTTAGGCTTTGGCCCTCATGAGCCCTCACTGAACCCCCTGTTTTACCTCAATGGGAGTACTCCCAGGGGGTGGGGACAAATTGTCCAGAATATGTAGGTAGAGAAATGGTAGAAGTGCAGGGAATAACTGACTGGAGCAACAACAACAACAACAAAGTAAGAAGTGAAATCAAGCACCTGCGATATATTTGATTTCATTTCTATATTTGATATATTTGAAATCAGTATAGTTTAGTGAATTGATTGCAAATAGCTACATGGCAATATAAAACGATGAATTGAACCCTATCTGGACTGGGCTTTTTTGAGCATGCTCAGACCGGAGGGGGTCTAAATTAGCCTCCACTTATATCTTGCATCTGGTAAGAGCAAGGAAAATGACATTTTGCCAAAATATCACTGTTCTCATATTATTTGGAACTGCAAGGTTTTGTTGATACCCAATGCATTATGACATCATAATGATGTAGTAATCACTTTTGGACATTTTGCCATTTCTATCTTTGCCTTGAATTATTTGACTGATAATCACTACTAAACTATTGGAAAAACCATTTTGACTGTTTTATTCACACATAAACACATTTTGCTACATTTTTGAAAAATTTCCTATTTTTCAAAATACTGCCCATGCGCAGTAGAAAACTGTCATTTTTTGTTCCTATGGGATTCTTGAAGTAGTTTTTGATGGAAAAGTATAACTAAGTCACCAATACACTGATGTTTGCGTTGAGAAATTTAATTAACATCATTAGAGCTTTAGAAAATGATAAATAATGCTGATATCAGCAATATTCTAAAAATAGAATCCAAGAAAGGGTTTATTATCTGGTGTCATCTGGTATTGGTTTGCCATTGCCCAAGTTTCATGACGATATCAATTTCATCAAAGAAATTAGACCAAATTTTGTGGGTCCTATAGTGACAATTTTCAACATGGTTGCTATGGTGATGGTTCATTAGTAACCATGGAAACTATCACATCACAAGGTCCACAGATAATTTTTCTCATCAATATTATCAAGACTGTTAGATATTGCTGTGATAAAGTCAATATTGCATTTACAACCATCAACAGATTTTCTACATAGCTCTTCAATAACATTGAAACCAACTGTAGGCATGTTATGTTTTTCTGGGGTGACTAAAAATGGTACTTGAATACTTTTATTCTCGTCATTTCTGTCTAACAAACTGAAGTTGAGTTCAATCCAGCCATTATACGGTAACACTGTGCTATTGGCTGTTAAAAGTTTCAGGTTATCAGGAGATATAGGTAAAGGGGAAACCTGTGAACCAGTATCCCATTAAACCTGTATCTGAGTGTCATTGAGAAAACATTTCACACTACACTTCTTACCCACAAGCTTTATCATTTGAGCATGCATCTTTGGAGAAACATGACTTGCAAAAATATTTGCATTTTTACTGTCTCCTAATCCCCTTTATACTGTACCAAAGTTTTGATATAATTCCTTTAAAGCAAGACAAATTGCCTTATATTCATTCCACTGTTCTCTCTGTCATTTTGTACTACAATATCTGACTGCCTTACAGTAAGCATACTGCATAAATTTCCTGTTGATCTTTTCTAGCGAATGGAAATAATTACACTGTTAAAGGTGGGACATCTGAACTTCAGAGGCTAACAGCCGCCCTGTTGTGATAGCCCTCTGCCATTTCCTTGTCTGCACTGCTTACAGCCTCTAAAATAATGGTCTGCACTGCCACAAAATGAGCAATGTTCACATTTTTCATTCCCAGAGTGTTGGCATGATGCACACATTGGCTTTTCAATAGTTTTATTAGGGCTTTTACCTCCTTTTTGATAGGTTTTTACTTTATGTAGCTCTGTTTTTATGGCTGCAACCTCCAAGACTTTATCTTCTCAAATGTGGCAAGGATTTATTAACAAATTTCTGTGGACCTTGTAAGGTTGATTTTTCTTGTAGAGGCGCGTCATTAACCCTTTTTCTTTACTACTGAAGCCAATTTCTTTTTCCTTTCTGACTCATACAAAACAGATCTCTGCATTTCATTTATCAAACTTTCATCCTCAATGCATGCCTCTTGCAGAAAAGGAAATATGCGCATCCAAAGGGTGTCATCTAACAGGCCAGTTTCAACAGATCTACGGAATAGTCCATTGACTAAACTTGGGCTATATTTGAGGTCAGTCTCAGCTTCCTCTCTGCATGCAAGCATAATTTTCTGTCTGCAGTTCATGGCTCTGATAAGAAAATTCAAAGGATCTTCACTCTGCTCTTGTGACATTTTCAGCAGCTATTGATATAAATCTTTTTTTATAGTGCAAGCGTAGGATTCTCCTTAATCTTGGTGAAGAAGTTCTCCCGGAGCCTGATAAAATTGCATTTATTATTGCATTGATGATTTCTTTTTTTGAATATCCTCTCTCTAAACCAGCCTCAACTTGTTTTATGAATTAAACATAAGAAAGTTTATCTTTTTGACCCACTTTACCCATTTGGCCAATTATTTTAAACTCTCTTCTAAACATAATGTTCTTAAAAACACTTTCATCAACTTGAGGAAAAAAATTGCTTTGCTTTAAGCTGGTAGCATTTTTGTTTGTTTTCTATCTAGGCCTAAAATTCCATCACCACTCTCTTCTTGGGGTTCTGTGTTGTCATCCCCATCACCACTCTCATCTGTTAATGGGGGAGGTTTATCATTGGCAATCCCTATGACTTTGTTAAGAAGAAGGTTGTATTCATTAGCCCTTGTGGTTCAACTCAGGTACTCGAAAACAGAAGACAGTGTTTTAATAATTTTAAACCTTGTCTTGCCAGAAACATCTTTTTGGGGTACCTACAACTCATCAGCAATGGCAATAAGCTGTTCAAGTTCCAACAAGAAGAATATATGGCACCCGAATACCACCAAAAATGGCAGATTCTAAAATTCCAACATGATTTCTAAAATTTTATCAAAGATCAAGTTCTGATTTCAAGACAAGTTCTAAATTTTTTTCCACTCTCAGTTTAAGTTGTACATTTTTATCTAAATTTTTTTAATTCTGACTATGAATTTTCTGGATATCCTAAAGTCACATTTCTTTGGCAAACTTTCAATATGAGTTTTTAAATTGTTATCTGTTCTAAAATTTCAATCACTGGCCTTTTCATATTCCAAAGTTACAACAATCCGTGCAAGTTTTCTAAAATGTCAATCACAATTCTAAAGTTTCAGCGACACTTGTGCCATTTCTAAAATTCTGATGACGATCTCTCTCTGAGCTTTGCCTGCCTCCATCTGAAACACAAAAAAGTTCAAGCAGTTTTTGCACCATGCCAAAACCAATGCCAAAACATATATATGTGATCAACATAGAGTTGGTGATCAATGATCAATGATGTTTGTGCTGTTTGCTATGCAGATAGGCCTAGCTGTAGCTTAGCTTTGTCAAAATGACCCAAGCTGCATTAGAACGCCTTTCAATAGGCAATTTGCTGCATGGAATGATTCAAAGAATAAGACAAGATTGTGAAAGATCTCCAATAGATGATGAAAACTTGGCAGGTTCAATTCATTTCAGGACTGACTACCTCATGCATACCATTATAAGGTATGAAGGTAGTTCCGGACTTGCATCACATTTGACAAAACGGCTATTACCACTCTTAGACAAAGCAAGCTCATTGTTAGCCCCAAATTACATAAACCCGAACACTACAGCCTACGGATGCAATTTAATATTTTTAATATCCGAAGTTTAATATCTCCAAAGATCATTTGTCCTTTCTTTTGGGTCTTGGCTTTGCTGTCCGTCTGGTAAGTTCCTTGCTTGGTGTAAGTAAACGAACAGTTTAGAGAAGGATGGCAGAGTATTGATTACACAGTCTATCATACTACAGCACACTTGCAGATGCAGAACTTGATGTACTGCATGTGCAAAGTTTCCTTTACTACATGTTTTAAGAAAGATTTTGCAGTCCTGAGCAGATAAATGAGTGAGTTCAGCCAGTTTTTGTATGTAATCTTCGTGTAGTTCAGAGTGTTAATTTTCGTTACTCAGCACTACATCTTTATTTTCAGTATCAGACTGTGTTACTATGTTCCCTGAAATGTTCTATGGCGAAATCCTTTTCACAGGATAAAGATGTAAGGTTATGAGATCCAGTGGACTGGAAAATCTGGATAGAAAACATAAAAACATTAATATCATAAAGAAAATGTCCTTTTCCCCTCATTCGTTGCATATTTCACTTTAAAGAAGCACCTGTAGCCATTATTGTGGCACTGAGAACAGAGCTGCCCCCTTCGTCTTGTTACCCAGGGGAATCACATCCCTGCCATGACAAAACATTGCAACACATTGTTATTAAAAACCATATGTTCACCCTACCTTTCCTTCCTCGAGTATCAAAATTACGTAAAATAAATGAAGCTGAAACAATTGATTGTCCTGATCAGCACTGCTTGGGCTTGCCCCCGCAAAATTTTTTCAGACCACGCCCTTCAGATCGTTGGAAAACGCACCTGTTTTAAAAATTGAACTACCTATGTTCGTATGAAAATGTTGATATTTAGATGTCTAATTGGTGAAGATCACTATTTACCAAATCACCTATCTTCATTATTGTGCTACATTTCATCTCAAAGTCATATCTTTTTTCGAAAATTGTCCAAATATCTGCTTTCGGCTGTCTACTCTTTCAACAAATTCGTTTGCAATGTCAATCAAGTTTATATTGTCAACTCGACCAATTTTATCGTGTCACCAATGCCAAGATTTAAAGCATGTCTGTAACAGTGAGTATATAGGCATTTACCATTGATTGCTTTCATTTGTGTCGCAACACCAGTCTTTGCTCCTGCAATCGCTGCAGCACCATCATAATATTGACCGTGTGCATCTTCAAGCCTCAGATTCATTCTCAGCAATATATCCTTAATAATAAATACAATTTGATCAGCACTAGTGCCTTTCATAGGTTGCATGCCTGTGAAATCTTCGTGAACAATGAGCTCGTCATCAACCCATCGGATGCAAAAAAACAAGTTGCTCCTTGTTCGAAACGTCAGCACTTTCATCAGCCATTATTGTATAGATCCCGACATTTTGGATGTTTTGTGCTATTTCCCGAAGTAGTCGTAGGGCCATGATCTCGATGATTTCAATTTGTATGTCAGCTGATATGAACTTGGATATCTTTTTCTGCAACCATTCCACAATTGAGGGGTCTTTGTCACATCTAAGTTTCAGCAACTGATTGAAGTTAGAGTCGGCTTCAATTTTCTTGGTTTTGTTCCAGACTCCTCGTAGAGGTAAAGATTGCCTTGCTAAATACTGCATATTTCCTAATATTTTTAGTAGAATTCTACGACTATTGCTTTTCTCTAGCACAAGCTGGGTAGAAAACATCTAACCGATATCTCCTTTCGCTGTCGAGGGTATTTTGCACCATCTTGCTCAAGCTTCTTTATGACACTCAGATGATTCATGTTTGTGGAATCCTTTGTCTTTTGCCGATGCCTTTTTCCAATTCTGGAAACCTGTATCGGTGAAAGCAACTTTGCCTTTTGTCGATGAAATCATGTTGTGTTGCAGTGCTTTAATGCAGGTAAAGCAGAATGCTGAATCAGAATCTGCATCGTAGTGCAACCACTTGAATTTGTCAAACCATGATGACTGGCAGGACCTTTTGAAATTTTGTTTTCCAAATGACAGGGCAGGGAATTTAAAATTCCACCCCTCTTTCCGTTCTGTTGATCATTTGACATTGGTAGTTGGATTTTCTTCTGCAACACTAGTTGGTTGTTGGGACGTAGAAGTTGACGGAGTGGGTTCTTCTCTTTGTGTGATCTTCTCACTAACAACCCCTTGCTCAGGCATTTCTCTATCTTTATTGCCTTGTGGCTGATTTCTTGTCTTTGCCGTGAACCATTTCATAATCTTTGCATCTGCAGGCATCGTTTGATCGTTTGACATTTTGCTCGGTGAATTGAAAATCAAGAAAATATTGTTTCAAATTCGAATAAATAACTCTGTGACTGAAATCTTCAAAATTCACACAAAAGCAGAATGCAACAAGTCAAAATGAAGACTAGAACTTTCTAGGCGTAGGATTAGGTTATCAAATAACAAACAATGCTATTGTCTATGGATAATAAAGCATCTTTTAATGTATCTTTTTATTGATCTTAGTAGGCGGGGAGTAACGATAGGAAATGAAGGTTCATCACATGTCGTCACATGTTGTGTATTTTTCAACAATTTGTAATTAGAGGAAGTTGATAGCAATGTTTCCTGCTTAATTTTAAGTACACTTTCTCGGGACCAGGCTACTCCTTGTCTATATTTTACACATCTTAAGCTTTTACCACTTACCCTCAATCTTACCCTTCCCCTTAGTGCTGAGTACCAAGCAAGGTATCACTGAATGCCCCTAAATAACGTCTTTTTAACTAGCAATGGATGGTTGAAGGGGATAAATGGTTAATTTAACCTTTTTTAAAGCTTAAAAGCATGTTTTTGGAGCGTTTTTTCGAAAAATTAAGGAAATACTATTTGCAAATTATTGGGGCCTCCCGGTTCTGCCGGGCCTGCTCAATAGCTTGACCAAATCACAAGAATAGTTGCTAGGCCCACTTGCACTGGACGATGATAACATGCTGCTGCTTGTACCACTGTTGCTGGTATGTGTATTGGCATTTGTAGGGCTTGTACCACTTTTGCTGGTAGGTGTATTGGCATTTGTAGGGTTTGCTGAATCCTGGACTAATCGTTCAGCAACCTCCATGATTTGGAGCAATCGGTCCCGTTCTCCTGACATTATGACCGCTATTAGTTTCATGCACAGCACTTGCACCTGCCAGCTCGTACAGATCATAGAGCCCAACCAGCCTGGTTCAACCAGGGCAGGCAGGCCACTCTGTTTTTGGCACGAAATTTTGCGCTTCCGACGGAGGCTGGCAAACCTAAGAGAGAGGTCGTCATTGGAATTATAGAAATGGCACAAGTGTCACTGAAACTTTAGAATTGTGATTGACATTTTAGAAGCCTCGCATGGATCGTTGTAACTTTGGAAAGGCCAGTGATTGAAATTTTAGAACACATCAAAATTTAAGAACTCAAATTGAAAGTTAGCGAAAGAAATTTGAGTTTAGGATATACTGAAAATTCATAGTCAGAATTAAAAATTAAAAATATAGATAACAATGTACAACTTAAACTGGGAACGGAATGAAATTTTAGAACTTGTCTTGAAATTAGAACTTGATCTTTGATGAAACTCTTGGGTCAAAAATTAAGTACACTGAAATTTTAGATATCGTGTCGGAATTTTAGAATCTGTGATTTAGAATTTGCCCTCTACCTCCAACAACAAATCTTCATTAGACATAATTTTCTTTCAACTCAATAACAAACCACAGGATAGAATTTTGTTGACAATCAAGATGAAACAAGCATTTCTCTACTTACACCTTCACCCTGCAAATTAGCAGGTTCATTATGCGCCAGAACTGTAAGATACTTTATTGAGAGAAGAACAATTCTAAAACAAGTTTTCTCACTAATCAATCGAATGCTAGCACGAGCTAGGCCAAATCAGTCATGCACAGTTTCAAACCGAGGCTAGACTCAAGATTCTAAATAGAGATTATGTTTTAAAGTCAATACATGATACGTTATGTCCATATTCTTCACATTTATACATTTTTAATTATCTACAGTAATTGTTCGCTGAGCCAAAGTCTACATATCTCCATTATTTATACCTTCATTTTGAATTGTTATATTTTAGCAATAATTGGTTATTTACCATATAACTGTATATATGTAATGTTAGCCATAACATAATATTTTCAATATAGTATATTCTTTGTTGATCCTCATATTATAACATTGACATTAGCTTGGCCCAATGGTATAGAGTGGCAGAGGGTTCAAAAATTATCCGTCATGACTTTACTTTGTCGTGGTGACAAACTGATGTCGCATTCTTATGTCAGCCTTGCAACCTAGATGTCATTTCAGGTGCCCCTTGGCCAATTTGGCGCCACAACCTTAATTTCATTTCAGGTGCGTCTTTGTCAATTTGGCTATGTAACCTCGATTTCAGTTCAGGTGCCCCTTGTCAAATCGGCTTCGCAACCTTTATTTCATTTAAGGTGTCCCTTCGTCAGTCATTTATTGTAGCCGTTTCGAAAGGAAAACGTTCATGCGCACGTGGCTTGAAAAATGCAGCTATGGAAAAGACCTGAGAAAGTCCTATTTGAAAGTAAAAACTTTGATATCCAATGTTGAGGAAAAGATAACTGGAACTACATCAACACCTCCTGTAACAGCCACGGCAAGTGTTCACTCATTTTCATCATCAAGTATTTAGTATATTTGGATATCTAACCAACTTTCCAATCGTTCTTTGGGCTTGACCAAGTGTTAGTGTATTCTGTTTTATGGTATAAGCTAGCTGAGCTGAAATGAAAACAAACGAAATAGGATACTACATTTATATTATGATATACAGTACAATATAAAGCTGTAAAGTCTAGTATTATATTTAGAATTTGCTTCTTTTAGCATATAGCTTATCTCCATCTTGACCATACTGACCTTCTTGCTTTCAGATCATCATTTCCCTAGCTGCTCGAAAGTAATATTAAGCATACTGACAACCGTAAAATGCTGCAGCAGGTGCCCTTTGTGATGAAAGACTCATGGACACATGAATTTTGCTGCATACCTTTTCCAGACCAACAGACAACAACAGAAATGCAAATCATGAAGAAGTTTGCAGGGAATTAGAGGAAACGTTTCCCAGACTAAAACAAGCTGGATGATACACCTTTAACAAAGTTAAAATGCAACTTATATTATTATTATTAATATAATTATATGGCATAAATGAGCGTATCCACTGCAAGTGTGGCTCTTCAGCTCAAAAATTAAATTTAAGTCTTTTTTGCAAGGTTAAAGCAATTACATAAAACTAAAAGAATATTACAAATTCAAATTCGATCAATCTAAAAGATTTTAATTCTGTGAGTTCTTTGCTTTCTTCCTGAAGAATGTTTTAACATCAGCGCAAAACTTATTAAAATTAGTATGTTGTTTGATATCACTAGGACGAGCATTGAAGCTACTTGTGGCGGTATCTTGAAAAGTATTTGGAATTATTTAGGGTCTTATACGGGTCTCACTACTACTACCTAATGTTCTACTTTGGATCTCAAGTTTATTAATTCGGGCCAGTTTCTATTATTGATGGCTTTGAAGGCCAGTTTTAAGATGTTAAATTCACGTCTCTCAGCAATTGGTAGGCGAATAAACGTAATCGTTAAAATCAATCTTCGGCAGGATCACTGAGCAAGCATTTTCCATGCTGAAAATGATGTAAAAATTTTCATTTTGCGGAGCACAGACAGTTTTCCATAGCAAGTGGATAAGATGTGTTTTACATGCTTTCTCCAGACCAGATGTTTGTCAAGGTATATTCCCAAGTAACGTGGCTCTTTGTCAAGTTGCAGCTCCGTAGATCCTAACTTAAGGTTGATTTCCTTTTCTTTTACGTTGTGGTAGTCGTACAAGCGTTTTGATGCACATAGTAGATATGACTTTTGAACAGTTGAACAGACCACTCATTCACCTTCCTTAGGGAGTTGTTTAGCAGATATTGGGCATTTATTCATTTGACTTACATGCTTCATATATTGTCGTATCGTCAGCATGTTGTACCAAACAGGATGAAAAAATGATGTTGTAGATCATTTACATAAAGATTGAATATCACTGGTCCCAGGATGCATGCGCATCAACTTTAATGTATTGTCTACGGGAAGTTAAATAGCTTGTTGTCCACGAGAGGAATTCTTTAGAAAAGCATTGTTGGTACATTTTCATTATCAGGGTGTCGTGTGCGATAGTATCAAAAGCTTTGGAGAAATCCACAAATACTAGGAGTGATAGCTCACCATGTTTCATAGCTCTTTTTATATGGTCCCTTATTTTCAGAAGTGCATGACCTGTACAAAAGCCGTACGAAAACTGGCTACTTTTGTACAATGTCAGTGACTTGAAGAAAGAAATATCTGCTTCTGAATGCATTTACATCAGACCTTTACAGAACAGGCTTGAGACCAACTGCAAAAGAAAGGT
The DNA here is from genome assembly GCA_014526335.1 of Chrysaora quinquecirrha. Taxonomy (NCBI): domain Eukaryota; kingdom Metazoa; phylum Cnidaria; class Scyphozoa; order Semaeostomeae; family Pelagiidae; genus Chrysaora; species Chrysaora quinquecirrha. The sequence goes on from JACTAT010000294.1 coordinate 778,790, forward strand.
ATCTATTAATTGTAAAATTTAATTAAGACCTACTTTTGGAGAACTAAAATTTCATAAGTTGTGTACTTCTTGCTTGCCTACAGCTAAATGAATTTACATAAATACCTTGATAGATAGATAAATTATGGTTTGAGAAATACCTTGATACTGTACAGTAAGACATTTGATGTTCTCCAATTGCCTAACAGTATTGTTATGCTACATGACTGTTGTAAGGGTGTTTAGAAGTTTGAGAAAATGGGTGTACTTGATGCATGAAATAACCCCACGCATCTGCTGTTACACAATTTGATAGGGCATACATTACTAAAGACTGGATTTGTTTTCTGCATAAGTTGTATTATTTTGATTGAAATATCTTAAACTTTTCATGTACAACTAATGCCTTATATGTCTAACAGTTTAGGAATCATGAAAAAGGAAAGTACACTAGGAGCCAAATAATGGAGATGAAGGTATTCCCGTAAAATTTCGACTTCAAAATGGGGAAACTGTTGCAACAAGATTTGCAAAAAAGTAGACATTGGGGTTTGTATTGTACCCACAAAATTTCTTTGCCCCTGGCATTTACTTTCCTTTGCAGAATCTGATTCAAACATGCTGATTTTTGCTGAATGTTTATGGCTCATCTCTTCGTTATACTGGAATATTATCGTCTTGTTGCTGATTCTTCTACACCATCGTTGCTGACCTTGAACATTTGCTGATCTTTTGCTGAATGTTTATGGCTCATCTCTTTATCATACTGAAATATTATCGTCTTGTTGCTGATTCTTCTACACCATCGTTGCTGACCTTGAACATTTGCTGATCTTTTGCTGAATGTTTATGGCCGGTCTCTTCGTTACACTGGAATATTGCCGTCTTGTTGCTGACTCTTCTACACCATCGTTGCTGACCTTGAACATTTGCTGATTTTTGTTGAATGTTTATGGCTCGTCTCTTCGTTATACTGGAGTATTATCGTCTTGTTGCTGATTCTTCTGCACCATCATTGCTGACCTTGAACATTTGCTGATTTTTGCTGAATGTTTATAACTCATCTCTTCGTTATACTGGAATATTATTGTCTTGTTGCTGTTTCTTCTACACCATCGTTACTGACCTTGAAAATTTGCTGTTTTTTGCTGAATGTTTATGGCTCATCTCTTCATTGTACTGGAATATTATTGCCTCGTCAATAGAGAGTCTGAGAGGGGTGGTGTTAATTAGATGATAAAAATCATTAACATTGTTTTGTTTTATTAGTTTTAAGAAAATTGAATTTGTCAAAAATTATTGAATTGACTGAGTGGCCCAAGCGGTCTTAGTGGTCCGAGTGTTTGTGTGGTCTGGATTATGCCAACATAAAACTCGGACTGAGCAAGGTCTATGATAAAACACAGACCAGATGAGTTTCAACATAATTGTAGGATTGTTTGAACATCTTTAATGTGGCTTCACTTACCATCAGAAGTGAACAGCGCAACCTTTCTCTCGATGATATTGTAATATCCAAAAGCCATGTTGTGCTTGAAATATGAAGAAAATTACTATTTAATATTTAATATTAAGATATGAAAATTGATGAAACTGTACAATTAAAATTGAGTCAACATTTAATTCATACCTACTAAATTTAATGAATCCATGAAACAAATGCATGAAATGAATGCATAAAAGAAATAATCAGTACAAACAAATGTCTGAAAAACAACTTACCGACTTATACATTTGCCAGGAAATACAAATAGTAAACATCATGCAACTCAGATGTCAGGCAAATGGGGCAGCAGGTGCTGTCTTGAAATACTGCCTCCCCTGGCTGCAGCATGGTAATTGTCTGCAACCTGTTAATTACCCTTCTTGCTCCAATCATCTTTTCTTCAAGACGCACAACTAAATACAACAGGCTGAAGTAGGCTGAAGCAAAGTAAAAACAACAAACTCAATGGTTTAACCTTTTTGAGACTTTCTGGAAAGCCTTCAAAAATCATGGTCAATATGCATTTAAGATGTCGGAAGTCTTGCTGGCAAGAGTTAGATCCTCCTCTTAAGGACTTAAAAGAAGGCTGATAAAAAGCGGCTATGCACTTGCAAAGTACCGTGCTAACACCACAAATATGACTATCAGTCTGTTGTGGAAAGTAGGCCCAGTAGTTACGCAAACAATAATGTTGCTTGTATCCACTAATGTGATGCATGCTGTGAGCAGATTCTACGATAAGACCTGTGGCTACACTATCATCGGCAATGATACTAAATAATTATCTGAAGAGTGTAACATATTCTTAAGGCATTGGGTGCCCCAGAGAATCTCCATGGATGAGAGAATTTTCATCAAAGGAATAAAGACAAACTACAAAGTGATTTCCGTTATATAGCACCCATTATCGGCAATAGTATGCCCAAGGCATGTACCATGAACATGCACTACATTAATAGAGAATACCACTTTGCTAGGACGTGAATGGGGCCATTTGTGTTGCATTAGACGAGCTAGCTGCTCCATTGACATGGTATCATCAAAACAGAAAGCAAACATCTCTGTTGAACCATCATAGATTAGTTCAACAACCCGGGAAATAATTTCCCGGTCAAATCAGCGACTGCCAAAAAGATTTTTCAGTATTGCAACAGGACACTTTGCATTTTCCCAGTAAAAGGAATCGTTCTTATCCTGTATCATGGATTGAAGCACGTTGGTAATGAGGGATCGATAGGTTCCAAACCGACTGGTGGGGCACAGTAAACAGAAACGCCAGCCAACCATTGGTCTTTTTTAATCAGCTCATCTTTTTCTGCTTTTAGTTTCAAAGCCTCTAAACATTTCCCTGGGGTCTCAACATTGTAATTCCATGCCCATAGGAATGCGCAATGTGGGATACCGGTAATCTTTTCCTGCCTATCCAACTGTTGCATTGCCTGCTCAACCATGTCTGCACAAGTTATCAAAACACTTATGTCTGTCTTCAACTTTTTGCCGTAGGACTCTAGGCGGCTTGTAACTCATTGCAGCTCTTCTGCTCTCTTGTTTCTTCTCATCTGCTGCCAAGTCAATATTGATGGTGTCCTGTAGAGCATAGCAAAATGGGTATCCTTTATGTTAGTGAAGACCATTATATTGCATACCTATTTTTAATTTTGTGCATAGATCAAGACCTTCGAAAGGAATCTCAGATTTTGGGGGAGGGGGCTGAACAACTGAGGAATACTTGATGACATGATGATTTTATGACATCATTCTATTTCTTTTCAGATATATTGGAGGGGAACCAGCCCCCCAGCTCTCCCTGCCTCCGACAGCCCTGTATTTGAAATGGTTTTATTATGGAAAACAGAACAAAGCAATTGATTCTTCGAAGCACCTCCCTCAATGCAACCCAGTTTTGATACGAGTGTTTGTATATGAAGATGAATAACTATTCTGTGTGGGGGGGGGGGTGTGCTGATGGTTTCATTTTTCAATTTTAACTGCAATATAATTGGGTAATTGGGGCTACTATTTGATCAAATCATGAAAAAGAACTAACAATGGAATAATTTCTATTATTCCTATCATTTGAAATTTACAAATACCTTTGTCATGTGTGTTTTTTGGGACGGGACACATTATGTATACTTTTCTTTCTTGACAATATATATATATATATAACTAAGAATCAACAAGAGTAGAACACCCTGAAAATAACGGTCATAGTGTTTGTGGTTCACTGTAATGCACATTTCATGCGACAATTATATTAAATGTGGTGTCAGGAGCTCAGTGTGGTCAGGGTTGGAGCCCAGCCACGGTAGAGTCACATCCAGGGTCGAGGTCTCAATTGGTTAATCAATTACTGGGATCCTAGCAACTGGCCTTAAAACACCATTTCACGTTCACGTTCACCTTCACCCTTATTAATAGTGTTATGTTTCAAATTTAAATTGACGGTTGAAGAGGGCTTATATGAGCTTTTGCAGGATTTTAATCAAAAAAACACATTTTTGGAAAGAAAAATAATATCCAACAATACCTAAATATGTCTCGGAAACAGACTGCTTGTAGCAATTTTAGCCAAAAGACCAATGAGCTTTGGAATTCCAAAGTTTCCACTCATATGGACGCTGTCTGTAGAACTTCTCTTTCGTGTCGAATTCGTCTGCCATGTCCATATACTGCACATTTCTTCTATTACACATTTCTGCATCGCACTGCCATAGAGAAACAGTCCACATTGTCTAGCTGTGGCAGAACAGATACAAGAACGATCTGTTAGGAATTTAGAAATAATAAGCTCTTTGGCTTTGAAAATCTATAGACAAAAGTAGCCTAGTAGATCCAAATTTTATCCCGGGTAGAATATTTATATATATTGCACTTATAAAAGCTTCAAGGAGATCTGATGTTGGTAACTTGACAGTCCTCTAACCCACATAGAGTACAGACAGGCACAGGTTTATACGATTAGGTTGGCTTTTGTTGAATACATCATTTTCAACCAGCGTTTTTGATGGTTGTAGATTGCACGTAAACATTGTTGAAGTCTCTCAATTAAGGTAAACAATAGCAGCTATTAAATGAAAGAGAGCGCAAATTTCATTGATTACAATGTAAAGCAACCTTACCTGAGATTGTGGAAAACAGTGCATGGCCTTCAATAAAAGGCTCGACTATCTCCAAACGGCAGTGCTTAGCCATGTCATTGGTTCTAACAAGAAGAACCATGACCTTTGGAATGCAGTCTTTTCGGATCTGGCAATCATTGATGTCTGCAGCAACATGCTTGAACTGCCCCCAACATGCTTGATGTTGCATTTACGTACCAATTGGAAGGAGATACAACATCCCCTGAACGATTGGCCGCAGCTGGGAATCTGGGAACACAGTGACCTTTAACAGAAAATACAAAATTATTACTATGATGTTTCAGACTGTTCAGAAAAGCAAAAAATAAACTGCGGAATATTACTATACAACAATTTATCAGGGTGTCAAGATTTGCAAAGGGGCTGAAGTATAGAAATTAAGTAGTATAGAGACTTTAATTTAATTCCTCTGATCAAGTTTTTGGTTTTCAACAAAAGAAATAATGTCGTAATACCATCACTCAAAATGTGTCCACACTGTTCCATTCAGCAGTGAGGTAGCAAAACCCTAGTTCTAAAAAATGTGCTCGATTCGCTGTCAAAGCATGGGAGGTGAATTGATTTACATTTTTACAAGAATTACATTAATTTTGGTATTACCTGATGCCAATAATAAGCATGGCTACGAAAATATAAATTCTGCCTACCGTCTCATCGGAAAAACCACCTTTAGGACAAAGATCTTTATTTTGTTTCCCACTAACTCCAAGACACCACTTGATGACATTGCTGCTTCTACCAGTGCCTTTCTCATCTTCCCCTCCTCACCTCCATGAATGTGCAGCACGGCCAGCTTGCTAGGTTATCTTGCTATTATTGTGGATCATTCCCTTTACACTTTTACTATACCTGTGTACTTAATATGAAACCACAGAACTCATACCAAATAAAACTAGCAAATTAAACGAGTGGAATTATCCTTATTCTGACTGTAACCATCGAGCAGTAAAAGTAAAAGGGAAGATTTCATGCTCCACACCCATTTTGTATGCTGGAATTGCGAAATGCTATATTACTAACTTATGATATCAGAAGTGATTTCTCATTGGCTAATGTAAAGTCACGTGGTCATTTGCAAGAGCCTTTTGAAGTGCAAAATTTGCAAAAAGCTGCATTACCCACTCACGATTCAACTGCTGCCCCTTATTTGCTAATCTGAAATCACATAACCATTTGCATGAGCCTTTTCACATAAATGACTGATTACTTGACAACTGCCTGCTCATTGGTTGATCTGAAATCACATAGCCATTTGTAAGATCCTTTTAACGTACATGGACGCAGAATCCAGTCATACACCTTATCAATCCTAAAAAAACTTCATTACAGACTTGATAATGACCTGCGCTACGTCTTCTACCTGTGATGCAAAAAATTTCATTGGCTAATAAATGCCACATACCTGACACGTAGCAAACACTAGCCAAAGCCTCACTAGACAAATTCTCTGAAATTTTGTATTCTTTTCTATTGTTTATGGTAATTTGCCAGTAACCCTAGTAGTAGGTTTCTTATAAAGCAGTTCCTTGTTTCGACACCACATAACATTGAATGATTTGCGTAAAAAGAGTTAAAAAAGCTTCTTTCAACATTTAAACAAATCAAAAACCATGAATCATAAAACATATAGTTTATGGGAATACCACATATGTAATTCAAATAAGCGACTTACCAACTTAAAGATGTTACATGAAAATTACAACATACAGCCTTCAGTATTGGTTTTATCAAATCTTGTTTACATAGGAGAAATTCGAAATTTATAAGAATTAATGGGCAATTCCTTGATGTCAATGAACGAAAGAGAGCAGAGATTAGAATTTTGAAATCCCATCTAAATAAACATCACAGAACTTTATCTGATCCACATCTAAATATAGTTGATTAACTCAAATGAAGATTGGGTACGTTATCTTATATATTATTCCTAAGAAAGATTATGGTTGACAATAGAAAAAGCAATACACAACAACTATCAACTAAGAACAATAAAATTCGTAACCTCTTGCCTGTTGAGAATACAAACACACGATATAAAATCTGATTGTCAACTTATCTGATCATCAAATAAACACTTCTCCACTCAAATTAGGACTCCATCATAGTTTTGTTGATAAAAACAAGTTTATTGGATGGGATTTAGCAGTTGAGATGGAGTCATTGGCTGAAAAAGTTGATAACTTTGTTCCTCCAGACCAAAAAGAAAACTTTCATGAATTTCTATAGGAAGAAACCAATCTACTTTCCCAAAATGTATCACATACAAAAGATTACACCTTTCATAATACAAGTGAATTACATCACAATGAAAACATAACGATTTTATCAGGGGATAAAGATAGCAGCATTGTTATTCTGAAGAAAGAAGACTATGTTGCCAAAATAAAAACCATGATAGATGATTGAACAAAGAAAATATGTCCAACGTAGGGATAACATTTTAAACGATCTACAGTCATTTCAGTCGTTCTTATATGGACATTTCAAAAACATTCCAGAATATGAGGATATGAAGACTTCCAGTAATCAACCAGCTAGATTATTTGCAAGTGCCAAAACACATAAATTTGACTGTATAGGAAATGTAGAACTAAGTTCATTGAAATTGCGACCAATAATAGATCAAACAAGAACTTTCTATTACAATGCAGGCAAAGTGATTGCAAATTATCTCCAACCTTTTACCCAGAAGGAATTTGTGATATCAAATACACAGAGTTTTCCTGAACTGATAAGTAAAATACCACTCTCTGGGAAAGAAGAAGATGTTCCTTCTTAACACCTCTGCAGGTTTTTATTCCCAACATTTCCGTTACTAGTGCGGCTCCACAGTATATAAGGTCATTCACTTCAGTAATATCAGTTACCTTCACTATACTGAGTACTTCATCAACTGTATTCACTGCATCTGACAATCTCTTTATTTCTACTCCCCTTAATGCTGGCAGTCTCTTGCGTTCTTTCCCTTGAATTTCATTCAGCTGTTGCAGTATCCCTTTTTGCTTTTCATCTAATTCATTTTGATCTCTGTCTACAACAAAATCTCTCGTTCTCATTGTTTCATTTTCATTTTGATCTTCTTCATCCATATTGATTTCCGCCACTCGTTCAGCATCTTCATCTCTCTCTTCATTGATCACAGTTCCTGGAATTCCACATTCTACATCCTCTATCAACCTTTTAATTTCCTCTAGTTCAAAATCTGTCAACCATTTCTTTTTCATTATCTGGGCCTTCTGATCTAGTAAGCGTTGTTCACTTATTTGGAACATTCCCATGTCTTTCCATAAATTATGCATTCTTATCCTATACCCAATTACTTTGGGATTACTTCTAAAGAAACACTCCATGACAATTCTGTTTTCTTCATAGGACCATTTCTTTCTGATACTTCTAGCAGTAGCTGGTTGACGACCGGGCCCACGCTGCTGAGCCGTGAGACACCTGCCGGGCGAGAGAGCTTCACATGTAGTTCCACCCTCATTTACGCCGTTGTTGGATAATCCATTATTTGACATTACACTCATGATGAGGTTAGTGGTGATAAGGTGACACAACCACCGGTATTAGTTTTGTGACACCATCACTAGGGGGGTTGCCAACCAAGGCTGAAGGGTCCCCCCTACCCATGAGACAGACTAGCCCCCGCCGGACGCCAACCCGGAATTTCGAGGCCTCGGGGAGAGCTGACAGGTACTACACTTTGCTCAAGGTTGACCTGGAGGTAGTTGTGGTAAAGGGTAACCTCATTATCCCACGTCGAAACTCCACAACCGGATGCAATTTAATGTCATTATTATTATTATTATTATTATTATTATTATTATTATTATTATTATTATTATTATTATTATTATAAGTGAATTAATTGATTGACTAGCCCTTGCCCGTGTAAGACCACCGCCTCATGAGGACCACCGCCTCCGATGAACTCCGCCAGTAAGAACTTCCACCTAAAAAGCACTGTGCATTGAGGTGGCCATATTTGCTGTTAACCTAAATCTTGATGTTAATCTTAATGTTAGTTTTGTCTTAATCTCAGTCTTCAACTTGAATGGAATCTTAATCTTAACTTCTACCTGAATTGGAATCTTAACCTTAATCTAAATCTAAATGTTAATCTTGATCAGAATGTAAATCTCAATTTTAATCTTAATGTTACTCTTAATCTTAATGCTAATGTTAAGCTTAATCTTAGCCTTTGTAAATCTTGACCTCCACCTTAATATTAGTCTTAGTCTGTGTTAGTCTTGGTCTAAGTATCAGTTTTTTATTTCTGAACTTAAACTTAAAGCTATTCTTAATTTGTCAACTGAAGCTCATTTTAAAATCAGTCTTAATCTGAGCCTCTATGTTAATCCTGATGTAAATCTGAAATAACATTGAAACTTACAATTAACGTTAATGTTGTTGTTTATCACTACATGCAAGAATGTGAATCTCAAACTTTATCATCATCTTAATTCATCTTCATACTCTTAGATACAAAATAAACGTCCCCCCATTTATTAATTTTGAGTTTTTCCACCACTCGCAGGGCCTTATTAGGACCCCCCATTTATTAATTTTTGAAGAAACAATTTCACTTGTGAAAGGATGAAACTATGCTTATTATTTTTCCCCCAACCCCGGACCTTATAAGGACCCCTTGTTTTTTTAAATTTCGAACAAAATTCCCAGCCCCCCATCCATTAGGACCCCCTGTTTATTTGGTACTTAATAGCCTTAATGTTAATATTAGTAAAAGTGAAATTAGTCTTTAATTTAAAACAAATGTCAATATTATTCTAATTTCTTCAACTGCAATGAAACTTTAAATGGAAATCGAAGATGAAATTAAAATTAAAATAAAAACCAGATGGAAATGAAAGTTAGTGTCGAGACATAAATTGAAAATGAAATTAAAATTGAAAAGGTATGAGAAAAAATAGATGTAAAGATTCGAGTCATTCCAAAAAGCATTCTAGTTTTGTGAAAGTGACTTTAAGACATTGAAAAGAATTGTGAACTATTTAAATCACAAAATCAAAAACATCAAAAATTTTCCATTGAGGGGACTGTGTATAGCTATCAACTGTGCGTACTCTTTTGTATGTGGGGCCATTTCTTCCAAAAAAAGTTGGACTTGATTTTTTCTTCCCTGCTTCCACTGCTAAATCATCACATATCCTAACTCGAAAGAGCATCAATGCATGGAAAACCATTTACTGAAGATATAAGTATTTTTGATCCTTTACAATATTGCAGCAGCTCCAAACCCATTTTCTACCGACATATATATATCTCTCTCAGAAATGCCCTCCCATTACTTTCGTTTGTGATACTGCATGCACACAAGTCAGATATATGAACTTAAGAGATCAAGAATTGACAGGGAGGTTTTGGAAGACATTTAATGGATGTTTTCAAGAACCAAAGCCTGGCTGTACTCCAGACTAGGCAAGTTTAATACCTTATAGTTATCTTGATCTCAGATTCGTATTGGTATCTTGGATGCTTACAGCTATGTGTGTAAATTGCAATTGATGCCTATTGCAGTGGATGCTGCCATTTGGTGAACATTCTGCTCTCTTTATTCAAGAATACTCAGAGTAATTTCAAGCCCGTTGTCTGAGATTTGTTCTTGTTCCAATCTCGATGACACCTATGTTTTGTATCAAAGCTTCTGACTTTAAGTTTAAAGGGAGCGACTATTTGGATGGCCCATGTCTCCACATGTCATACACATCAACTCCTCTAATTTCAAGTCCGAACTTTGTCTCCACCATTCATTTGAAAAGCTTAAATGCGTTAATATGAGTACATAATTTAAAGTGCAAGTCTTATTCGCAGGACCAAAACTTTCGTGGCTTCTGAATACCAGCAGGTGACCAAAAGAGATGCAAAAGGAAATAAAGATGAATAAATGCATCCAGTGTCAGGAACTTCCAGACGTTTTGTGCTTGGTGACAGGTTCCATTCAGCAAAATACCCTCACAAATCTTAGCTTTTTTCCTTCCACAATATTGACCTATGCAAGCAAGCTGCAACAATTCGCACATCAGTCCAAGAAGCACGCAGTAAAGCAAAGAAAGACAAGCCAGTCCACAAACACTGAATCGCCGGACTATCGGCTCCTTGATAGATTAAATTTATGCAAATTAGACCTCAAAGAACACGATAGCCTATTCAATAATGATATCGACACTTTTGCTAATTTTCATTCAAACTTTGATTACTACACTAGTCATGATTCTCATAAATTAACAAACAATCCTAATTCTGATGGTTCACTTAGCCTATTCCATACTAATATTCAATCTTTATCTGCAAATAACGAGAATCTTCAAATTCTTCTCTATAAACTTAACTTTAACTTTGATATTATAGCCTTATCTGAAACTTGGCACAACAAGGGAAATACAGATCAATTATTACATTATCGTTACCAGGCTACCAGTCTTTCCAGGGGGTAGCAGGTAATAGCAAAAATGGTGGGTGCGGTTTTTACATCAAAGACAATATTGAATTTGAAATAAGAAAGGACCTAAATAAAACAATAAAAAGCGAGAACTCAGAATTCGAAACTTTCTGGATACAAAGCGGGAATTCCGTCTTCGGAGTAATTTATAACCACCCCCGAAAACTACCTTTAGACTTTCTTAATTATTTGGATAGTACCCTGAAAAAATTGTCTAAAGAAAATAAAGAAATCACCCTATTAGGAGACTTTAACCTTGATCTGCTTAAATTTGATAAAATAAACGTTGTAGAGCAATTCATAAATTTAATGTTTAGTAATTATCAATTAGCGATTCCAACCTGTAATTCTACAGCCAACAAGATACATAGATAATAGTAGACCATCGCTAATTGATAATATTTTTGTAAACTCGCTTGGCTTAAAAGCTGTTAGTGGCAATCTTATTAAAGGTCAACTGAAGTTGATGGCGATTTTTTTCTTATTTACAAACTTTATTACGCTCGTTACGAAAATGTAGACAGAATTAACAACCGACAACGAACTTTTGAGTAAATAATGTCTGAATCCGTCCTTTTTGGCCATTTCGAGTGACCTGAAACGCGCAACCGCGAGGTCTGGGACTAGGAGCAATGTGACGTAGAAACCCCAAAAATCTGAGCAAGCCATAAACATACTGAAGCTGGTGGTTCCAGAAGAACTAGTGTGTTTGTAAAACAAATTTCCTGCTGAAAAGAGCGGCTCAAAGACATTATGCCCGAACGCTGCGTCGTGGCAGGATGTAGTAACACTAAAGATGTAGATAAGGGTATCTCATTGCACAGAATACCATTTTTCAACGATGATAGGCCGATAGCTAAGCGAAGGAGGCGACAGTGGGTGGCGTTTGTTAAAAGGAGACGAGCTCATTGGGAAGCTTCAAAAACGTCTGTCTTATGCTCAAATCATTTTAAACCTGAGGATTTCGAGAGAAGGTTTGTTCACCTACCTGGATTAAATGCCCCTATTAAAGCACGTTTGAAAGAGGATGAGATTGGGATTGTGCAGGTGCCATCAATTTACCCAGTTGCTGATATGGAGAGTGAAGAAGGGCCTTCGACATCTAAGAGTAGACGTCAACGTCGTATGGTAAGTCACCACTCACCGGTACCCTTCAGTCCATTGTATACAATTTTTACTGAAAAACTTATTTTATAATGTTAAGTGCTTATGCAAAGTAATTTTTTTCTTATCCTTTATCTACGTTTGAGTGTTGTCCATGAAAGAGGTGAAAATGTTGCTGTGGGCACTGCTAAAAAAGGGACAACTATAAAGCTAGATATTAGATAGATCAAGATGTTGCACACTTTATTTTAGGCAATAAAGTCAGCTGAGGAAGAATTTTACAGAAAGATGAAGGCGATGGTGATGAAGACTTGGATGACAAAGATGATGATGATGTTATAGATCAGGAATTCTCTGAACCATCTTTGATTTGCCATGAAGAATTGGTAAGATAATCCCGATATCTTTGATGTGAGCACAAGTATCATGTCTGCTATTTTATGGTAAAAAAATTATTTATCAGAATCCTTTCTTTTTACAGTTCAAAGATGCAACATGCCAGACAGTTGAATATCCCTGTGATTCCTGTAAAAAACTGACATCACAGAATAGAACAATAAAAACTGTTTGCTCTCCACAAGAAGAAAGTTGAGGCATTTACAACGGAAAATGAGAAAACTGGCTAAAAAAGCAGAGAACACAAAGAAAAGGGATGACATGGAAAAAACAGAAAAAGAGACTGAAATTGGTGATGTTGATAACATTGTAGATGAGGTGTTGAATGAAGTGGGAGAAGATGAAAATGATTCAAGCTTTGAAGAAGATGAGGAGATGTATAGTGCAGAAGAAGTTGAAGACATGGAAGAAAACGAGCCAGAACAGTAAGTGGGCTACCCTATAAACGTCATTTATTTTTGCTTTCATCATGGCATTTGAACAGAATTATCACATTCATAATGTGAATCTATAGATGTTTCTTTCTGTTATTTTAGTGTCCAGTCAACTGATTCAAACTTGAGAGAAGAACCAAAGTTTATTGTCTTTCTTTCCCAACTATTACTACTGTTTCAGTTCTGCCCTGTATGCAGAGAAGACAGACCACTGATTGAAACCAAAAGCATAGGAACCATGGTAGAAATTCGAATGCTATGTGCAAATCCAAAGTGTCAAGGAAGAGAAAACGTGTGGCGTAGCCAGCCTGAAATGAAGGGAACTCACATTCCAGCTGGAAACATATTACTGTCGTTTGCAATAACATTGGCTGGTGGAAGTGGCACTAAAGTCCTTAGGATATTCAACCACATGGGATTAGCATGCATCTCACTGAGAACATTTTTCCAACACCAACGGGTATGTTTAGTAGGACTGATCAATGTTGTACCAATGTTCTTTAATCCATAATGCAATATAACTTATATATATAAGATATTTATATATATCATGATAATTTGTAGGAAAAACTTTTCCCAGCAATCAGCCTTTATTGGGAACAGTACCAAGCAGGAATGTTGGCAAGTCTGAAGGAAAAAGGAAAGAGAGTTACCATTTGTGGGGATGCCAGACATGATAGTATGGGCCATAGTGCCAAATACGGTGCCTACTCTGTCATGTGCTGTGATACATCACAGCTTATTCATTTTGAACTTGTGCAGGTAAACATACAAATTAATAACAATCAAGTGTTTAGAAACCGCCAAATTTTTTGGTGAGATTCACTTTACTAAATGTTTATAGTTGAAACTGTTTATTGAAAGGGCTTGCATAACCAAAGATTTTAAAGACTAGAATTTCAATCATGAATAACCAATATCAACATTGATCATTTTAGAGAAACGAATGTGGTAGTAGTGCTGGGATGGAATATGAAGGCTTTCAAAGAAGTTTTCAATTTATCAAATCACAAGGATTTGAAGTTCAAGAATTTGTGTCCGATCGTCATACTTCAATTGCTAAACACATGAAAGAAAAGAGAGCAATACAAAACACTATTTTGATCTATGGCATTTGGCAAAAGTAAGTTGATACAAGTTCATTTTTATTTGTTTTCTGTATGATTTATGAAAGGTTGCAAAGATAGGTGGTCCTTGAGGACAAGAGACTGCTGCTTCCATTCCAGTGCTGAACCTGGCATGGAACTTGTGTGTTCTATACATTTCAAAAAGTTGTACTCAACAATGCTGATAATTGATTTGTCTTTCATATTTTAGAAGTTGGAAAAGTTCTTACGTCAATTTCCAAATTGAAAGATTGTGCCGAAGTTTCAGATTGGATACAGCCTTGTATAAATCATCTGTTTTGGTCTGCAATATCTACACCTAGTGGTGATGGCAATCTCATATGGGCGAAATTCAAGTCTTTTCTTTCCCACATAATAAATAAGCACACTGGATTGGACAACCCTTTATTTAATAAACGTGCTCATGAAGAAAACATTGCAGTCAGGAAGTGGCTTCAAAAAGGTTTGTACACATAAACACCTAGAAACGTACATTGTAGAAACAAATATAATATAACAGTTTATATTAAATACAGATACTTTCATCTCAGATACAATTGGATATGAAAAATTGTAGCAGCATTGACAAATACACGACTGGTAAATGGCATAAAAAAAGCATCGCCAACTACTCAGACAAGCTATATTGAGGCTTTTCATTCCCTCTTAAATCATTTCGCTCCAAAGATGATAGCATTCTCTTATATTGGAATGAAATGCAGGTATGTTGAATTGTGTCTCATTGTTATTTTTGGACTCTGTGCCAATAATCGGCTTTTCATTATCAATTGATATTATCTGCCATGTATATGTATCAGATATGTATCAGATATAATTAATTATGATGTGATGCAATTGCCTGACGATCATTTATGTGATTTGTTGCTTTTTGGCAGTTCAAACTTCAATGAAATAGCTAACAAGATGATTTTAGATGCTACTGTATGTTTTATGATTCAAACAAATCGTTTCAAATGAACCCGTTGTACGATGAAAAAAGTTGCTCGGCCGTGAACTTTGTATTTGTTGTAATTTAAAGTGCTTTAATTTTGTTGAAATTTATCCGTTTAATTTACAATGATGGGTTAGAGGAGACTCGATAACGGATGTTTTTCACCTCTAATCCATCATATTAAAACTTACTTTGAGTTTATTGTTAGTTTTATATTGTAGTTTTATAGTTTTCATGATGATTAAAAAAAAATTATATGCCAGTACCTAGGGCTTAGATCATTGAACCAACCTGACTGTATAATATTTGCTATTTGCTTTCAGACACATTCTGGCATCTGTGCACTTGAATTTAAATTTGAAAAGGGAAGAAAAGCGTATGCCTGATGGATCAGTCCGTGTATCAGTTCGTTATCCAAAGTTTAGGAATGGTGAGGCTGTAGTGAAATCCGTTCGAATTGCTGCAAATTTTCGTAAGTACCTTTATTAGGTTGCATTGATTTTCTTTAGAAATATATGTTCAACTAACAGTGGGTAATCTTTATTTTCATTTAATATTTTACAGGCTATGTTGGTGAAATTTTGACTTGATGTCATGCAGTATCTTGGATGGGTC
The DNA here is from genome assembly GCA_014526335.1 of Chrysaora quinquecirrha. Lineage (NCBI taxonomy): Eukaryota > Metazoa > Cnidaria > Scyphozoa > Semaeostomeae > Pelagiidae > Chrysaora > Chrysaora quinquecirrha. The sequence continues at coordinate 794,465 of JACTAT010000294.1, forward strand.
TCTTGTTGGATCAAAAGAAAGGCTACATGCAGGTGTTCCTGGTCCTATGAATATGATGCTTACAAAGCAAAACCGTGATACTGCAATCCAAAAGCAAATCGACAGACAAAGTAAGACAGTGACGGAAGTGCCTGCTACAACAACTGTTGAAAATATTGAGAAAGAGGATAGTCCAGCAGAAAGAAGAAAGCCTCGTTGCTCAATTTGTAAGCAACCAACAAAAGGGCATAAAAACGTGTTAAATTGCCCGAAAAATATTAGATAGAGACAAAACCAGATAAATGGTAATAATAGCTGATATAATTCTAAATTGTGTGTCATTGAGATTCAGGTAGGCTTGATGTCAATGAGATTCAGGTTGGCTTGAAAGGTTTTCAAGAGATTTGTAGAGTTCAATTTTAAATTGTTACATGTTTCAATTGATTGAAAAAGTCAAAATACTGCTGTTTTACAAGAGAAAAGTACAAATACAATTTTGGTTCCAGTTTCAATCTTCAAGATCCATGAATCCTACCAGTTCCTCATCTGTTTTGAATTTCCCTCTGATCTTGTTGTATGCACAGGCTGGCAGAGGAATTCTTTTCTTACCCAGTTGGCCATAAATTAGTTGGGTAAATTCTCTATAAGCCACAGCTCTCAAAAACCTGAACAAAGTGAATTTTAGGCTTTAACTGAATTAATTTTTTTTATTATACCTTAATATTTTGATTACTGTATTTGTTTGAAAAACTTTTAGTACATTTTTTATACTTAATTTTGAAATGCTAACAATACATTAATTTCTTTGAAGATGAGCATACATACGCTTCTTCTGTTCCGGTCTTCTTGTATCTACTTTTATCTCTTTTTCTGTATCTGGTCCCAGCAAGTCTCAGGGACCATGTTTCAAGGCAACAGGGATTAAAACCTGGATGTAAAGTAACACACTGTGGTTTATTTCCCATTTCAGACAACACCAATTCATCCTCAAGTGCATGATCACATCCTTCAAGTTCACGACAGCAATAGCATTCCATCGGGTTAGCGAGCAATCTCACATCACATAACCCACATTTACACCTATAGAGAGTAAAAAATTATAGCTTGGCGAAGGCGAAATGATAGAGGCAGAGCTCAAGATGGAGCTGATGTAGCCATGGTGGCCTAAATAAAAGGCCAATAGCCTAAAACAAAAAGACATAGCCCAAATGTAAAAGAGTGAAAACAAATCACAGGTAGTACGGTCATTTACATACCAAGAATTAACGGGAACTTCTTGATGTAAACGTTGCTGCATTAAAAATTGAATTTCGTCTTCTCTTTGCCTTTCCTCCTCAAATCTCACGATCCACTCTTTGTCTGCGATCGGTTCATCTGCATATGGTACCACTACTTCGAAAGAGTCGTCATCACGTTCACGTACATTATTAACGCTGTTCAGCTGGTTATTTTCTACTTCAAGATCATAATCGTCAGTAATACTCGACGAAGAAGAACTGTCCGAGTCAGACATGATATAAAGAACTAAAACTGTTTCGACACCAAGTATTTAGCATTTACATTGAAGACAGTCGTCAGTGTCAGGTCGATCCTTTTGCCTCTTGACAACGGGTGTTCTGGTTTCTACGTCATAGCTAATTCATACCCAGGTCTCTAACTTACGCGGTTTGGCGCATCAAATCCCCAGTTTCGGGAGCATTTCCTGTGTTCCCCATTCATAGGACCCATTTTTAAACTTGAAATTTGAAATCAGCGTATTATAATTCATATAGATGGAAAATATTACATTTCACTTCAGTTGACCTTTAACAAAATCTCAGATCATATGCCTAATTTTCTTATATTGGAAAAAACTATACCTAAAAACAACAAATTAAGTGTTATAAAGCGTAATTTTAAAAACTTTAATGAAAATGATTTTATAACTGACGTTAAACAGCTTAACTTTGATAATCTCAACAATACTCAGAATCCTCAAAATAACATTGACATAAAATATGACTATTTTCAAAATAATATTTTACAAATTATTGAAAAACATGCCCCCCTACAACCTTTATCCAAGAAAAAGAAAAAGCAGCTTCTAAAACCTTGGATAACAAAGGTTATTTTAAAATCAATAACTGTTAAAAATAAGCTGTATAAAAAATTCCTGAAGTCCAAAGATTCCTTTTGGTATCAGCGATAAAAATATTACAGAAATATGCTTAACTGTTTAATCAGAAATAGCAAACGACTACACTACAACTCATATTTTGAAAGTTTTAAAACCAACTCAAAGATGATTTGGAAAGGTATAAATGATCTTATAAATAAATCAAGTAAATCTCGTAAAACTGAGGCGACATCAATAAAAGTAAATGGAAATATAATAAAAGATCCTAATTAGGTTGCAAATAAATTTAATGATTATTTCACAAACGTGGCAAAAAGCCTTGTAGATAAACTTGGAACATCAAACTCTAACTTTAAAGACTATCTTAAAGACCCCATTGCCGAAAGTATTATGTTATTCCCAGTGACTGAAGTAGAGGTCCTTGATCAAATAAATAGTCTTGATTCGTCAAAGGCTGCTGGTGCGTACGATATACCAATATCTTTAATAAAATTTAAAAAAAAATGAAATAAAAATGCCCTTGATGACCCTAATAAACCTCTCTGTTACCAGTGGCTCTTTCCCAAAGTCACTAAAATATGCTAAAGTTATTCCAATATTTAAAGCTAACTCAAAATTTGAAGTTTGTAATTATCGTCCAATATCTATACTTCCAATCTTTAACAAAATTTTTGAAAAGCTTATGCATTCCAGGGTTTCTGATTTTATCACCAAACATAATATACTTTTCCCACACCAATTTGGTTTTCAAAAACATAAATCAACTTCTATGGCTATCCTTGAGGTATGCTCTAAATTGGTGGACGCTATTGAAAACAGAAAATTTTCTTGTTGTATATTCTTAGACTTTGCAAAGGCTTTTGATACAGTCAATCACGAGATCTTTCTTAGAAAATTAGAGCATTATGGAATACGAGGAGTTGCTCTTGACTGGTTTCGAACTTACCTAAAAGATAGAACTCAACGAGTGTTCCTGGATGGGGAATTATCTGAATATAATTATAATTATCATGGAGTGCCCCAGGGAAGTGTTTTAGACCCCCTTCTTTTTCTGCTATACATAAATGATATTCCACAGTCTTCAAAGGCAATGAGCTTTCATCTTTTTGCTGACGATACTAGCCTTTTCTATTCTTGTGAAAATCTTAATGACTTAGAAGAAATTGTTAATCAAGAGTTGGCAAAAATCTCAGACTGGTTAATCGCAAACAAACTAACCTTGAATACCAATAAATCAAATTTCATGATAATGAAACCTAGGCAAAAAAACTCTCTAAAAATTTCAAAATATGTATAAACAATGACAGTCTGCGAGAATCGGACTGTGTTAAATACCTAGGTGTTTTAATTGATAACAATTTAACTTGGTCAAATCACGTTAAACATGTCACAATAAAAGTATCAAAAGGGATTGGTATCTTATCTAAGATAAGACATTATGCACCCAAAAATGTATTAATAAATATATATAATGCTTTTGTTTCTCCGCATATCAATTATGCTATTACGAACTGGGGTGGAACCTACCCCACTATTTTAGATGAGCTAACTAAATGCCTCAAGAAAGCAGCAAGAATAACTAACTTTAAAAAACAGTTTGAGCATTCTAAACCATCCTTTAAAGCTCTGAATACATTAAATCTTGAAGACACTTATAAGTTAGAATGTGCCAAATTCTTTTTTGAAATTTCTAAAGGGCAAAACACTGCCCTGTTTTCAAGTTTTTTTCAAAAGACAAAAGACCAACACCATTATGGTACAAGACAAGCAAGGTCTGGAAAACTTTACATCCCAACTGTAAGAACAAATTATAAGAAACACTTTATCTCTTATTCAGGCATAAAAATTTGGAACAGCATCCCTGAAGATATTCGTAATTCTCCGAGTAAAAAACTTTTTGTTAAGGTTTATAAGAGAATGCTCTTACAAGAATATTAAGAATTTGTTTTTCTCAAATAGTTTTGAGTGAAAATAAATTTTTTCCCCTGTGCTTTCTGTTTTTCTTTTTATCTTCCTTTTCCTTTTTCTTTTCATCTGCTTTATAATGAACCAAATCAAAAAGGATTAAATTATAAACTTTTAAAAATATTTTTAATACCTAGTAGTTCAAATGTTCTGTTAACAAATACGTCACTGAGGGCACATGGCTCGAAAGCTCTTCAGAGTTCTATTCATGTGTCCGTCAGCAATCTTTGTATTTAGATATTTAATTAGTTTTTAATGATCCTTTAGAGTTTGTTGAAGTTTTGTAAACAACATCTTCTTTTGATTTAAAACATTTGCTTGTAATATTTGCTGAAAATATGATATGATATGATATGATATGAGCAATTGCAAAGTGATACCACTCAAATTTTCCTTGTTCATTTCTTTTTCAATTATCTCGTGGAGTATTATCAGATAAAAGGATTGTTGATGAACAGAAGAGAATAATATCCAAAGAGAGTAAACAGAAAATTACAAGGGGTATGTTTTCGTGCATCGTGAAAACTGGAGTAAATGCTATGACTGTGACTTCCTTCATTTTCATGATGTGCCTTTCTTTTGGGACATAGAGTTCAATTCAGGAGAAAGGAGACCCTGGAGGCGTCAGATTGCATGCATGCCAAAAAATGCCCTTTTTTGAAAATGGTAGACTAAGGACAAGCTGAATTGGAAAAGAGATTCTCTGTGGCATCTTCTCATGGCATTTGCTGTTGGAATGTTAATGGCTTGAAATCCAACAAGGTAAAAAAAATTAGGGCTAAAGAATCAATTTTTTTTCTCCAGTTTATTGAAGAAAAACGATTTGATTTGTTTTAGTGAAACATGGAGGGATATGAAACAGATCCCGTAGAACTTAACTTAGATGAAAACTTTCTTGAATTTCACTATGACGGCGCTAGACAGTATAAAAGAGGAAGGTCTTCCAGTAGTATGTCATTACTAATTCGCAAATCAATAGCGAAATTTGTTTCAATTTTGTATGCTGATAGCTATCACTGTTGGTGCTAGGTTGACAGGACATATTTACCTGTCAATTCAAATCTGCTTATTTGCTTTGTATATATTCCACCTAGTGATTCACAATGGGCTAAATCAAATAAATCTCTTAGTTTTGAATCTTTGCAAGACGATGCCCATTATGAACAGCAAGGTTGTGTTCTCATTTATGGTGATTTTAACCCTTTCAGGGCGGGAAGGGCCATATGGCCCAACACAATTGAACTGTCAAAATCTCGGCCCAATGACGTTGTTTTCCTTCAAAGAATGCATAGTCAGTTCCCCCAACTTTAAATTTGCAAACAATTGTTCTGGGACCTATACATGAAGTACTTAGCCGGCCAAAGGTTTGTTTGGAAAGAATGGTCAAGTGATCAGAAGTTGCAAATGTTTATCTATGAATAACAGGTAAGAAATTACACTTAACCACTGGATAAAAACTAGTTTCTAGTAAATAAAGCCTTTAATTATTCATAAAATACACTTATAAAATATTTGAAATCATGAGAAATCTGTAGAACTTTATTTTTTGAGCTGGGCCATATGGCCCTTCCAGCCTAATGAAACTCAATGGGCCTAGGCAGCCTAATCGAACATTGTACTTTTTCAGTATTTATTGTATGAAACTGATAGCAAATTGATGTATTTTATTATTTATGTGTTTTTATTTCAATAATTTTAGGTTAACCTGCATTAATTGCTAATAATTTTGGTGTATCTGAGCGTTTTGAAGATGAAAATGGATGGTTGGTTGTTGATCCAGATTTTGGTGAAAACTCTGAGGGTGAAACAGACTCCAGTGAAGAAGAGATTGATAATTATGATTCGGATGATGATGTACCTTTGGCAGACATAGTTCCTCTGGCTGGTCTTGCACCTAAAGAGCCTGAAAACCCTCAGCCTCCTGCTTATAGATGGACATCGGACCAACATGGGGCATATGTTCTATCAGAACACTAATGTTGACATCAACGGAATTGAGAATCCAATCGACTATTTTAAGAAGTTTTTCTCAGATGAAATGATCCAGTTAATATGTGATCAAACAAACCTCTATTCCACCCAAAGCAATATTGTGAGAGGAAGCATTGGAACAACAAAGGGTGAAATTGAAAGACTTCTTGCTGTTTTTCTGAAGATGTGCATTGTACACATGCCAAAGTATTATATGTATTGGGAAGGACCTACCAGATATGAGGCTGTTGCAAGTCTCATCGCTTGAAGCAGCTGAAAAAGTATTTGCATTTTAATGACAATACACTTGCTCCTAAAAGAGATGACGATAACTTTGTTAAACTCTTCAAAGTCCGTCCTCTTCTGAGATCCCTGAAAAGAAACTGTCTGAAAGTAATCCCAGAAAAAGACCATTCCATAGATGAGCAGATTATCTCTTTCAAAGGAAGAAGTAGTCTGCGTCGTTACCTGCCAAACAAACCTAAGAAATGGGGTTTCAAGGTGTATTCCCATAATGGTAAGAGTGGCTTTTGCTACTCTTCTGAAATTGATGGTGCATCTGACCCTCAAGAATGCACACTTGGCCCTGAAGACAGCTGTGGATATGTATCTGGAGATATTGTTCTGAGAATGTGTCAAACGCTGCCAAAGCACAAGAATTACAAAGTGTACTTTGACAATTATTTCAACTTTCCAGAATTATTAATCAAACTGAAGGCATGGGGAATGCCTGCAACTGGAACAATTTGAGCAGATCGTCTCAGAGGCTGTGAGAAAACACTTCTTAGTGAAAAAGAGTTGAAAAAGAATGGAAGGGGATCATTTTCTGGTGCGATTGATCTTAATTCTAGCATCAGATTTGTCAGATGGGTTGACAATAAGCTTGTCCAGCTTGATTGAAACTATGTTTTTATTGATCCTGCAGACACTGTGGAAAGGTGGTCAAGAAAAGAACGCAAGTTTCTTGAAGTACGAAGACCCAACATTGTAAAGATTTTAAATGGAGGAATGGGTGGTGTCGTCCTGTTTGACATGTTCCAAGCACTATATCGACTCCACCACAAAAGCAAAAAAGGCTACATGCGGTTCTTTCCTGGGCGTTGGCATCTGCAACAATAAATGGATGGTGCCTGTATCGCAGGATTTGCAAACAAAATGGAATTCCATCTGCAAGACAAGATGATCTTCTCCATTTTGTTTCTTCAGTGTCAGCATAATTAGCAAAGGGGCAGTCAGTGAGAAGAGGAAGGGGATTACAATCCTGATGATAATTTAGATTCCAGAGAATCCCAAGATGCTTCTACTGTAAATTCTAATGGTCGTCTCCTTCTTGAATTCTGTAAAACTACGGGTTTAAGGATACTAAATGGCAGAATTGATCCATCTAATTCGTCTGCGTTCTCTTGCTTTACTCAAAATGGTAATAGTGTAGTTGATTATGTTCTCTTGAAAGATTGGAACTTTCATTTAATTAGGTCTTTTCATATTGGATCTTTTCATGATTTTTCAGACCATGCTCAATTGGAAATTGTGGTTTTGGTGGATCGGATTCTTCTCCTGTTAATACTAAACAATCTAATCTAAATAGTCATGAACTTGTAAATATTTCGATCAACTGTTTATAATCTGTCAATCCTTTTCGAAGTGGACATAGAGGATATAATAAAGCTAAATGGTTTGATGATGATTGTAAGTCTTTTAAGAGGATACTCAACTCCGCTAGAAAATCATACCAAAAATGACTAAGATTAAACTACACATGTACAGATTCACTTGCTGTTCTACGTGCTTAATATTTTGATGCACGAAAACAGTATAAAAGGGTTTTGAAAAAGAAACGTAAACGGTTTATGGAGTTAGAAAAGACCAAGCTGCTCAGCTTAAAAACTAATGATCCAAAACTATTGCTAATCAAATAAATCAATATATGGAAGATAAACTCTCCCTGTTGCTCTGTGGCTTTCGAAAGGGCTATGAGAACCAACATGCTCAGATAAGATCCTAAGAGAAATTTGGACCAGATGGATGGCTTTTTGTACAAACTTGAAAGCAATGGAATTTCTTGGAATTTATTAATTCTAATCAAATGTTTCTTATGCAATCGTGAACAGAGGGTTTTCTTGAATGCTACAACTTCTGATTAGGAGACTATTACATCAGGTGCTCTACAAGGTTCGGTACTTGGACCTCTTTTTTCTTAACCCTTCCCCTGTTTGTGTCCCACTGTGTCCTACAAGAATAAAAATCGGGTGAAAAACGAAAGTTGTTAGATTTTGCTAAAAATGAGTAGAGCCCCTCTCTGCAATTTGGAGTGCTGATCTCGAATCTTAAATCAAGTTTGGAAAATTCGAATCTCTTGGGGGACAAATGGGGGCAAATGGAGGCAAGAAAATGAACGTTGTTCAATTTTGCTAAAACTTAGTAGGGTGGGGTAACTTGGGGTGCTGATTTTGAAACTGAACTTAATTTTCGAAAATTTGAAGATCTTGGGGGACAAAGGGGGGCCTAATGGGGGCAAGAAAATGAAAGTTGTTTGAGTTTGCTAAAATTTAGTAGGGGAGTGTAATTTTGAGTGCTGATCTCGAATCTGAACTTAATTTTTGAAAATTCGAACTTCTTGGAGGACAAAATGGGGACAAGAAAATGAAAGTTGTTCACTTTTGCTAAACGATATCAAGTATTTTAAGGATGCTGAATATTTTAACAACATGCTGGTCTAAATGCCTCATGCTTGACATTCCTGCTCAGCCTGATCATATGATTGACTTGAATGATTCTTATTTCGTCTCGACTCTAGCTATTAAAAGAGTCGATGGAAGCGATATTGGAAAAACCACCGCAGAATTTGCTGGAGTAATGAATAATATTGGTCAATCCATGTGGAAGCAGATGGTGTTGGTTTTCAATGACATTCCCGTCACAGAAGCAACTGGAATGTATGCCTATCAATCTTCCTTGGAAACAAGATCTGCACCATGTTATGATAAAAAAAATTTTGACAAAACCCCATGTTAAAATTTGTAATCAAAGCCAATGCTGCCTGGTGTTCGTCTTCAGTGGCGATTGAGTCCAAACAGTGATGTGTTTTGTTTGATGAGGAAAACTGGAAACACTTCAAGTCTGTACATTTCCGAAGGAAACTGGTGCTTCGTCACAAACATGTTAAAGATGATGTATTGTAAGGAATTGAAAGAACACTTTTGAAAACTAATGCAATTTACCCAGTCTGTCAACCTCATATGGCAAGCTATTTGATCAATACCGCAACAACCAGTTGGGTTCAAGACAATGTGTTACAAACACATTACAAACAGATTGTTTTTTGCGCTGGTTGATAATTCATCATTTAATGGAGCGGATGAAGGAAATCCATTTAACTTTGAACATGTTTTGGTTTCTGCAGTTCAAGTGACTGTTGACAATTAAGAAGTTACCCCACCGCTAAGATTGAATTATGATGATGATGATTACTTTGATGCCTACAGTCGTTTGGTGACTAGCTTGAATAATTCACCTAGCCTAATCGATTATGATAGATTCAAACAAGGATCAGCAATCAATGGTTTTGCAATCGGTTTGACAAAACAACACGGTATAAACAGCTGGTAGTAAGTGGTGGTTTTGAAAAAAACCGTTTTGCTTGATTTGATGCAGAAGAAGAAGAAGCCTAAGCTCTCTCTCCATGAAAAGGGTCAAGTTTTAATAAGAAATTAAATTGAGAATTTAGTTGAGGAATTGAAACGAAGAATTGAAGTGAGAGATTCTAGGCGCAGCCGGGTCTCAGAACTTCGTAAGTACTTCGTAAGTTTCACGGTTTTTTAGAATAAGTTATAGTCAAACAAATAAAAATGAAACATCCTTAAATAAGCAAGAAATATTTATTATAAGTTAAAATGGTACGAAAACTACATTTCTAAGACTTTTCTATAAAAAAGTAGGGAAAAGTTAAACGTACTTACCACAATTCCAAGAAATTTTCCAAGAGTGTTTACCTTTGCTGACGTGACGCAAAATTTAGATTTTCCGGCGATAAAATCCTTGTCATGTGACGGGTCGTCATAAGAATAGATCTGATTGGTTGGTTGATTATGTTTCCGACTTACGACAATCTGATTGGTTAGAACTTTCTAGAACTTTTCGAAGACTTTTCGAAGACCAGATCCGATTTGTTAGAACTTTCCAGAAGTTTCCAAAATGTTCCGCAAGATTCTTGAAACGAGAAATCCTACAATCTGATTGGTTAATAATTTGAACATTATGTTTGATCAATCTATACAATCCATGCGTAAGGCGAAATGAGTTCAGTTAGAAATTAATCATGAAGAGGTCACACGAAGAGGAGAGCTCAGCTGCTAATAATAGTAAGCGAAGAAAAATCGCTTGTGATGTATGTGGGAAAATGTTTGACAGAATGTTAAATCTCGCATAACATAAGCGAACAGCACATGATATAGCGAACAGCACAAGCGAACAGAACTATGGTTACAGAACCACAACCCACATTCAGAACCACCGTACAGGTGTTGTTAATGTCAGAGTATGACTATGTTGAAGATCAGATAGTTGAAGCTATCAACACACTACGAGATAAGGTTGATGAATTCTTGGAGAATGGAAGTGGTTGGATATTTACAAAGTTTACCCAACTGCAAGTGAAGATGTTTGATTATTATGCAATTCGTGGTGGAAAGTATTTGCAACTACGGATATACATAAAAAACAAGCGAGCCGTCATCAATGTACAGAACGAAGACGATAAATGCTTCATCTGGGCAATTTTATCAGCTCTACATCCACCAGCAAAACATCCAGAGAGGGTTACAAAGTATTACTCATACTGGGATGAACTTAACTACAAAGGATTTACATATCCAGTAAAAGCAACTGATAAAAAGCTGATTAATACATTTGAAATAAACAACAACATTTCAATCAACATCTATATGGATGAAGATGGTGAAATTGTACCAGTAAGAATAACTGAAGTTAAACGTGAAAAACATGTGCATTTGCTATTGATATTCAATGATGATGGCGAGAGTCACTATTGCTGGATAAATGACTTTAGACGTCTTTTAGCAGGTCGTGATGGTCACAAACATAACCGAAAACGTTTTATCTGTCCTCTATGCTGTTCGGGGTGTACAACTCAAGAAAGGTTGGAAAAGCATGAAAAGCTATGTCAAGCCCCTCCAGCTGTTGAATATCCCCAAGATATAGAATTGAAGTTTGAACTTTTCAAACATCAGAGCTGGCTACCATTTATCATCTATGCAGATACCGAATCCATTCTGGAAAGCTCAAACAGGAGAGCTGCTTATCAAGAACACAAACCGATCAGTTATTGCATTTATCTCAAATCAATCGATGATAGATGGCAACAACCGTTGGAATGCTATACTGGTGAAGACTGCATGGAGGTGTTGATGAATCGACTAGATGAATTGAATGAAGAAATCCGAGCAGTGTTCAAGAAAACCATGCCGATGATTAGATTAGAAAAGGCAAGACATAATATGGCTACACACTGCTATTGCTGCAAGTAGCTATTTGATGACATGGATAAAAAGAAAGTCAAAGATCATTGCCACATTACCGGGAAATACAGAGGACCGGCTTGCAAGTATTGTAACTTTAATCATCTGAATATAATAGCAAACACTCACCTGATCCTGATCGTCTTCCACAATCTGAAATTGTATGACATGCACCATGTTCTGAAGAATTTAAGAGGTAGAAATACAAAGATCATTGCCAATTCGAAAGAAAAGATCATTACGGCACAGATTGGTTCTCATACTGACGTGAATGAAGATGGTAAGGAAAGAAATATTCGTGGAATCAAGTACATTGACTCCTTTGCATTCCTAAGTACAAATTTAGCAACACTTGCCGGCAACCTACCGAAAGAACAATTCGTCTCTGTGAAAGGCTACCTACATGATGAGATTACTCAACAGCAGTATCCTGATATACCGAGAAATGAAGAGGAAAGAGTTACAGAATTGAAAAGAGAACGCCACAGAATGTTTGAACCTGGTGTAACATTTAAAAACCTGCTAAAAGATGAAGATGTTTAGATTATAGAAATTTGAAAATACCATCAAGGAGAGATTTGACAGATGCTGAAGCTGAAGAAGTTGAGAGAGCATTTGAGTTGCTGACAAGAAAAGTTTTTTATCCCTACGATTGGGTGGATATTGCAGAGAAAATGGAAGAATCATCTCTACCACCGAAAGAAGCAGTTTACAACAAACTCAATGATTCTGACACCAGTGATGAAGATTATGGACATGCTCAACAGGTTTGGCAATTTTTCAACTGTCAGACTTTTCAAGATTATCATGAACTCTACTTGAAAACTGATGTGTTGCTGTTGACTGATATATTCGAATCGTTCAGAGCACAGAGTCTGGAATTCTACGGGCTCGATCCTGCACATTATCTAACTGCTCCTTTGCTGGCCTGGGATGCAATGCAGAAGATGACTGGTGTGAAGCTGGAATTGTTATCCCAAGAAAAGAAGGACATTCTACTTATGATTGCAGATGGCATTCGTGGTGGTGTCTCGATAGCAGTGAAACGGAACGCTAAATTAACAGAAAACAACACGCTGATGTATCTGGATACAAACAATCTTTATGCATGGGCAATGTCGCAGCCAATGCCGTATGGTGGTTTCAAACAGTTTACAAAAGAAGAAATCAGAAATACAGACATCCATGCTTTGCTAACAAGATCAAATGAAGATGTTGGTTATATTCTCAAAGTCGATTTGGAATATCCAGCCGAGTTACACGATCATCATGCAGATCTACCATTGGCGTCGCAAAGATTGCAGGTTCAAGAAGACATGCTATCAGAACATCAAAAGAACGCTGACGAAGAACTTTTCAATGGAAAAAAGTTTAAGTCAACACCGAAGCTAATACCAAATCTATTTAACAAAGAAGAATACCTCATGCATGAAAGAAATTTGAAGCAGTGTTTGGAATTGGGTTTGAAGCTGACAAAAGTTCATGAAATCATTGAATTCAAGTCTATGGTTGAAAGAATACATTGATTTTAATACCCAGAATAGAACACATGCAAGAAACGACTTTGAAAAAGATCTGTTCAAGTTGATGAACAATTCCGTGTTTGGGAAGACAAAGGAAAATGTTCGAAATTATGGACGTTTTGAAATCTGTTCTGATAGAGAAGTCTTGAGAAAATGGGTAAGAAATCCAAACTTTTACGGAGTAATTGAAATCAATGAAGACACGTTTTTGGTTGAGAAAAAGTTGAGGGAAGTTACACTCAACAAACCAATGTATATTGGTTTCAGCATATTGGATATTAGCAAAACATTGATGTTGTAAAAAAATAAATCGTTATCTAACTTGTTCTGAATGTTGAAATATTTATTAACCATTGAGTTCATTGAAACGTTTTTTGTTCTATTAATTAGAAAGAATACACAATGTTGTCCACATGTAGCAGTCTCATAGAATTGAACTTGAACCTTATTATAAGCGAGCTTGAAGGAACTAGTAAAGTCTAGAAATTCTTTCAACATAGGAGGTTCACCAAACGAATCATAGAAATCCAATCAACCATCATCAGCAATATAGACAGCTACCCAGTGGGTTCCTTTACCAGTAAAATTATCTTCATTGAAAATAACTGAACAAGGTAGAGAATGAATGTCAATGTTTTTGATTTCATCTTTCCCGAATGAGTCATGGAAATGAGGTAGCTTTTCACGTTTTGCAAGTAAGTTATTAATGGTTATATCATCCATAATTACCAATCTCGAATGACGTTTTTATGACTATCAATTTGAATGACCCTATCAAATTCACCCAAAATTACAATGTTCATCAAACTATCAACAGATCTTGCAAAATTTATACTTATTCTCAGATTACCCTCTCTTTTAAGCAAGTATTGCTCATCTGCACAGTTTCCTTTAGGTGTCAAATCAAACCCATAGATTGCTGATCCTTGTTTGAATCTATCATAACCAATTAGGCTAGGTGAATTATTCAAGCTAGTCACCAAGCGACTGTAGGCATCAAAGTAATCATCATCATCATAACTCAATCTTAGAGGTGGGGTATTTTGTCAACAGTTACTTGAACAGCAGAAACAGAAACATGTTCAAACTCAAACAGATTTTCTTCATCCGCTCCATTGAATGATGAATTATCGACCAGCGCAAAAAACAATCTGTTTGGAATCTTTCCGTTGAACACATTATCTTGAACCGAACTGGTTGTTGCGGTATTGATTAAGTAGCTTGCCATGTGAGGTTGACAGACGTTCATTACGTTCTTTCAATTCCTTTCAATATATCATCTTTAACATGTTTGTGACGAAGCACCAGTTTCACTTTCAAATGTACAGATGTGAAGTGTTTCCAGTCTTCCTCATCAAACAAAACACATCACTGTTTGGACTCAATCGCCATTGAAGACGAACACCAGGCAGCAAGTATTTGCTTTGATTGCAAATGTTAACATGAGATTTTGTCAACACTTTAACCTTTTCACTATCATCAAATGGTGCAGATCTTGCATTTAAACCCAGATTTTTGATGCTGATGTGGTTGTTGGAAAGCCAACATTTTCTTTGCCAATCATGTCGCTGGTCCAGTTTGTCATTTTCAAATAGTTTTTAGCTCTTGTTTCATCAAACATTAGAATTGTTTCCAAGTAAGATTGATAGGCCTACATTCCATTTGCTTCTGTGACGGGAGTGTCACTCAAAATCAACTCTATCTGCTTCCACATGGATTGACCAATATTATTTATTACTCCACCAAATTCTGCAGTGGTTTTTCCAATATTACTTCCATCGGCTCTTTTTATAGCTAGAGTTGAAACGAAATAAGAATGATTCAAGTCAATCATATGATCAGGCTTAGCAGGAATGTCAAACACAACAGTTTGTTTTGAGGCATTGAGAGCAGCAGTTTGCGGAAAATATTCTACATCTTTAAAATACTTGACATCATTTTGAATTACTGGTGAGCAGAATAAATCCAAACTTTCACTAGGACATTCAGTATATTCTGGCTTTATACTCATTGTTGCAAATTCTTCTTCAACAGTTTCTTCAACAAAGTTTTTCTCAAATCAGGTTGCTTAGCTTTCTTACCTTTCTTCACCGACAGCTTAGGTATGAATATCCCTCTCATGGTGCTTTCTTTTATAGATCTTTTAGGAAAAACTCTTGATTTCTTACCAGCAGACGATTTCTTACCAGCAGGCGATTTCTTACCAGCAGGCGATTTCTTGACAGATTTCTTCACAACATCGGCAATTTCTTCAGTAGCCTTCCTTTTAGTTCCTTTCATAGAAGATTTGGCAGTATCTTTTACAACTTCTCCAACATTCTCACATCTTCAACAGGCTCAAACAATTCCGGTTGATTTGTTCCCGAGATCCACATAAGATTGGGATATTGTCTGCCATTATCAATTATATTGTTATAATTTTTCAACAGATTTTCTACCCAAGTCGTTATACCGCTTCCGCTTACTCCAGGTCAAATCAAAGAAAAAGGTGCTTTAAATCTCAAATCATAACTCATATTTATAACAAATTTTAAACATCTCATACAACAGGTAACATCTATTTGCAACAAATTCTTACCATATAGCTATAACATCAAACTAATATCTATAATAATGAACTAATGTTCACCTAATTTTAAACATCTCATGAATAACAGTCTAGGCAAATGCCATTATTAAATTGTTATTAGTTTGTTATTCTGCTCAATATTTGCAGCAGATACATCGATGTGAAGAGACTTGGATGAGATAATTCATCAATTTCAACTCGAATCTTGGTTCTATGGTAAAGTCAACCATTCTTCTTCTTCAGCTCATCAAACATTGGTTTCTCAAACAATGCTTTCCCTTCAGCCAGCATGTCGGAGTTAACGTAACTAATGTGATATGATAGAAATCTGAAAGCATTATGTACCATACAATCTTGTTTATGATCAGCAGCATCAATTTGTTTTGCCCACATCTCTGTAGTTGCACAATTTTCACACTACTCTTTTGCTTTGTTGAAAATGTATTTCAGGAGAATTTCGGCATATGCTTCTTGCACTTGAACATCAATCTTTGTTGGATCTTCTTCTTGTTTCTTTTTCTTCTTTTGAATCTGCTCATCATCATCACTCGCTGGTCTTTTCTGGGATGGTTGCGGTGGAAGCATTTTCAGATCAGCAAGCTTTCCATATAATGCTTTCAGCATTTCTTCTTTAAGATTTATTCTCGTCTTTGATGGCTTCTCATTCTTCCATCTTCGGATTCCAAGACAGAGTCGTAGAGCGAAACCAGCTTATCCTCATATGCTTCTTCTTTACTCAAAACTTCAGTGTACAGTGTTAGAAACTGCGTAATCCTGCCACCATACTGCTTTGATTGAATGTGTACTTTGTTCTTCTCAAACAGACTTTCAGCATCTTCTCCGAGGAACTAAAATTGATTGTTTATGTTTTCATCAACTATTTCCAAGAGACGAGAAAGCGCTGCATGAGAAATACCCATTGATTTTACAGCTAATGCATCTTTTATTGTATCTTTCACCCCTAACAACCATTTGTTAGAACCAGACTGGACGGCAATTGATGACTTTATTAGGCCCTCTTCATCTCTAACTTCATAAATTGTAGCCATGATTTTTTAAGCTTCACACTCTACGACGACTTGTTACAACTGAACTGGTTTGGTTTTGCGCATCGATTTTATAGATTGATTGAACGTGACGTTTGAATTATTAACCAATCAGATTGCAGGATTTCTTCTGGAACTTTCTGGAAACTTCTGGAAAGTTCCAATCAAACAGATCACTACTTCATTTTTAGTAACGTGAAAACCGGTTTAGCTAATTTTTCTCTTCTTTTGCCTGTGTTTTCTGGTTGTTTTCCTACCACCATTAAGTCGCTTTCTACGCTTTCTTCTCACACCACCACCAGCTAGTTTTCTTAAACCAGTCTCAACACCTAAACCAGTTGCAGCTATGGCACCGCCTTTTGCTTTTGCTCCATTTAATGCGAATTTCTTTACGGCTTGTTTGCTAATATTTCTTGTCACTGCTCCTCCTCCTTGCTTAATTGCTTGTCTAACTGCTGCTCGCGCTTTTGTGGACCCCATCTTTCTAGAATTTCCTAATGCTGACTCTCTTTTATAACCACCTCTCATCAACTCAGTTGCTTCCTGTCCGCCATCATTTTTTAACATATTGTCAATAATCATTGAAGTAATAATAGTTCCTGCTAGTGATGCCATTATTTGAAATCGGATTTTTTAGCATATGCGAATTTATTCAGCATTTTCTTTGGTACTCCGGCAGCTCTCCAGACTTCTCTAGGGATAAATTTTAAAGGTTTAAATTTTTTCCACCCCTTTTTCCTGATTCGTGGTTTCAATTCGCGCTGTAAGCCTGGTAATGGTGTTATCCCAATCGCTGTTTTGGCGATCCAATTTTGAATGTTTTTTAAAAAGCCCTGTACCTCTAATTCTCTTTGTACGCTGTTTCTTTCTACCCTGCCTCTTACGCTTACCCATCTTTAATTACTAGGTGCATGTATTGTATTTATAAGAGATTTGAGATGAGCTAGATATTCTTGTAAATTCTTATTAGATTTTCTTAGGTCCTTAATATACTTTTCTTGATCTTCCCATATTACGTATTTGTTAGTCAGGAACCAATACAAGAGTCCGTAGAATTCCAGACTATGTGCTCTGAACTATTTGAATATATCAGCCAACAGCAGCACACCAGTTTTCAGTAGGTAGCAAAGCAATGGCTCGACTATCACGGGGGTCTGACTATCAGTGACGTCATCAGTGACGTCATCAGGTTGTGCTATAGTGTGACAGTTTTTATGGATCTAGGGCGATGGTTTCTCCAATCTCGTTTTCAAGAGTCATCTGATTCTAATGACATCATCAGATGACGGCATAGTGTCATGATTTTTTTATCTAGCGCGGTGGTTTATCCAACCTCGTTTTCAAGAGTCTTTGAGAAAGCAGTGTAACACACAGATGTTGAAAAATAACAGAGGTTCAAGCATGAAAACAATAAGTTGACAATTGAATTATTAAATTGAATTATCAAATTGAATTATTTAACAACAAGCTGGCAATACTTCTATATGAAGGGAAAACAAACTGGTAATTGAATTGAATTATTGAATTATTAAATTATAGATACAACATCATTCGAGCGAGAATATAACCCTTATATAGAATTCATGAGATTAATCCCAACAATTTAACAATGAACTAATGAAGAAGAATAATTTTCTAAAAATTTTCTGAATACAACTGATATTAGTTAATAATTCATATTAAATATACACCTATAGAGCATATCATCTCTATAAAAACATGAATGGGAAGTATTTTAAAAAATATCGTTTATGCAAGAGTATATTTTTTGGAGATATTTAACGTTTAGTTTGAAATAATGTTGCTTCATCAACTATCGCAAGTATTGGATATATAGACTGGATTATAAGCCTTAATGAGCAGCATTGTCATATCGACATTCTGCATCAATAATAAAGGACATCTAGGAGTGGAACAAAGTTGGAATAGTTTACTTTGTTTCATCATTAGTAACTTTTAATGTTTAGCCAGTGTTTTATAAGTGTTTTACATTGAGAGGAGATTAGGATAACTTCAAAGTATTTAAGATGCCATAACAGAACAAAACAGTAAACAATATCAAATTGTTACACAGGGGTCTGTACTGTTGCTCGGTTTGGGGTTGCTGTGGTGTTACTGGTATTGACCAGCTACAGAAACTGCAAAATCGAGCTGCTAGGATAATAACTGACAGCAGCTTCAATACCCCAAGCTTACCACTTATGGAAGAGCTAGGTTGGAAGACTATTAAACAGCTCATTGACATAGAGTCAAAAACAATGGTCTTCAAATCACTTAATGACCTAGCTCCACAATATATGCAAAATCTCTTTAAAAGGAACTCTCAATGCACCACTGGTTGCCTCAGAAACACAAACACTGACCTGAGGCCTCCACTGAAGAAAACTACAAATGGGCAAAATTTTTTTTCTTTTAGAGGTGTAAAACTGGGGAATAGCCTGTCAGCTGAGTCAAAAAAGGCATTCTCTCTTGAAATCTTTAAAAAATACCAAGGGGTCTCAATAGAGTTTGGAATTACTTTTTACGTCTTCTTTATTTTCATTTTTGGGAATTTTTTAACTTTCAAGATTTTAAAGTATTTTCGCTTAATTAAGTTCAATTTCGATTTATTTATTTATTATCGGAGGGCCTATTGTAAATCAGCCTTGGCTGAATTAGCAACCCTCCTTAAACAATTGAAATGAAATGAAACGAAAAAATGAAATGTCTATCTGGGTATGGGTGGTCAAGGGTGTATGATGATTATTATGCAAGTCTGTTACTCTTGTTAAATTCGCTACACTCGTTACACATGTTACGTAGGGGTCTGTCTATCTAGGTATGGGCTGACTGCATGGTCAAGGTTACATGATGATTATTATGCAAGTCTGTTACTCTTGTTACATTTGTTACACTCATTACGCATGTTACATAGGGGTCTGTCTATCTGGGTAATGGCTGACTGTGTGGTCAAGGGTGCATGATGATTATTATGCAAGTCTGTTACTCTTGTTACATTCGTTACACTTGTTACGCATGTTACAAAGGAGTCTGTCTATCTGGGTATGGTCTGACTGCGTGGTCAAGGTTACATGATGATTATAATGCAAGTCTTTTACTCTTGTTACATTCGTTACACTTGTTATGCATGTTACATATGGGTCTGTCTATCTGGGTATGGGCTGACTGTGTGGTCAATGGTGTATGATGATTATTATGCAAGTCTGTTACTCTTGTTACATTCATTACACTCGATACACATGATACATTGGGGTCTGTCTATCTGGGTATTGGCTGACTGCGTGGTCAAGGTTACATGATGATTATTATGCAAGGGTATGGGCTGACTGTGTTGTCAAGGAGACTTGATGATTATTGTTCAAGTCTGTCTATTTGTCTATCAAGATTATTATACGATTATAAAATAGTAACTGAAAATGACAAGGTTCACTACCGTCCCAAAGCTATAATAGGGCTTCAAGCTTCCAAATAGCTCTATTGTTATGCAAATGATTATTAAAACTGCTCTTTGCCAATCCAGATAAGTGCTGCTAGTGGTTCTACATGAAACTGTAATAATGTTAGTTTATTGATTTGAATGAAAGTGGCTATGATAGCTGCACAGCTTGATAATATCTCAAGAACCCAGAGTCGAGTTTGAAGGCATCTATCGTTGCTTAAAAATTGCATCAAACTGAAAAGAAATGTTTTTACTTGGGCCAACAGTTAGCCATTCAGACAAAAAAGATTAATAAATAAAAAATATTAACTGAGAGACGCAAGAGAAGGCAGGCAGCCAAATAGCAAAAGTAGCTTCCATCAGGAAAACCTTGTCTTTATATTCAAGGTCATATGCTTCCTCTTCAATTAATCCTTTCAGCCCCTCATGATCCGGAGAGTTGTTTTCCTTCATCAACTTTTGGTAAAGCTCTGCTCGATACTCATATTAGATTTGTCCTCAAAGTGCAGTTAACTTCCCATCATGCATATGTATATCACCATTCCATATTCCGCACCCTGACTCGTGTAGGGATTCTTTAATGTCAGTAGCATCTGTTTTTAACAAGAAGCGCCCTTCAGGATTTGCTGTCTTCAACTCATCCAATGCTTTAACCTGTTAAAATTACGAAGGTAAGTGAAAGATGTGCGAGTAAGGAAACTGAGAAAGATAGTTAAATAAATGCTTTTGGTAAAAATATATATTTTCAGGCGTGTAAGCTGTACTCAGAAAGCAAGAACATGTGTGCATAGAAGAAAGTCGAAAGAGAGGCAGGCTGAAATCAAATTCAAATTTTTTCATAAAGAAGGAAGGGTGTAGCATAAGAATGATAGTAGGTTTCTAGAACAACTTCAACTTTACCTGCCACCCTGGATCTGTGGAGAATTCAAGTTGTGCCTCTTTCTTTTGGTGCTGTCTTTTGTTTGTGCAGGCAATATTAACTTTTGCATATTCAGGATCTTTCCACTTGTCTCTTGTCTCCACACTCCACATTGGTCCAAGAAAAAGCTTCAGGAAGTACCCACCAAAGTCAGCTTCAAGGGTGTCTGCTAATTCGTGTACAGACATTGTATTACTTGCAGGGAAAAATTCTATTTGGTACTGAAGGAAACCAAATGTCATCCTGTTTACTGACAGAACATGTTTTCCTTTCTGCCTATTCTGCCTATTGATTTATTGGTGCCATTTATAAACAAGATTACTCTTGCCATTTTGCTGTAAATATTTCATGTCATGGCAGCTATAGAAATGGTCACATACTTGCTTGGAATACTCAAAATGCCATTGGACATAGCATGGTTCAAAAAAAGGCGGTCAAGAAGTTATTCCTTATCGTCTATTTTCTCAAAAAGACTGAGAACCAAATGTATTTTATCTAGTCCATTTTCCATCAACTTTTCTAACATCACCTGCCTGGTTTGTTGGCTAATTATCTGCGATTGTCTTTCAAATCCTTCAAGGAACTGGCCATCTGTTAACAATTGTATTTTCTGTAATAAAGTTTCTAGTGATGTAAGATTGGCAGAAGTCGGAGTAACCAAAGGTGAAACACTACTGGAATTCAACTATTGATCCACATCTATTGTGGGAAACTTTTTCCTAAGAAAATATGTGTTTTTGTGGGAAACTTTGAAGTTTTGTAAGTCAGAAGATTTTCTTGTTCACTACCGGTGATCCAAGGAAATTCAAAAGGCGGGTCTTTCCGGTCTTTGGCAAAATAATTAGTCACAAAGGACAAAACAATTAAAGCAATTAACAATTCCAAAATCTCATGCACCCAATAATTTAGATTTTGATGAACTGCTAAGACAGACCAGACCAAATTTCGTCAGGCTAACCCCATACAAAGTGATGTGCTGTAATGTGGAGGATGTGCAGTACAGTAGAGGGCGCCAATACAACATGAAGGGATAACATCAGTATAGTGGAGGGTGCCAATACAACGTGGAGGCCTATCATCATGTAAGCGGAGGGATATCATTTTTAATGTGGAGGGATATCATAATGTAAGTGGAGGATGCGGAGTATCGTGGAGGTTTATCATCATGTAAGTGGAGGATGTGGAGTATCATGGAGAGTTATCATCATGTAAGTGGAGGGATATCATTTTTTATGTGGAGGGATATCATCATGTAAGTTGGGGATGCAGAGTATCATGGAGGGTTATCATCATGTAAGTGGAGGATGAGGAGTGTTGTGGAGGGTTATCATCATGTAAGTGGAGGGATGTCACTTTTAACTTGGAGGGTTATCATCATGTAAGTGGAGGGTTGCGACGAATACTGAAAAGTTTCACGGAAATTGCATGGAAGTTAGACAAAAGCGTAAAAGAAAGCAACATTTTGAGGAATTGGCATCTGATGAAAACCCAACCGACCCAAAAGTGGCCTTCAAGAAAGATTTGTATTTTTTTGTTTTGGTTATCATAAACTGCAGATTTAGGACCGGCTTGACAAACATAGAGACCTGCTTGCATCATTCCAATGCTTGACGCCTTAGTCTTCTTAATAAGACAGCAGCTGAAAACAAGGGTAGATTGGAAACAATATTCAGGATATTTGTGATGAAGATGATGAAATTTACCGCCAATATTCCATTTTTCAAACGAGAATTAAGGAAAGTAATGGTGTTAAAATTCCAAAGAAAGTTCGTTATGTGTTCAAAAGAAGAAACTGAAGATATTTAAATGGAAAGAGCAGCAATGTCATTGCAAGTTGCCAACAGGTGCTTTCAAATCTCTATTCACATCAAATCTCTACAAAACACTACCAAACCTTTACATATTGTATCACTCCTTTTTAATCATACCTGTAACAACAGCTGAAACGGAACTGTCATTTTCCTCGCTCAAGCTAATCAAAACTCAACAGAGATCAACAATGAAACATCAGTGAACAAACAACTTGGGAATTATCTTCATCAAACCACAAAGATCTATCGACATTGGTAAGGCCCTTGATATATTTGCATCGATGAAAGATAGAAGGAAGGATTTCATTTTATAGAGGCAAATGAAAAGAACAGCGTACATAACACCAGCGTTTTTTCTTTTGTTCATACAAAATATTTTTGATTTTCTGCAATCAATTAAATGTATCTTTGGTTGTCACACGTGCAACAATCAAATTATAAACAATGGTTCAATTATCATTTCTGACTGGGTGCGCTCTTCTTTTATTGCGTGTTAGGATAGGTCGAAAGCAAATAGCAGTTTTGCCACGTTACCTTTTTTACCAGAAAATTTTGTCGGAAAATTCAGCTATTTGCCCCCCAAGAAATTTTTGAATTTCTGCCACTGTTTAATGTAATCGTTCACTGCTTACCAAACAAAGAGATAGTCTAGCGCTGATCTGTTTTCTCGACTTCCTGCAGCAGCTTCTGAGAAACCTTTCTCTATTGTATATATATGTCTTCTGAGCATTAAATTTCATTAATTTTACTTATACTAACGGTGAAGAAAATGCCCCACCAGTTTTTTAGGTCTTTCCTATTGCCCTTTTTCTTATACAACGTTTTAATTATTAGATTCGTCCACCCATCTGAAGGTTCACAATTAGTGAATGCAGTATTAATTGCCTTTAGTACGGATTTTTGAAAACTGCTTCAGATTTTACAAATAAATTATTGATAAGGAGTCTATTCCTGGACTTTTACCTAATTTTAGTTCCTTTAGCACTTTTTTGAGTTCTACCATCGTGAAAGGCACGTCTCTCTGATGTTGTTTATTACTCTGTGATTTTATTATTTCAAAAAATAGCTTTTCTACTACTTTGAAATGATGTTTGTATTTGCCTTTGGCTTTCTATTTGTAAGAAGTTTTTTAAAATAATTGTAATTCTTTTCAAGGATGTCCTTCTTATCTGTTAGCTCCTTTCCAGAATCGTTTATAATAACCTGAGTTTTCTTCTTTTCTTTGCAAAATCTTAGACCTTATTTTGTAGAATTCTAAATTTTGTACTTTCATTTTCTTTAGCATGTTGATACCTCTTTATTTGTTTGTAATTCACTTTGTGCTTTTATTATCTTTCAGTTCAATAAGTCAATTTAAACTTTCATAACTTTTTCCTTTATAATATCTTTGTTTTAATTGCGTCCTTTAGTTTCTTTTTATGCAGTCTTTTCTCATTTCTAAGTTCTTTTTCGCAGGGATGCAGCCAGGAATTTTAAAGGGGGGGAGCCGAAAACCTTACAAAAAATATAATAGGAGGCAGGTAGAAGTCATGTGCCCCCTGCCATAGCCCACAACAGCCGGGGGTCTTGGGTGCTGTAAGCTCCTAGCGGTTCCAGGGCAGAGCCCTGGCAGGGGTCAAGGAGGTGGAGCCCCCAGAAGCTCATGAGATTTTGCCATTTATTTGGTCTTCAAATGGCTGCAAATCCTGCAAATTCTCATTATGTAAGCCATTATATAAACACAAAAATATACATACTGTATCTAGCAGTCCCTCCCAGAATATCTAACCCATTAGAAGAAAATGGCACTGTGAAAAAACGTTAAAAGCTCTAAAAAGCGCAATTTTTGATTACATATAGCTAGAGCAAACAAAACAATGAACGAGAGCAAGGGACTGCCTAGCGTTTTTAAAGTGGAGGCACTTAACAGGGACAAAAGAAAGTGTTAATGAGGGTCCGAGAGATGACCACAGTAAAATGTTTTTGAAATGACACCCCTAACAACGTTGCAAAATGCCCTTTTCAAAACGTCAGTGGAGGGGGCTGTAGTCCCTGCTAGCCCAATGGCCTTGCAGTGCCTGACAAGAACAAAATGACCTAACAGTCTTGTTTCAAAATCTTTAAACTAATATCAAGTTTGAATTTTTTAAATTGGCAAAATTATCAATGATAGAGTCAATATCAACATCATTTAGTGCCGTATGTATACATCAATGTCAGTCCCTTCAAACAATCTTCTAAGGTTCTGATTCTCAGGAATGTCTTCCCCAGTCATAATTTTGAAAATGTTCTCTCAACACTAGCAGTGGATATGGGCAATATGCTTGCTATGGTTAACAGGGCATGAATTGTGGGGAATACTGCTGGATCGCATAACTGAATCACACCGATATGATCAGAGGGAGACTCTTCTGTGTATTCTCTTTTCCATTTTACTACCCGTTGACGATACTGGGCTTGGACACTGATGCCATTATCATCTTGAGGATGGCGCAAAATATTATTTCATTCATGTATTCCCCTGTATGTATTCCAGAGTTGCTGAAAATCATTCTCGCAAACACCATCTTTCATACTCTTAATGGGTAGCAGTATGTCAAAGTTTGCAGTCTTTCTTCTTTTTTCACCAAATCTACAATCAAGCTGCTGTATCACATCATCCAAAAGCCGGTTGTATATCGTAACTCTGACGTAATCTTCTGTGTTTTCCACGTCAAAATTTTGGCGATAAACTGAACTGGAAGAAATTATTGGCTTTTTAATCTCTAATTGCAAGATAGCGATTGAATCGCAAATCCACTTGAAGATAGTAAAAAATCGCTGCTTGGAATGGATGCCGTCATCATTTAATGTGGCAATTATATTCTCAATATGACCAATCGCAACTCACAAGCAGGTGCCTTTCTCTTGCAAGCTCTTTGATACAAGATCGATGTTCGTTGTTACAGCTATGCAAGTGAACAAAGAGACTATAAAGGTGCTACTAGTAACCATTTTCAATAGGCACAAAGCATTCGCTCTTGCATCACTGTCTTTCCAGCCACTTATACTCATTAAGGTGCAAACTATTGGTACAAAGTTTGACACAAACCTCTCCAATGCTGTTGTTACTCTTTCTACTCATCTTGTTTCACAAAGTGATTGCAACCCTTCACTTTCATTGTGGTGGCTCGAAAGATTAATTGCAGCTTGTAGGTTGATTGGCTTTTTGTTGCTTTTCTTTAAAAATGTGGTTATTTTCTTGACAATGCTAATCATATCACGAATGGCAGGCAGCTTTGATGCATGAACCAATATCAGAGTTAGGCAGTGGGCTGAGCAGTGATAATAATCAGCAAATGAACATTGCTCTTTTACAAAGGCACTTGCACCAACCGCTGTTGAACTCATAACGGAAGCACCGTCATAGCTTTGACCGACAGCAGCATTCATTGGTAGGTCACAGCTTTCTATGACATTGAGAATTGCTTTCCCGAGGACCTGGCCTGTCAGCCTTGGCTCTTCGATTATCCAGAATACTTTGCTTTTCAACATCGTTATACCTTAAGCAAATTGACAGCTGCTCTATGGAAGATATATCTGTAGTTTCATCTGCCATGATTATGTAAAACCCAGCTTTCTTTGCTCTTGAAAAACTTTTTCTCTTATTGCATCTCCAATGCATCTAATGATATTGTTCTGAATCAGTACAGAAGTATAACACGCATTTCTCGGAGCAGTTTGTATGTGCGTCTTTATGTATTCTTTGTATGTATTCTTTATATGTTATCCAGATCCCCCCTCCTTTTTTGTCTTCTTAACTCTATGGGATTACTATATCCTTTTATTTTCAAAATTCTTTCAGAATTATTTTGCTTAGATTCTGATATGCATAATATTGATGGAACTATTTCTTTAGTTATTAATGTTAAGCTTTTTATTTTTGAATTTAAACCATTAGAATTTGAGTAGTAGATTCTTGTTTTATGCCTATCATGTTTTTTTTTATGTCTTTAGAGTGCTTACCTTTTGATTTACCTGTCTTTACACACGCCTGCATCCCAAGTGGAACAAGGGTGCTGTGGGGCTGGTTGAAATGGTACCTTGACCTCCTTTAACATTTCATTTTTAACTTGGTCCATTGAGTCTCTTACACATTGTTCTATAACGTTTATTATTTCTTTTTTTTTCTAGATCTTCCTTTCTTGTTTGCTTCTTGTGTGGATGTTCAAATCTGCAGTATGGACGTGTGCACATAGATTCCAGATAGCCCCTCAGTATTTTATTAGTTGTTCTAAGAAATTTGACTATTTGGCAGCGAAAGTTCTGATAATTTGATTCAGGTAAATTTAATACTTAGGAATCATAAAAATTAATTAAGTGGTGGAGTACTTTTCGTGGTAGATAATGAAGGATCACCCTACTCAACAACTGCAGAATTGGCTTGGGATATTTACGCATGTTAGACATAATTATTTATTCAGGCATACAATTTAATAATGAAAAGGATAACAAGAAGCTTCATATTTTCTAATAAAATGAAACAATGTTTCGCTTTATTACATACTATATATTCGACCACACTTTCCAGTGGTCATCTTCAGAGTGAATACAATTTCAACGATAAAAACCATTAAAAGCTATTTGAAAACGTTACTATAGTGACATCAACAGGGAACAATTGAAAAGTTCGTTAATGGAATAATTTCAGCGAAACAGACTTTTCTTGGCAATTGATTGATGGCTTTTTTCTTCTGATGAAAAGAGCTTCCGCAGTGGTTCTGACGTAATAGTTATTTAGTTCTTGTCCTTTTGAAAGGATTTCAAAGTTGTCAATTGACACTGGGCTATGTCCACTCTCTAAGGAATGGTTAAGTACTAGGGACCTGACATCTCTACCGGCATGTTCTTTTACTCGCTCATTTATCGTCGATTTGACTCACCAATATAGCTGGAAGAGCAAGTGGTGTCTGGGCAAGTAACTTCATAGACCATGCCATGTTCATGCTCTTTTGCTGTATCATCTTTAATTTTGAAGCTGGATCCAAGTTTAGTATTAGTGTAGATAACTTTTGTTTTATTGTTGTTATTAATTCTGTTTAATGTGGTTTTCAGCGATTTAACTAATTTTTCTCCCTTTTCTCCCTGATAAGGTAGCATGAGCATAGTCTCTTTTTTAGTAGTTGTTGTTGTATTAT
The DNA here is from genome assembly GCA_014526335.1 of Chrysaora quinquecirrha. Lineage (NCBI taxonomy): Eukaryota > Metazoa > Cnidaria > Scyphozoa > Semaeostomeae > Pelagiidae > Chrysaora > Chrysaora quinquecirrha. The sequence continues at coordinate 822,496 of JACTAT010000294.1, forward strand.
CAGAGAATGTCACATTGGTGCTATTTTTTACTTCCAGTATTTTCTTGTTCTCTTGGTCGAAAATCCAATTGGGATAGCCATTAATTTTTGTAAAGACATTTTTGAGGTGGCAAAGTTCTCTTTGTAAAAGATTTTCATTAGAGCAAACATTGTAGGCTCTTAAGAGAAGAGTTCTCAAAGTACCTCGTTTCCATTTAATTGGAGCAAAAGATTTCCAGTGAAAATAAATATCATTGTTAGTTGGTTTTCGATATACTGTTGTTTCTAAACTTCTATTATTGTGGATCAACAGGACGTCTAAGAAGGAGATCCTACCACTATCTTCTAGCTCATGAGTGAACTTAATTCTGTCATGGAAGCTATTGAGTGTACGAGTGACAAAGTCTATTGAATTCGGATTAATATATGATATTGTATCATCAACATACCTCCCCCAAGGGAGTATGTGGTCTGACAGCTGAGGCAAAAGAGTTCTTTCTAATTCAACCATGAAAGTTCCTGCAAGTACCGGACCTAGGGGAGAGCCCATTGCTACACCATCGATTTGACTGTAGACTATTTTGTTGAACGTGAAGTGAACGTTTTTTGTGCAAAGCAGCAACATTTCTTTCATTTCTCCCTTTGATGCTTCAGTATTTATCTCTTTTCGTTCGTATATCCTATCCAATATAAAATTGATCGTGTAGTCCAATGGTACATTCGTGAAAAGGGATGTAAGGTCAAAAGAAATCAATTTATAGCCATCTGGTGCTTGTAAATCTTTAAATTGCCTGATAAACTCGTTGGTTGAAGATACAGTGTACTCCGATTGACTGAGTGGAGACAGTAACTTTGCCAAATGTTTAGCCAAATTATAAGAAACAGTACCAACATTGGAAATGATTGGTCTAATTGGTAGATCATTTACACTGTTGGTTTTCAATTTATGTATCTTAGCAGTTCCATAAAACTTAGCGGGAGCCAGACCAGTGGGATATAGGGTCTTGTATGTACCTTCTGGTAGTTTTGTTTTTGTTATTAAAGGATGGTAAAGGGGGGTCTGCATCACGAATCAGAGGGATTAAAATGTTTTCCATTGACGATTGACGTTCAAAGCTATTGTGTTTCACGTATGGTGATTAGAACAGATAGTCTTGAGGTTTGAGAAAGACATTCCTCCCTCATCCTTCTCGTTTCCCCAAGGAAAGTTCATGTGCATGACATATCCCAATATTCCCTTCGGAGTCCCCTGATTAACACAAATGTAGAATGTGTTCTTGTCATAAAGAGTAACCTATGCTTTTAGAGTAAACTACTCTTACATAGTGCTGATGTAGAAATCCTTCCAGCTCCTTTGGCAATAATAAGCCCATGCACTATGACGTAAGAAATAATCTCACAAACTTTTTTGTCATTCAAAGTCAGCGCTACATTTAACTATTGTGTTGAATGTAATGTCCATCGAATATTATTCTCTTTCAAATTATACTGTGTCTCTATTTTAGAAAATGTCTATTTCTCATGGTAAGAATAGTACACTCTTTTTTTATAACAAACTAAGGGGTGGAAACTTTTTATCCTATAACAAGTAATTAGCGGTTGCATTGCATAAATAGAAGAAGCAATACAATTCACCTTTGCATGAGGTGTTTTTTGTAAAAGCAGACATTTTACATGTAACAAAATACCGTTTCTCCACCCTATGTAGTTGTAAACATTGTCGAGACTTATGAGATTCGTATCGTTTTTGGGTGCAGTACTGCATGTTTATTACGTGATATTAATATGTGTACTGGCTTTGTTATCAACGAGTTTCCGATAAAAAATAGTGTGCACTTGAGATGTAACATATTATTTCTTGGCATTTTAGAAATTTTGCTCTAAATGTTTAGAAACTCTGTAAGAAACTTCTACTATAGGACAAAAGTTAAGGTGTACTATGTGCGTCACACTATAGTTTCTTGTAATAAAATCGAGTGTCTTTTATAAGAAAGAAAACAGTAAGCATTTTAACAATTGATTAAGGTCTCGTGTTCTACCCATTCAAACTTGCAACATGCCTGATTATCTCTCTGATTAACAGTAACATATGCTTTACTAGTAAATTACTCTTATCTGATGCTAATGTGAAAGTCCTTCCAAGTGCTTTTGCGGTAATTATCACGGCTTCAAATGGCTAGTTCACTTGATAGGCCATTTCTTGGTGTACTTTGATTTCTTATTATCAGTCCATAACCCAGCATTAGAAAATATACCTGCATGAACACTTCCATAATTACAAATTATGTGTTGCTAATTTCCCTCTATGAACCCTCATTTTATGTCAATTGCTACCTTCTGGCACACATTATCAGTGCAGCAGAGTATAAAATTCTAGCGTCTTACCCTGCAAACAGCTTCTTTCTGCACTTCAATAAGACACGTTAACTCTGTTCATAAAGGCTAGTGAGTTGGTACGCAAGATCAGAAGGCAACCGAAGAAGGCCTGGTGCAATTTACATAAATGCTTGATCGACCTGCCAGATCCATTTGACAACCTATTTGATGATGTCGTGTGCAATTTTCTGAGAATCATGGCCAAATCTCTTAGCAGTAATATTGGGTATATATGTTCAAGCATTATAACGACAACAGCTTTTCTTGTTGGCATTGAATCATTCGGTACCATTTTCCCACCTAATTTATATACAATTTTCATCGGGCCACCAACTTCTGGCAAATCTCAGGTAATATATTGATAGCTGTCTGTCATTAACACTATTACTACAACGGCCAGTGTTTTTTGAGCAATGCAGGTCGACGCTCTTTTTCAGCGTTTCATGCTATACACATTTTTTTTATTAGAAGCCTGGCTCGGGGCCTAGTTCTAAAAGTTTCTTAATCTTTGGCCCAATTTTAGTTCCAAACGTTTCTTACCAGTTTCTTAATTTAATGGAAATAAATTGCAGTAAAAACGATAAAACAGCGTGAATATAGCAAGCAAATCTTATATACTAATATCGTAGTAGTCATGGCGATATTTTTATCCGAGTATCAACTTTTTTGCCGTTTACGTTACGCTTCTGAAACCTGCACCCTTCTCTGCAACCCGTTCTGAAGTTAAGCCATCGCTTGCCAAATCTTTACTAACTGCTACCGTTCCTGGGGTAAGCGGGGAAAACCACCCCTCTTTTGTCACAGGGCATTGTCTTGCCCAATTAGAATCTTTTGTCTGCACCCCAGACGTGGATTACTGGTTACTGTATGTTAAATTCTTATTACTTCATCACGATGACTACAACTAACGAAGCTGACTGAATATATCTACTAAATTTCGTGTATACCTGGATTGTTTACTGGGAAGTAACAACTTCTGTAGATTTAAAACGATTTGAGGTTAATGTTTACAGGAAAATTCAGTCAACCGGCTTGAATCGCATTGTGTTAATGCTTCTACCCCTTTCAATTGAAACAAAATGCTATTACCTGATTTCAAAAGCTTATTCAGAATTGCGTTTCGTTCAAAGCAAAATAAAGACTTCTTTCAATTAAGTTTTTTTTCAAAGCAAACAAAAACCTTTTGAGACGCTTTTTGAAGAATGCATTTCAAAGCCCATTTAATAACAATAACCCTTTTCGAAGCAAACAAAAACCTTTTGACACGCTTTTTGAAGAGTGCATTTGAAAGCCCATTTCATAACCATTTTCCAATGTAATCACGAAATCGCAACTGGTTTGATTACCATTTTCTCATTTCAAAAGCTTAAACTCTAATTCGGAAAAAGCAGCTGACTTAGAACTGCAAAGAATGGGAGCAACAAGTGAAGTAAAGCAAAAACCACAGTGAAGCAAAGCAAAGTCAGTATGGTTACAAATTGCATTTAGAAAAATAAACTAATGGTTACATATACTACGGATTAGCGTTTTGTAAGTTCAGAAGAATTTGCATTAGTCTCTGCAAAGGACTGGCTGTTATGATAACGCCAATATGCTCTGCACCATCTTTGCTTTCATTGGCGTACGGTTTGGCTCTTTTTTGTCGTCTTCGTGGCTTCTTCCGAAGAATTCTTCGCTCATCGGTTTTGATTACGTAGATGCCCCCAGATGCTCTGTAAACGAAAATGTATAACTTTTCATGTGGTTGCGGGAATATGAACACAGTAAATGCGGAATGGAAGATCACATTCCAAGGAGCAGAGTTACTTGTGTCGATAAAGGGAATCAATGACAGACAGATAAAGAATCCTACCCTACCGTATTTGTTCTGCAGTAAGAACTTCAAGATTTTCATTGCCGAAATTGAATCGCACGTCCTTCCCAATCTGAAACTCTCTGGCAACAGTCTTTTTGAATTTCATCATTGATTTGAATGAAATTTCCTGTGATTAAAAATAAGATATTCTCAGTATTCATAATTATACAGTTGTTTTATGATCATAATGTAATGATAAAGATTGCATATATTGCATAATTCGTACAAAAAAAAAGCTAGGGTACCTTTGTGTTATCATCATTGTGAACGGTTTTCAGAGTTTCTGCCATCGCTTCCTTTTACTCTTGGTACGGCTCAAAAATGTTCACTGTTAAGTCAAGCTCTACGATTTGGAACAGGCTAACTGTTCCAACTTACAACATTCTCAATCTTATAGAAAAACGAGTGAAGATGAGTAAGCCCCCCGTAACAATTTCTATTTGCAGGAGAAGAGGAAAAACATTTCAGAATGACGTACCATTCCCATGATTTTACAATAAGAGGTTCACAACCTATAATAGCCCCCCACCCTCGGATATTGCCGTTACATTTTTCCCGGATACCCACCTTGAAACCTTTCTCTTCTTAAGGGACGCCTGTTTTACAAACTTCAATGGCCTGAATTCATACACACGTTCGTAAGATAAGAGTTACGTTTTTCCTGATATGGACTTTACAAACTTTTCCTTCTCCCACTTTACCTATTATTACCTTTAATGGTCATAAAACATACCTAAACAAATAAAGAGGAACGCCTGTTTTACAAACTTCAATGGCCTGAATTCATACATACATGAATAAGATAAGAGTTACGTTTTTCCTGATATGGACTTTACAAACTTTTCCTTCTCCCACTTTACCTATTATTACCTTTAATGGTCATAAAACATACCTAAACAAATAAAGAGGAACGCCTGTTTTACAAACTTCAATGGCCTGAATTCATACATACATGAATAAGATAAGAGTTACGTTTTTCCTGATATGGACTTTACAAACTTTTCCTTCTCCCACTTTACCTATTATTACCTTTAATGGTCATAAAACATACCTAAACAAATAAAGAGGAACGCCTGTTTTACAAACTTCAATGGCCTGAATTCAATTCATACACACGTTCGTAAGATAAGAGTTACGTTTTTCCTGATATGGACTTCACAAAATTTTCCTTCTCCCACTTTACCTATTATTACCTTCAATGGTCATAAAACATACAACATAAAACATAAAACATACCCAACCAAATAAAGAGGAACGCCTGTTTTACAAACTTCAATGGACTGAATTCATACACAAATGAATAAGATAACCATTACGTTTTCCCTGATATGAACCTTACAAACTATTCCTTTCTCCTCAACCTCATTTACCTATTCTTACCTTATAACGCCCAATGGTAATAAAACATAGCTCAACAAATAAAGAGGAATCTTTGTTGTCCCCTTACTTCGCCCATTCATTTCAATTGGGGAACAAAATGCAGATTAATGAATGAACAAGATGAATGAAAGAAAAAGTGCTGCTCGCGAATTAGCTTATTTCTCACTTTCTCTCTGTTTACTCACTAACCCAAAGATTTTCTTCTCCAACCTTATTCACCGTAATAAACTATTCTCATTACTCAACAACCTACACGTCTCCTTCTCCAAACTTCTTTACCATAATAAACTTTTTCATTATATTACTTCACCTATTAATTATCCATTTAAACATTATCATGCATACGAACAAATAAAAAGACGCACCGGCGCTTTGCCTTCTTACTTTTCACTCACAATCCCTAAATTTCCCCTCTCCAACCCTCCACTCCCTCTCCACCTATCTACTTTATTACCGTTGCTTACATATCTCATATTTGAATATATATTTTCTTTCCCAATAAAATAACGAACAGAAAGTGAGCAATGAAATACATTTTCGTAAGTATAAGTCTCATGCAAACACCAATTAATAAAATGTAATAACTAATTATTAAAGTATATAAGACTGTTCCCATCTAAATTAAAACGTTCAGCTTTCGCTATTTGCTGTCTCTACAACATCTTCAAAGTTAAAAGACTGCTCAAACTCCTCCGCATCTCCACAAAGAAACGACTTCTCCAACTCCTCAGCTTCTATCCGCAAATTTTCAATATCTTCCTCTCTCTGTACGTCTTCCTTCACCCCTTTTCTGTTGCCTTCTGCTTCTTTCCCTTCTTGCCCCATTCCTATACCCAGCTTTCGATCTTCCTCCTCTTGCGCTTTCCTCTTTCTCTCCCTTTCTATGGCATTCATCGTGTCTAACATCCTTTTCTTCCCAATCTTGATATCATTGGTCCATTTCTCGTAGGTTTTTCTGAGTCGCCTTATTGCTCTCTCCGTTCTGTGCTTTCCCATAGCTCCGTTGCCCTTCACAATAAACTGGTACATGGCCCCGTCCATTTCTTCTTCAAATTCCTCCATGCCACCCTCAATGTGATGAACTGCCTCTTTCATTCTCGCTTCGAAGTCTTTGATACATTTGTCCATTTTCAATTGCAGCCTTGAAAACTGTATTCCGTGTAGTGCTGAGATCATCTACATTTGTTAACCTTAAAAACGTCCCTTTATATAAAATTTTTCCCCACCCCACATCATGTGACCTGCCAATTTTCTTTGTCCTGTCTCTCACTTCATCATCACCATTATCATCATCATCATCATAACTATAATCATCATACTATCATCATCATCATCATCATTACTTACTCCAATCATCGCATAAAGTCTTCCCTTTTCCCCATTGTAATCATGATTGGCGCGACGGCAATATCTACAATTATTATCCAATTCAATGCAGGTCTTGCATTCCTCACCTTCTTCAACCGTGACTATTTTCATTTCAATGGTCGGTTTCTGTACGATGGTTGAGCAAGTACTTCTATCTGTACTAACTTTCCCTATTTGTAACTCACCAAAGGTATGTATATTTACTTTTATCCTTCTGAATTTCATTTCTCCCTTATCAATTCTCCCCCACCTAATTCCTTTCGTTGCTTTATCTTCCAGAACTACTGGTTTCACGGACAGACGAAGTCGTACCCGGCTTGCTAAACGTGTGCTTTAAGTTTAAAGCACATTTCAGACAGGATTTGTATCATTACTACAACTCTTACTTCTTATAATTTCCCTTCTACCCATTGTTTCATGCTTATTTTTTTCATAATATTCTTTCTTCCTTTTCAGCTGTTGTGCACAGTAGACTCCTCTGTATTGTCGATTCATAGCCCTACGGTGAGTTCAGGCCTATATCAATACAACTAATAATGCTACTATCAATTGATATCCATTTTATATTACAGATTACATTTCACCGTTTCAATCTTCTTTCCTAGATATACCAAACGTGTTCAAAGGGATCCCAAAACCCTCTCTGTACTATCTCTCTTCAATTACATGGTAAGTTGCTTTTCCAAATTATGTATTTCATTTACTAATTGTTTATTCGTAAGTTCATCTTAGCATAGCTACCAAATATTCTCAATGACCTTCACAATTAATATTCCCGTTAATATAAAACATTATATAACACGAATTCATCACAACTTCCTTCTTATTTCACGCAATTCTCTTTCATTTTCGGTGTTTCATCTAAAATTAAGTATTTTTCTGACAAGCTGAGAAATTGGAAATCAGCCCCATCAACAAGCATTAAAATACGGGCAAATAATAGATCTCAAAAACACAATTCACATACACGCTTTTTTTTTATAAGGAACCTACATGTAGAAGGCCCGAAAATTTAAAGAACTTATACTACTAGAGAGAAAATAACTAAAGTACTTTTTATTGTTCAATAGTTTTATCACTGCAAATAATCAAGAATTAGAAAGTTGGTTCCATTCATTTGCAGTGGAAAACCACATAAATTGTACGTTAAGCATGTATCCAATGTTTCTTTGAGTAGTCTCGAGCTTTGCTCCCATGCAAGTGTCTCTCTTTTATTGTTGAGACCACTGTATGTGCAGTTAAAATTAAGGAACTATTAACGAACTTTTCGAACTACAATTGCCTCAAAAGAGGTCCAAAAATAAGGAACTTTAAGAACTACGCCTTGAGGTAGGTTCCTTATTTAAAAAAAGCGTGTAAAATGTCTATTTCACCATTCATACACTCATCGGCATACAGTCATCTCATAAAATAGGGTTTCCTAACTTCGAGGACAATTGATTAACGAAAAGGTTATTCCATAGTTTCTTAAGTCAACAATTGTAATTTTGACCATTTCGTGCAATAAGTGTTTCATGTGAAGTATCATGATCTTAGCAGTCAAAATATATACTTCTCCAGGAATGGACACTAACTATTATAGTTTCTGGGGATTATTTTCCCGTTTAAGTAAAATAGAATGCTGCGTTTCAAAACAGAAATAGTTCGTACGTTTCTGTTTTACTTCTTAGTCCATATAGAAGACTTTCTTGATTTTTAGAAAAAAGACATATTTAATTTCTTATAGTCCGTTTCTTATAGAGTAAATGAGTGTACACGTATTTTTATAACCAACACCTTTGCAAGGAACTCAAAGCCAAAAATTTCCGACAATTAACGCACTTCCAGACTCGGATAAAAAACTATGAATCACTCTTTTTAAGAGGTCTGTACCAATACATTACCAAATTACCATATATTTCTGATCGTTGTTCCCCAAAAAGACTTCATTCATATTTACAATTACAAAATTAAGCAAGTTTATATGCCTTTGCTGTAAAAATGTGTGTTCCAGGGCTAATTGGGTATTTAGGTTTGCGGTTCTACGACATTTTCAGAGCCGTTTCATCGTTTTTTACCGTAAAAAAGTACGGTTTTACGCTTTCTTGATTTGCGATTTCATTGCGGTTTAAACTGTGTTTAGCAAAACAACGTACGGCTTAAAGTCTCTTCCATGTTCCCCCTTCCACAAGGAATTAAACAAGAACTGTAGTTGAGTAACAAATCCCACCCCTTTCGTCTGCGCACATTTGAAAGAAATCGGGTTCTGGCGCGTATATTGTATCCTATTTCATCACCATGACGTTATTGTTTATTTATGAATAGTTCACATAAAAGACATCGCATTCAGAATAATGGGAATTACGAATCATTCATTAAAGAATAATACACATATGAAATAACAAACGTCATTTTGTATTCGTCTCTGCCTTTTTGTGGCAGTAGTGTCTTAAACATAATTGTACACATTACATTCTGACATTCTGCAATTTAATTTATGGGAATAGTACTTCGCTTCTCTAAACCCATAAACAAATTATCTCAGTTTTTCCAACACAACAAAAACGATGCATTATGGCGACAAAGCATCATAGATATCCGCAGATTTAGAGTTGTTATCCAGGGGAGGGGCTTCAAAAATCTTTCCACACGGAGGTTTAATTTACTATCCTACGTATGAAAGTTTGCTTCCTTCATTTTTTGACCACAGGAAAATAATGATTTCTTTGGGTATTACTGTACTCATTTATTGAAATGTTCTTTCATTTACATCCATAATTTGCCTTCTTTTCTTGCAAACGATATGCAGCAATTCTCTTATACAGCATTTGCATTACATAACACTTACTTATTTTTCTGGCTTTCGATATTACAAGAATTTATTTCGTGGGTATGAAATAAGTCATTTACACTTTCCCTCAATAATGCACCTTTGCTTCAATTAAGCTATCCTATCCATTGTATTTGGAAAATATACGTATTTTTATTACATAATAGACAATTAATTATTTCTTTCCCGTTTTGAAATTAGAAGAATTTATTTCCTGGTTAATAAATTAATAGTGCCTCGGGGGGGGGGGGGGGATGAATTGATCAGTGACGGGGTCTGCCATTTTTGTAATAACAAGTTGACCCCAAAATTTTTGGAAATTCTAAAAAGTGTACCCCTAAGTTCACAAAGAAATATGAATATAGTACATAGAAATACTCAAAAGTCTTTTTTTAGAATTATACAGCTGAAATTTATTTCGCAGTTATTGCGACTTTATCAAAATACACTCTATAACAATATTCAGGCTCAAAATTCCCAACAACAATGGAAATTTGAGAATAACAATAGATAAGTTCAAGGCTTGGCAAAAATTAGGATATTCTTATAAACAAATTTCTAAAATTTCTGTCTCCACAACTAGAATACTCAGCACAGTCAAAGTATAGAAAATGAAAACACTGAGCTGATTCCTATCGTCATCTGTTCCCCACCAACCAAATGAGGAATAGTACTTGAATAAATAACTTTCTTGCTGATAAGTCACATTATTTATGTAAAATGCAAAATTTCACGACACAAACCATCGCTTTTATTTTCCAATCATTGATGTTCGTTATATGTCAATGAACATTGCGCGATACTTTTACCCAATTTATTTTCCCTCTAATGAGCGTTGTGTTCAAGTTTTATTAACCAGGCTTTCAGCAGAACTCTCCTTGCATTCCCCTTTCTCCAAAAGTTTCCCACCAGTACCAAAATTGGATACGGCTCTCATTCAACTTCTAACAGTTAACAACGACATCCATTAATGTATCTGTTCTTTTTTTTGCCTCCCTTTCTTTATTCTGTAATTATATCAACCAAAACGTTTCCATTTCCCCTATCTTCACATTATCTAGCAAGCATGCCACGCTTTCCTACAAGGAGAAGTCTTACTGGACGAAGAGAGAGATTAACAGATACGGACCGCAGGGCAACGCAAAGACAACGAAATCACATAGAGGAGGCTCCACATAACAATGAACAAGAAGATGCACACTATCTGCAACAACTTGCAGAAATACCAGTGCCAATTCATGTCCAACAGCACCAACAACAACACTACATTGGCCTTATGAACCAGGAATGCGACAAATGTCATGCAAAATACTTCCTGCAAGAAAAAACTATGGCGAACAAATTCACAAAATGTTGTCATGATGGAAAGGTTGCCTTGCCAGCAATAACTCCACCATCCCAGCAAGTCATTGAGCTTTTCTCTGGTAACTCTGCAAACTCTACCAATTTCAGGCAACATATACGGAGATACAACAATGCTCTTGCTATGGCATCATGGTATGCTGAGTTCGATCAACATGCTGGTAGAGGACCAAGAGTGATAACCATTCATGGACAAGCATATCATCTCACTGGCCCAGCACTACCACAGCAGGGTGAACGGCCTCATTATGGACAACTGTATATCATCGACAGTAGTCAGGCCATGGCTGAGAGGACATCCAATCCTGACAATCAGCTACTTAATCCACAAGTGCTAAGGCTACTTTCTCAAGAACTTAACAACGTCAATCGATACGGACAGAGCTATCGAACAATGGGAGAGGTTCTTGAAGAGGAGAGAAATCGTGCAGCCACAGCCAATGAAGTTGTGCGTCCAGTCAGAATGCTTATCACAAGTAGGCCTGGATCAGATAGACGATATGACAATCCAACCACCACTGAAGTTGCTGCTGTATATGTTGGAGAGGATGAGGCACCACCAAATCCCTCACAACGAGAGTTCATCATTTATGACAGGACTCTGCGACAAACTCAGAACATCAGTGCAATATCGGAACACGCAGATCCGATGACATATCCTTTGCTCTTCTTTCATGCAGAGTTTGGTTGGCACCCAGAACTTCTGTTTAACGTAGCACTTATGCATTACACACTTCATCAACGTCAACAGCAACAGCAAAATCAGAATGCAAACCAGAGAGAGGAACGACAAACTAATGCAAGACAACGCATCACACTCTCTCAGTTCTATGCTTATCGTGTTGCTGTAAGAGATGGGTTCTCTGCAATTCACCGTGGAGGACTTCTGTTCCAACAATACTTGGTGGATGCATACACTAAAATTGAAGGTGAAGATCTGCACTATATCAGAACACATCAAGCGCAACTTCGTGCAGAGTCATATCAGGGACTCATGGACCACGTCAGAGCCCGAGCTGAGGCAGAACACAGCGTTGGAAGAATAATCATTCTCCCATCATCATTCAAAGGCAGCCAACGCTACATACATCCGAATTTTCAAGATGCAATGACGTTGGTTCGTACTCATGGCAAACCAGATATTTTCCTTACCATGACCACAAACCCAAGATGGTGTGAGATAACAGAGCAACTTCTTCCCCATCAAAATGCAAGTGACCGTCCAGACATTGTCACAAGGGTTTTCATGATAAAGTTCTAGGCGCTCAAAGATGATATACTTCTCAGGCATATATTTGGACGTGTAATCGCTTACGTCTACACCATCGAATTTCAGAAAAGAGGCTTGCCTCATGCACACATGCTTCTTTTCTTGGCTGAAGAAGACAAGCCCAGAACAGCTGATGACATCGATGCACTCATATCAGCAGAGATTCCTGACCCAGACCAATATCCAGAACTCTATGCTAACGTCAAAAAGCACATGATTCATGGGCCTTGTGGTGATTTCAATCCACACTGTGTGTGCATGGTAGACAACCGATGCACAAAAAACTTTCCAAAGCCCATTAATGCACAAACGCTCTTTGAAGTCGAAGGTTATCCTTTGTACAGAAGACGATGCCAATTCACTGCCACAGTGGGTAATAACACTATCGATGACGCATTCGTTGTGCCATACAATAAAGCTGTTCTGCTGAAATACGACTGTCATACAAATGTTGAGTCCTGCACCAGTGTAAAGTGTATCAAATACATTTTTAAATACATCCACAAAGGCTACGATTCAGCACATTTGGAGGTCAGAGAGGGTGTTGTCGATCATGACGAGATCCTCGAATATCTGAATGCTAGATACGTTGGCCCACACCAAGCTCTGTTCAGGATTTTCTCATACAAACTGCATGACATTAGCCACGCCATTGTGCGCTTAGCAGTTCACCTTCCAATGCAGCAGCGAGTCTATTTCCGCGAAGGAAATGAGGAACAAGCTCTTGAAAGGAATCCTGACTCTACTCTAACTGCATGGTTTCACTTGAACAGCAGAGACCAGCGTCAATCAATATCTCTATCATGACATTCCTGAGCACTATACATTTGACAAGAGAACAAAACAATGGAGAGAAAGACAACGTCATCACAAGGTCATTGGTAGAATGTACCAAGTCCAGCCTTCTGATCCACAGAGATTTGCATTAAGGCTACTTCTGCTTCATGTTCCTGGTGCCACCTCATTTGAAGCACTGCACACTGTCAATGGCCAAGTCTGCCCTACATTTAGGGATGCAGCCAGAGCCCTGGGTCTTTTGGAAGATGACAGAGAGCTCATAAGCTGTCTTGAAGAAGCAAGTCTTCTTCAGATGCCAACTCAGATGCGTCTACTATTTGCAACACTCTTGCTGTTCAATACACCATCTGATCCAAGACAACTCTTTGACAACTTCAAAGAAAGCATGTCAGAAGATTTCCTGTATGCTGAGAGACAAAGGCTTCATCAACAAAACATTGCTTTCTCCGATGTACACGTCAATCAATGCCTCCATGACATAGACAGGCATTCGCATGTACACGCAAAATCTCTTGCAGACTTCGCAGAGATGCCACAGCTACCAGATGGTTACCGACCACCAGATATGGAGCAGACTCCTATCAACATCGAAGAAGAGCGCCATCTGGGTGAACAGATGCACCAACAACTCAACCATGATCAACTTGAAGTTGTTGATGCAGTAGTTGCTGCAATCACAACCCAGTCAAACCAGCGATGCTTCTTCCTTGATGGTTCAGGAGGAACCGGGAAAACCTTTCTTTACAACACGCTCACACATATCTTACGAGGAATGCAATACAAAGTGAAATGTCTTGCTTATTCAGGTATGTTAACATGTTTTCATAACCTCCTTTGAAGTTCAACGTATTTCCTATTTCTCTTCACATTCACAATACTTTTTCACATTTTTTCAGGTATTGCAAGTACTCTGCTAATAGATGGTGCAACAGCTTATTCAACATTCCAGATTCCAATACCGCACTCTACATGCAACATCAGCGGTCAGAGTAAGAGAGCACAGGATTTGAAAACTACAGATCTCTTCATATGGGATGAAGCTTCAATGATCCCAGCAGATGCATTGAAAACAGTGGACATCCTTCTCAGAGACCTCACACAATCCGATTTACCATTTGGCGGCAAATTTTTCTTTCTTGGTGGAGATTTTCGACAAATTCTTCCAGTCAAAAAGAGGGCTGGCAGAGAGCAGATAGTCAACATCTGCTTAAAAAGATCACCATTATGGCACCATTTTCACACCTTTCATTTACTGAGAAATATGAGAGCAGCTAATGATCCACAGTATCAAGAATTTGCTGATCTATTACTTCGAATTGGAGATGGAAGAGAACCAACTGATGAGCAAGATCGCATCAACATTCCTGAAAGAACAAGACTACAAAACAATACTCTTCATGAGCTGGTTGCATTTGTCTTTCCGCAAGGACCAACTGCTGATCCAGAATACATGGCAGCACGCTGCTGCCTCACACCAAAGAACACGGACTCTCATGTCATCAACGACCTGGTCCTGCAAGAATTACATGGAGACACTAAAACGTACCTCAGCATGGACAAGGTCGTCACAGAAGATCCGCAAGAAGCAGCAGCGTATCCAATTGAGTTTCTTAACAGCCTCACTCCAAGTGGCATGCCACTTCACAAACTATGTTTGAAAGTTGGGGCCACCATTATCTTGCTCAGAAATCTCAGTCCAAAGAAAGGTCTCTGCAATGGCACCCGTCTCATTGTACGGGAACTAAAAGATCACCCCATTGTAGCTGACATCATTGCCAGCTCATTTGCTGGACAAAGTGTGCTCATTCCAAAAATCACTTTGGAACCACAAGACCTTGGCTTGCCTTTTCAGCTTTCTAGGCGACAGTTTCCAATACGCCTAGCATACTGCTTAACCATAAACAAAGCACAAGGCCAGTCATTACAGAATGTTGGCATATATTTACCACAAGATGTATTCAGTCATGGTCAGCTATATGTTGCTTTCTCGCGTGCCACATCATTTGCTGGCATCAAAATCGTCACACAAGATGGTAGGTATACAAAAAACATTGTCTATCATGAAGTTCTTCAATAAGCAAAACCATCTCAGGTGAGCTTCTTAGCTTCAAATAGTCACTTCAACACTTTATACAGTTGTATGGTACTCCCATACTTACACATGTAGTGACACCAGCACTACAACGTTCCATTACATCAGCAGTGATCCAACACACTGTACCACAACACCAGAAGAACAGTGTTCCAACACACTGTACCACAACACTACAAGAGCAGTGTTCCAACGCACTGTACCACAACACCACAAGAGCAGTGTTCCAACGCACTGTACCACAACACCACAACAACAATGTTCCAACACACTGCACCACAACACCACAACAACAGTGTTTCAACACACTGTATCACAACACCAGCATCATGTACACACCCAGCATGTCACTGCAATAATGCTCCATCCAGTGGGGGACAATCATCCTGGACCCATTGTTGACCCACAGGTGACATCAATCAAATCATTCAGATTTAAATCCTGCCACAATGAGTGGGTACCACGAGGGGGGTTCTTCCAAAGTTTAAGTACCTGGGGATGTGCCACGCTATAGGGTATACTTTTCCAGCCTTTTAGACTGGCCAAGGCTATAGTTTTTTACAATTTAGGTATAGCCAAGGGTACCAAATATAGTAATCTTGATATCGAGAATCATCATGCTTTCAGCTTTTGTACCCTTGGAAAGTGAAAATTTCATGCTACCCATTTTTTGAGGACAACAAACAAGTCGATCTTTCAATTGTCGACTTAGGGCCAACAATTTCCCAATTTCCTTCGTATTACTCTAGCCAATGGTATCATTTTGCTACAAATCGGTCTAGCCAAGGGTACAAGTTTCTCGACAAAATTAGTCTACCCAACCTATCATTTTGAATATGATTGCGGCACACCCCACCTCCAAATTTGGCCAAGAACTCCCGTCGTGGTAGGTGCAGCCCACGATACCCCTGCATGCTCAGTATTAGCGCTTTCTTAATACTGGTCTCTAAGCAGATAATACGAAGCCATCCTCAGCAACCAAAAGCGCATCTTTTGCAGAACTACGCTAATTGCGAAAGTTATTCCTCTCCATACATTTTTGCGTTCTTTCATTGCATGTCAATCAAGTTATTTTTTACCGCCTTTTGAAACTTCCTCAAAATATGTCGTCCTTTCTCATTGTGATATCAATTTCCTCCCGCTTTTTACACCAATTAAAAAATGGATATTATCATTGTATCAAATAGCAAATCAAAGCTGCTCCTTTCTAAAGTACAAGTTTCACAGCCGTATGATTGATAAATCCCAAGCAACTAAGGGAGTCTCTCAATAAGGCCCCCCTCTACCAATCTGTTCCTCTGCCCATCAAGCAAAGTATTCAATATGGTTACATGAAGACAGTGCCCGCTGGTTCCCATATTCAACTCTGTAATGTAACCATATCCATATCAATAAACCATAAGAGAGGAATAATTTTCTCAACAACAGCGAGCGCAATTCTCAACTACCACGCGCATTTCACCTTTGGGGATGTCTTCGGGGGACTGGAAGCACTAATCTTGAATTTAGCACAGTACTTAATATTAGACAGGCAGAGGTTGTTCAGGCGCAGCTCCTTGAGCCGGAGGTCCTCGAGGCAAAGGTCCTTGGGGCGAAGGTCCTTCTGAGGCGGTGGTCAGAGACGGGCATGAGCTAGTTATTAATATTATTGTATTACAAAGAATTAGCCATGCTGCAGCGAGAAATCGCACGGAAATGCTTGAGAATTGCTTACTACGTCTACAAATGGGAAATAAGTATGTCGGAAAACTGACACAAAAAATTCTTCAGTTTCTTAACTCCTTCCTCCTAGTTCTAAAAGTTTGTTAACTTTTGGGGTGTCTAGCTCTACTTTTCTTATATTTCTTATAAAAAAATAACAATTGTGTGTATTTCATTACAGGTCATCCAGGAATGCACTGTCTCACCCGTGGACAGCGTTCGGGCTGAAGTAGACTGGGAATCTGTGTTAATCAACAAGTGTCATCTGCGCTTACTAAGTGTCTTGCCAATCAGAAAATGGCATTCCTGGTCTCCTCCAAAATCTTCGACACACTGCATAAACTTCTCAAATGCGATGACGAGACTGCCAGTGGTGATATCCAGCTGTTGTGTCAGTTGTTTACAGGAGAGAAATGCACTTACCGGTTTGCCACGGAACGTCCCAGAGAGATCGACGACAACACACCATTCTGCATTCTTGGTGCAACGCAGGTCCCGTATGCAGCTCGATTGATCGCTCACCTCAACCAGGGAAATGGACTGCTGGAAAGAATGATGTTTGTTGCCCCTCACTGTCTCAGGTCAACAGCAAACGAGACTGTACAGGCAAAGGAAGAGCTCAGACAAGCTCCAGTGAACAGCTTTACTGACATCTTTGTAGTGCTAAAGCGTCTGCAACAAGCCGATTCAATTTACAGATTTGACGAAGAAGCGGCTGCAATTCTCAGACAGGTTAACAAAGACTTCATCGCTCAATTGAACGAGGCAATAACAATTGGGGATACAACATTTGGCTCCAAAACTGTCAACCAGATCCAGAGGGTTGCAGCTTGTGTCCACATGTTCAATCGTGTCGCTAGGGCAATGTTGTCGAATGAAGAACCAACACCACCTCCAGTAGAGATTGGCCCTGGCTCCATCAGGAGAGCTGCACGTGATGTCAAGTGAGTGAATTCACAAAAAGATATTTTCGTAGAGGTGAGATCTTTCTGACATTACTTTCACCGTTTCAGATATCTGACCTAGAATAAATCAAAGATTGTTTACAGTAGTCGTAGTCGACACTTGGTGTTCTCTGGGCAAACAGATCTATTCCCTAATTTCCGTACACACTCTACACATATTTTTTTTATAAGCAACTAAACAATTGATCTAGTACTGAAAGTATATTACAATTTTCAAATTTTGCGGACTGCAAGTTTCTTAAGAGTTTTTTAACATCTTAATTTGCAACATAGCTATTCCATCTGAATGATGTTCCAAACCCATTTATTGATCGTGTTTAAATGCATTTGGGTTTCTTGTTTATCTGCTTGTCACAGAAATGCTTTATTGTCGACGAAAGACAGGAAATAAAGTCGCATCTTTCTCTGTCTGAGGTGAAATGTTTCCTACCTAAGAAATTTCCAATACTCAGAGTTTCTTAAGTTTTTGGCCATTCGGGAGTCTGGATTTCTTATAAAGTGTTTCTTATAACAAAAAATACTTGTATTCTGGCCGATGTCTATTACACCCCCCGGTTCACTGTGAAAATTTGAAAGAACACCTCCCTCTGTATTAAACCTTTTTCACATTCTGGCCTCTCCTCAGTATTGAACAGCGTGGCCTCCATAAAACGCCGCCTCTATTTTGGCCATTTCCACGCTCTGCCATAAACGTACAGAGTTGCATGCATTTTTTTATTAGGAAGTTCGGCTCAGGGTCAGTACTGAAAATTCCTTAACTTATGGTGACAATTGAGTACTAAATATTCCTTAGCTATTCCTTAACTTCTTACTTTGTGATTCTTAAGAAAATATAGGTCATAAAGGCTTCAGAATACCAGGAGAAATGAATACTGATTGAAAACAATTGGCGACAAGTATTGCTTGATCTGTTAATTCAAAACTTCATTTTTTTAATCGAAATGCTAAGTTAAAGAAAAGTCAGATTTCTGTAGTCTACGGTCCAGTACTAGAAATTCTTTAAGTTTTTGCCAGCCCGAGTAGTACCTTCCTTATATAGCACTTCCTTATAAGAAAAAATGCGTATATATGAAATTAAGATATCTACCCAGTTACTAGGACTTTTATGTGATGTTGGGTCAAAGCGTTCTTTTATACTTCATGTCTCAGAAGTCTTTTAAAAAGCGGGAAAGGACAACGACATATCTATCTCATTCATTACTTGCTTTCCGTTTGAGAACAGCGAGTTCTCTTGGATTTTGGGTATGGTTTTAAACCCGAGTCTTGTGTATAACTATTGTTGAGAAAAATGTGGCTACATCTTACCATGTCCCCATGTTTCCTATATCTGATTAGCTGTTGTTGACTGTTATAATATTGTTCCCTTTAGCATTTGGAGTCTCTAGTGGAGCCAATTATGGATGTTGAGCGAGAACAGCCCACCTTCAACGAGATGCAGTTAGCTGCACTTCTACTCCCCGGTCCGGTTGTCAACTTTCGCACTTTCAAGCAGTGCACCTCAAAAAAGCTCCATGGGATCGCGCAAGCAGAGTTTGAAGTTGCAACGTGGGAAATTCCAGAAGCCCATTCACTCCTTCATTACTCAGGTGATGAGAGCAGCTCTACTTCGGGCTGGACATATTACACAAAATATGGTCTAGATCCCAGTCTTCATACTAAATTATGAACAATACACAGATTTAGTTAGTCCTAGGTGCAAAAAGAATGGGGGTTTCAATAAACGGAAGGTGGACAATGTTTTGATAGAATGAGGCCCTTAGTACGGTCCGGGCGTGGGGGACATTTAATAAACGTTCTTCACTCCTTGCACTAACGAAATTGTTTCCTCCAAAATTACTTTACGGGGTAGTTGAAATTACAAAACAATGAGCTTCTAGGCCTTCGCAAACGGTGTTGTTTTGCAGGTACTAAATCACCCTGAAAAATTGGAAATTTTCGTAACGTTCTCCATTGTTGTCTTGTTTACACTAGGAAATTTCTTAATATAAAATAATTAGAAACTCGGTCTAAATCACTGGGTTTATTGTTACTAAGGCACAATGACACTAACAATTCTACCATTCTGGTAATGTTCTTATATACTTGTGTACTCTGTATATTTCTACAGTCCATATTAACATATTAGTCTATCCACCACTCTTTTGTGAAATCTACCGTTTACGTTCCGTGAACTATAATTGCTGTTGTTTTTTGTAAAGCGGTTTTCCACATTTGTTCTGTTGTACTTAAATTGTAAAACTCAACAAAAAACAAAATTATATATCCATCACTTATCTCAATTGACCAGTCTTTTTACGATCAGTTTCTAACATCTTATTTGTATTACGACACTCCTTACTTTGTAAAGTCATAATTAGTAAATTGAACATTGAATTAGTGGTACACATGAAGTGACCACCTGCTATGCGTTATTCGATGCCTGTTGTGTTTACTTCTACGTGCATGACGGATTTCACTAATGCTATGTTTAATATTTGTTATGGTGGTAAACAAAGGGTTCCAACTTGCTTTGACCTTGTCAATGAGACATTTCTCAATTTGTTGGCTACAGCTATGTATCTTATTAGCCAATAAGGGTTACAGAGTCCCTCACTTTGCATTTCAACAGTTTTGCAGACAATGTTTATTTAACAAAGGACAACCCCCTGTTAATTCCGACACCACACCAATTATATCCTGACTGTGGTTCCAACCCCTGCCTATTCTTACCCCGCAGGAATTCTCCTCCTAAGAGTACATTCCAGACTCTCAGCTGACACAATTGTAACAGAGATGTGATTGCAAACGCAATGAAAATTTAACAAACTTCCAATACTAGGGCAACAAACATTGTAACAAGATAATTGTATTGGGTGTTGCGCTACATAAACATGCATTCACAAATTACGACAGTGATTTGCGGTAGTATATTCTGGTGAGAGTACTCGTTTACTATCATTTATCTCATATAGCCAAGGGACCTGTCGCCGAGGATTTAGTGCAAGAAGCAAATCGTGCTCACTTGTAGCGACGGTACGTTCTAGCTCATTTTGACCCGCTGAATTCAAAAATCGCTGTTGCCATTTCAAATTTCACGGTTTTCGCGCTTAATTTGCATAATTTAAAGATGGCGGATGTCTAAACTTTTTTTCGCAAATTTTTGTTAACTCTTGTTATCACAGTCTTATTTGGGGTAATTTAATATTCTGCATCGGATGAAAATGACAAAATTTCATAATGCCTACTCTAATCTTCATAAAATAAAGATGGTAGACTTCACTGATGACGTCTTGATCCTAGTAATTTAGAGATACACATACTGTATATAATTGAAAATTTTGAATTTTGACGAAAACCTACAGTGCTTGCGATTCAAATTGTTCACCTAAAGTAGCTCATTATCTATTCGTCAGGAGACTTCATTTAAAAATTGGCAAAAAAGGGTGACGTCATGAAAGATATGAAGTTTTTATTTCTATATAAATTTTATTGAAACTATAATCATGTCATTTTCTTATCAGGAATAGAATTTTAAGATTTTTCCTTCAAAAATCATTCTAGGAAAGAAAGAGCCTGTCTTCAAGTGTGAAGTAAAGAAAGAATGGTTTGCTTTCCGTTAAGTAGAAGCTGATTGTGTCCAATGAGCTCATGCTGCTGATCTAGCATTTGTATTTGGACGTCATGAGGCAACAAAGCGTGTTGGCTGGACTCTTTTCAACAAGAATTTGACGGCCCATGATCCCGAAATGTCTTCAATTCGCTGCATGCCTCTGATTCTTAACCCAGCTCATGAGCTAGAAACACTCATCGCAGTTCTTGGAAGAAGTATTTCTGTCGCAGATAGGCTTGGAGAGAAATATGTTGTTCTTACTGTATACCAAGCCTTGTATTGCAAGCTGATAGAATTGAGATGGTCCGAACAGAGATACCAAGACCCCATCATCCTTAAAATGGGAGGCTTGCACATGGCTCTAAACTTTCATAAAGCAAATGCAGGGATCTGGGCTCTCAGAAGTTTGGACCGAGAGTGGTGTTGTTGGAGAAGGAGCTGCATCTTTGATCTTGAATGGCAAGTCATATGCTAAAGCCATGCGAGTACACAAGCTAACATATCAAGCCTTATGGCAGCTATTGCTACCAACTTTCCTGTCCTTCTTAGAAAACGAAGATCTCGAGCTTGCAAAGATGGTTTCGGAAGAGTGCAAGAACCCTAAACCTTGATAGAGGTTCTAACAACACATCAAATCGCCTCACTGCTGCAGGAGTTTTCTTAACATGAATCCTAGAAGAATGTCAATTTCTCATTTTGGTGACACTATTTAGAAATGATATCCACATTGCTACTATTCACCCGTTCTCTTCGAGATTGTTTGTGGGAGCCAAATCTAGAAGCTATTGTGCCAATGCTGCCATATTTCATGAGAAATGATAACCTCAATTATGCAAAGTCAGTGCCTTTTTTCATTGCTGATATGATGCAACTCCCGAAAGAAGTTCATTGACTCTCAAGACTGTCCCAACCTGTTTTCTAAAAGATTCATACTGGTCAGCTTGGAATTGTTGGGCTTTCGCAATCTCAATTAATCTCTTCTCAATTGGTTTGAGGCTTGGTGAAACAGCATTCTCTACTTCGGATCTGATCGTAGCTTGAAATTGAACAAAGGAATTTTCGATATCCATTTTGAATGCACTCAGCTTCTCTTCTATTAAATCTCCAAAAGCTTTACTATCCATTTTTAATAAAACATAGTCGTGTCAAAATAAAAAAAAAATAATAAAAAAAGAATAAAAAAGATTTGAATCAAAACTTTTTTACTTGTATTTTGCCATATCAGGCCCATACGATTTCAATGAATTAAATTCTTTTTGATGAAGCCGCCTACCAAGACACGTCCGCTCTCAGCTACATTCAATTATATAGAAATAATGTGAAAGGCCGATGCACACGGGCAAGTTTCTTACATTCTTCAAGAGATTTAACGAGTTAGCGCCTTGATGCGCTGTGTGCATGATCGATTTTGGTTCGATTTTCTCAAGAACGTTCTCGAGAACAGATGAAAAGGACCGACTAATAAAATTGAGGACCCCTGGAAGGTCCTTGATTTTCACAAGTCGATTGTTTTCTTCGCGTTTTCTGTCATCAGGGATTTACGCTCCCCTCACTCTTTCCTCTTCCCTGGAATCGTGGACCTTCGAATGTTTTCATTCAAGATTTCAAGATTTACAATAGGAAACTGTGCGTTTGGATTAAAATAAAATTTATGTGATTCCTGGAGAGGATAGGTTGTCATGAACGTCATCCAATGAAATAAAAACTTAGTAAAAAGCAATGGAAACAGCAACAAATTATGCTCTTTTTGCCTTCTTTCCCATTTGGTTGCAAGCCAGAGACGGAAAACGGGTGTATACCCATGAAATATATCAAAATGAATTCATCAAAGATTTCCAAGGTCTTTCAAAACCTAACTTTGCAATTTTTGCAAATGCGGTACAAACTTTGACAGAAATCATTTTGTTTTGATAGAAAATTCTCTAGCTTTATTGGTCATTGATTTTTCCCTTGAAGTTGTTTGGATTCACAATAATTAGCAGTGCTGTCAACAGAAATTACTGTAATTGGCATCTGCTGTTACATGTTCGTTTCAAAAATAAGAAGGAAGCTGAGGAATTATGAATTTAGAGGAATGTTGCCTGCTGTTTTAAGAAAGTTTCAGTGCTCATGTACATTAGCCCTAAATTCAATTAATGAAACGGAAAATGAAGTTGATGATTTACATGATGTCTATATCTATTTAACACTATAAGAGAATATACCAGCAGATTAACAATTAGTATAATAAAAGAAGCGCATTCCTTTATCATATACGAAAACTATGGTAAATTTGCGCAAAAACAGCGAATAACATGTTTCAATGAAGAATACTTTTAATTTTGTAAACCTGAAGATATTGAGAAAGAACTTGCTGAACTCTTAGATAATAGAAATATTCAACCTCGTGAATTTCTGCGAAAGTTTTTACAAATACAACCTTTTCCAGATGGCAATGGTAGACTAGCAAATCTCTTGTATTGTTTCCTGTCTAATAAATGTGTAATATGGGAAGATCAAGAAAAGTATATTAAGGCTCTAAGAAAATCTGACAAAAGTTTACAAGAATATCTAAGTCATCTCAAATCTCTTATAAATACAATGCATGCACCTAGTAATTAAAGATGGGTTAGCGTAAGAGGCAGGGTAGAAAGAAACACCATACAAAGCGACGACGCATAAAAAGAATTAGAGGTAAAGGTCTTTTTAAAAACCTTCAAAATTGGATTGTCCAAACAGCGATTGGCATTACACCATTGCCAGTCTTGCAACGCGAATTGAAACCGCGAATTTGGAAAAAAGGGGTGGAAAAAAGAAAAACCTTTACAATTTATCCCTAGAGAAGTCTGGAGAGCTGCTGGGGTACCAAAGAAAACGCTGGATAAATTCGCATATGCTAAAAAATCCGATTTCAAATAATAGCATCCCTTGCAGGAACTATTATTGCTTCAATGATTATTGATGATATGTTAAAAAATGATGGTGGACAGGAAGCAACCGAGTTGATGAGAGGTGGTTATAAAAGGAATTCAGCATTAGAAAATTCTAGAAAGATGGGGTCCGCATTAGCGCGAGCAGCAGTTAGACAAGCAATTAAGCAAGGAGGAAGAGCAGTAACAAGAAATATTAGCAAACAAGCTGTAAAGAAATTCGCATTAAAAGGAGCAAAAGCAGCTGCCAAAGGTGGTGCCATAGCTGCAACTGGTTTAGGTGTTGAGACTGGTTTAAGGAAATTAGCTGGTGGTGGTGTGAGAAGAAAGCCTAGAAAGCGACTTAATGGTGGTAGGAAAACAATCAGAAAAAGTAGACGAAAGAAGAGAAAAACTGTTTGAACTAACCATAGTATAATATTTGCTATCTAATGTTCCAGAAGTTTCCAGAATGTTCCACAAGATTCTAGAAACGAGAAATCCAGCAATCTGATTGGTTGGAACTTTCCAGAAGTTTCCACAAAGATTCCAGAAAATTCCACAGGTTTCCAAAAAGTTCCACAAGATTCTAGAAACGAGAAATCCTGCAATCTGATTGGTTAATAATTCAAACACCACGTTCGATCAATCTATAAATCGATACACAAAACCAAATCAGTTCAGTCGTAACAAGTCCTCGTAGGGTGCAGAGCTTAAAAAATCATGGCTACAATTTATTACGTTAGAGATGAAGAGGGCCTAATCAAGTCATCATTTGCTGTCCAACCCAGTTCCAACAAATGGTTGTTAGTGTTGAAAGATGCAGCAGCAGTTGCAAGACATAATGGCTGTGCTGAAAGATAACTAAAAGGTGCATCTGTAAGGTCAATGGCTATTTCTCAAGCAGCACTGTCTCGTCTCTTGGAAATAGTTGATGAAAACATAAACAATCAATTCCAGTTCCACGGAGAAGATGCTGAAAGTCTGTTTGAGAAGAACAAAGTACACATTCAATCAAAGCAGTACTTTGGCAGGATCACACAGTTTCTAACACTATACACTGAAGTTTTGAGTAAAGAAGATGCATATGAGGATAAGATTGAAATCTATCTGCAGAAAAATGGTGATTTCCCTCTACGACTCTGTCTTGGAATCAGAAGATGGAAGAATGAGAAGCCATCAAAGACGGCAATAAATCTGAAAGAAGAAATGCTGAAAGCATTATATGGAAAGCTTGCTGATATGAAAATGCTTCCACCACAACCATCCAGGAAAAGACCAGCGAGTGATGATGAGCAGATTCAAAAGAAGAAAAAAAAACAAGAAGAAGAAGAAGATCCAAAAAAGCTGGATGTTCAAGTTCAAGAAGCATATGCCGAAATTCTCCTGAGATATATTTTCAACAAAGCAAAAGAGTATTGTGAAAAGTGTGCAACTACAGAGATGTGGGCAAAACAAATTGATGCTGCTGATCATAAACAAGATTGTATGGTACATAATGCTTTCAGATTTCTATCATTTGACATTAGTTATGTCAACTCCGACATGCTGGCTGAAGGGAAAGAATCGTTTAAGAAATCAATGTTTGATGAGCTGAAGAAGAAGAATGGTCGACTGAATCAAACAATCAAATCCAGAGTTGAAAATCTGCATGATGAATTATCTCATCCAAGTCTCTTTTCATCGATGTATCTGCTGCAAATATTGAGCAGAATAATAAACAATTTAATCATGGCATTTGCCTAGATTGAACGTTGTTATACAGTTGTTATTCATGAGATGTTTAAAATTAGGTGAACTTAGTTCGATGTTATAGATATTAGTTCAATGTTATAGCTAGATGTAAAGAATTTGTTATAAATAGATGTTACCTGTCGTATGAGATCTTTAAAACTTGTTATAAATATAAGTTACGATTTGAGATTTAAAGCACCTTTTTCTTTGATTTTATCTGGAGTAAGCGGAAGCGGTAAAACGACTTGGGTAGAAAATCTGTTGAAAAATTATAACAATATAATTGATAATGCCAGACAATATCCCAATGTTATGTAGATCTAAGGGACAAATCAACCGGAATTGTTTGAGCGCATTAAAAATAGTTTCAACGGGAATTTTAGATTTATTACTGAGCTACCTGAAAACTTGTACGAAGAAATCGAAAGATCGGACAAAAGATTAACTATTGTTGTTGATGATTTAATGCATGAAATTGCCAACTTTAAAGATTTGGGAAAACAGCAGCTATGATCTCTCAGTGGTTCACTGGTCCACAGCTACCACCATCATTACGAAAAAAAGAAAAACACACTAAAGGTAGCACATCTGATAAAACAGGCAATGGAAATGAAGGCGATGATTAAGATGATCGTTCTTCAAAAAAAAGAAACATCGACTATCGAATAGAGCAGGAGTATCTGATGTGAACAGTCGATTTAAAGTGGTGAAGATTTTGGAGATTATGAAAGTGAATCGTCGAAATCCATTGGTCCTGACAATGAGGGTAAATTTGATGTAATAGATTCTCCAGATTCAGACGAAAGTGACTGGGAAGTTTCAGATTTTCTTTCTTCAGACGATTCGGATGAAGAATGGGTCCCATAGCAACAAGTTGCTGAAAAAACGTTATGTAACACTGTTGGGATTTTTTTTTGACCCAAATGTCAATTCTGAGCACATTTTTGTGCAAAGAAAAAGCGCTGAATAGTCATCTCTTGTACAGTTTACTTGAAACGGAGGTAGTTCCTGTCTTTTTACATATAAAACTGAGTTTTCAGAATCATCTACTGGCTGTTATGTTCATAAATAAAGTATATTACTTAACATCTAGAACAATGACAAATAAATCAAAGTGCAAAATACTATTTCTTAGGTAAACATTCGATTAATTCTTCCCTATTTTGTATATGATAACCCCCTGGATAAAAAACCTATAAAAGCAATATCTTAGCCCATCGGTGAGTGCCACATATCAATCCTATATACATTTTGATCAGTAAAACGAGCATCTTTCCAATAAGCTATTGATATTGTGTCTATAAAGTAAATAATTTTTTCCATATTAGGAAATTACGTCATCGATCACGTGACAAGTAACTATTTTTAGAAAAAGTACACTTTCTTAAAATGACAAATAGAAGCTCAATTTGGATATTCCGGTGAAAAAATATACATCTGAAAATTTGCTAGATTCTTATTAGAATTCCCCTGTCTATAGAGGCACCAAGTTCATATTTGCGGACAGAACGAAAAATAAAATTAGAAATTTCAGGTAAGAAGCTCATTTCATTATCCTTAAAAACCAGCTTCTTTGCAAAGCAATTTTAAGTAAAGTTTAAAACATTCAATATCATCAATGACAAAAAATATTCAACTCGTGAAAATTTAATTTCTCCAATAAATTCAGAGATCAAAGTCGTATTTATATCCATTTCAAAAAAAAAGAGAAAGAGAAGAGAAAGACGATGAGAGAATTACACCAGAAAAAAACAACTTGCTAGATAAAACAATGTCTTCTCCTGCAGAAAAGAAAAAGAAAGAAAATAATGTGTACAAATCTTTGCTGCTGATCATTAAATAAATCAATAATTAAATTATTTAACCTTAACATAGTACATGTTTTTAAAAAGTGTTGTAATACCCGTATAAATGAAACATAGCTATTTCACTTAGACATGTAAAACAGATCATATCGAATAGGGTTGGAGATAAATTTCTAGGATATATTTTTCTTAACTATGTCAAAAATAATTACATTCTAACTATTTCGTCGTTTATTATTCTAATAATAGAAAGAAAGAAAACAAAACTAATGAACGAACATGTGTACATCATAAGCGTAACTTCAATCCATTTTTTTGAGCAGCAATTTTAGCACGAGGAATGACATCATAACCTCCTCTTAAATATTGTTCATAAATTTCCTTGCCCCTATTAGCGACAAACAGGCTAACATTCGTACCAATTCAACTCTAAATCAATGCCAACTGTACAATCAATAATTGAAATGGTACCCCAAGAAGAGCCTTTAATTTGCGAAAAAGGTTACTGTTTTGTTTCTTTTATCTGGGTACATTAATTGTTTTCTGGCACTTTGAGTTAATTTTCGAAAATACAGCATGCTTAAATGTAAACATCCCAAATTTACTTGTGCTGTAATTTTCTATAAAACATGTTTCACCTTATTTCAAGGGAATTTGACTGGACTAGTCTAAAATTTAATGGGAAACAGCAAATGAGAACAAAAACTTGATATTAACTATGCTATCCATTAACAGAAAGGTGGATATGTTATGGGTGCAATGTTGGACGCTTTTGACTCAGTAGATAAAAGACTATTAGCTACAATAATGTACAGCACTAAAATGAAACTAAGGTTTCACGGCAACGGGCTTAGTTCCTGTTCATATTTATGTTGTTATACGTTTGAGAATTTAATGAATTATGGCTGAATTTAAGGGAAACGTGGATTTCATTGTCACGTTCACGTCCATTTTTCATATTATAAGGTGAAACGTCAAATTTTGTGTTAAAAAAATTCGCTTCTTATAAATGAATCAAGCAAATCGCATTTAGAAAATTTCAGTATATTAAGCATACTAACTGTGCTATAAATTTCCTAAAAATTACAAGGTTTGCGCATATTACGCAAAATAGACCCAGTAAAAATAGTCTCAAACTTATTGCCTTTTGGAATTGTTAAATAAATCATCGTTCTCACAAGGTGTCCTTATGATGAATTCCCAATTAAGTTGATAATTGTTTTATATATTGTAATAAAAATTGTTATTTACTGAGTTGTAAACTGAGAAAGTTAAAATTGTTATTATTCAGTTGTAAACTGAGAAAGCTATTAACTGCCTGATACTTTACACATGCAGATTTCAATTGTACTCCTCAACCTTCATGATTGACAGACTACTTCCCAATAATATATGGGACAATTAAAGAGGCCTACATTTTTAACCCAGCAAATAAGCCGCACCACTCTGGCGTGCAACAACAACAACAAAATTTTTGTGAAAATTTTGGAAAAACTCACGAAGGACTATTTTTCCGTGGCAAAATGGGGCAGATTCTCTTTGACTTTTCCAACCAAATCAACTTCACAGTTTCGAGGCGGGTCGGTGGGGTACCTCATGGGTTTGGGGTATAAGAGCCTCTCCCCCCTGCGCATGCATGTCTTGTGACAACATAATTTTGTAAAAAATCAATTGAAAAATGTTTTGACTACATGAGCGTCTTTAGAGAAAAATAGCAGAAAATTGAGTGTTATACTGTTTCTAATGTTGTATTAACTGTGTGTAACAAAAATCAAAATAGTTTGGCACAATTGATATGTCATTGTGTACCTCGTGAGATCTTCCTGTGCCTGAGAAAACGGAAGTGCATGACCTAAGAATAGCAATTCACACACAAACAGATTATTTCCAGTCTGTACCCAAATATCATACCAAGTTTCATTGCAGTCAAGGTACCCCATTCTAAAAATAGCACAAAGGGGCATTTTTCGTTTGGGGTCTGCATACTACCTTTCTCAGCACATCAACCTGCCTCTAGAGACGAAGTTTCATTGCAGTATCACTGTTTGCAATAGTGTTACAGCAATATCATTGTAAGAGGCCTGGGTCAAAGTACCCCATTCACAAAGGGGAATTTGCAAGATGGTGTCAAATTTATGTACTAACAGCCCTGACTATCAAGAACACCATGTCAGCAAGGATTTACACAGCAGCTGGTATGTATATGTAAAATGCTATATTAGCTAATACGAATAACAATAAAGAGGGGAGTAAAAACGGAGACAAAAAAAGCAACATGCAATATAAAAACGAGGCTTATTTCTCTTTTAGCTCAACCTTTTCGTCCACAACGATCTAAACGCAGTCTGAACCCCTTGTTATGTTCCTTGAAACAAACATCGAGCTGTCTGCTTTGAAGTAACTGGACTGGAGACTGCTATCTGATTATTTCAGTCATTTTTATTTCTATCTGATATCTACACGCCATGTCACCTATGTGCAGTACTGATCATCCCCCACGGTAGAGCGCATCCCACACGATACTGCACATAGCAGGGTCGTCTAATTATTTGAGCCATCCTTGCATGTTCTTTTGTTGTTTGTAATAAGTGATTCTTTTTTTTTAACTTTACAGGTTTGGGTTATCCACCAGATGTCTACACCAAAAATGCGAATGAATGTGTCAACAGTGTGATAAACTAAAAGGAAAAAGCTTTCCCTAATAGAAGCTGCTTTGACGTTCCATGCCTGTGTCTGGGGTCAGCAAACAGATGTTCGTCTTGCAATGTTCATTACCACAAGATCAGGTATGTAACCTATCAATTGTACAAGGAGAAAGTGGTATCACCTTCCCAACAAATGCCATTGTGAAGGAGATGTTCAGTGGCGCCTCTTCGATGGTAAATCAGTAACTGATATCGGTAGAGCTCCAGGGGTGAACAATGGAAATCCTTTTTTGCTGCCAACGATGCTGATCCTCTCAAACCCTTCCTTGTCACAGTTGCTGGCGCTGATATTAAGTGTGCAAAGCATTGTGTGAGGTACAGTGCATACAAAATATGCTCACAGACCATTGCTGTGGCAGAAAAAATGGGATAGCTAGGAAACCTTCTTGCCACTTTCAATAAAAGAAATAAAGCTAATATATCATGACTTGCACAAATTTGGTTCGCAAAAGATGCTGGGAAGAAAGCAACAAAGCCAACTCAGAGACGCAAAGGCGCAGCAAATAAGCCAAAGCAATTGGTAACTGCAGCTACAGATTCAGCGAAAAATGCCTCTTCAAGTACAACTGGTCCTTCAATGAGAGGGTTGAATAAAGACTCTTTGAAACCACTAAGTCCTGCTCCAGGAGCATACATCATAACATTGCTGTCTGTGTGTCAAGAAAGAATATCTGTGTGCCATTGTTGCAATGGAGCGCTAAAGCAGGAAGGTATTATACCTTAAGCTCCTCAAGCTCCTCATATAGTTACTGTGACAAAGGCTAGTTTGTGCCATGTTTGTGCTTGCTTGAGAAGGATATTGAAGCTTCTCTTACAGCTGTTCATAAAAGAGTGTTGCGAAGTGTCTGTGTTCAACTCTAAAACTTTGCTCCGTACTGTTTTATTTTGTTGAAACTTATTTTGTTGAAACGATAGTTTCTTGTTGTTCATTTATATTTGCTGTTCATTCCATAGATAGACTGCTTCTAAGCGGCCTTGGTTTTATATATCGTTTATTCTGATTCCCGTGTTTCCCAGAACCAGAACTAATTATATATTTTCTTGCTTGTCCAGGAACGCCTGCAAGGTTAGGGAAAGATGGGCAACTTGGAATTACAGAGAACCCAGCTTTATCAAGTTTTATGGTTTTAGTTTGTTTCTTTAATTTACCTTCTTGGTTCTGCGCTCTTTTTAAGCTATACAGTGTATGTAAGTCATCAGAACCAAGAGGCAAGTACTGGGGCAAATACAAAAGTTAACTGGTTCCTATCAAGATTGGAAAGTTTGAAAACTGCTCAGGGAAAAAAGTGCAGGACGTGTGCCAACAGCTCCCTTGCCCCACTAAAACCGCCCTGAAAGCCAATGTTGAACTTGAATACTTAAAATTGCTTAGCAACAGCTCCTTCTGTTAGCCTTATCTATAAATTTCAGGTTATTTATAAATATATGTACAAATATATAAATAAATAAAGGTGATGATTTTTGAAGTGATTTTTCACCAACTTATCATCCCCCAACCCTTGTGAAGAATTTGCTTAAAATGCATTTCTAGGCAAGGGCTTTACGTCGCTGAACCTGTCTTGTGTTTATCTGGTGTCTTGTGTTCTGATAATAAAGCGTGTAAGCAACCAAGCAGCTAAGCAACCATGCTCAAAGTGCTAAACCTTGTTTTCTACAGTATGCTGAATTCCAGACAAAAGTTGCATAAATGGATTTAATGAACATTTTATAGTTGTTCTTGAACAATCAATTGAAGTTAGATGTGATAAGGGGGGGGGGGGCTCAGCTTGCTTTCAAAATTCAAGCAATTCTGAGGGCTTAAATCCGAAATATTTCAGCAACTTGAGGGCTCAGCAAAAGTCCAGTTGCGTATTAAAAAAGTGTACTTGCCAAGTTCTATCAACACGACCGGAAACCTTACTGGTGATATGCAAATAAGCAAGGAGATCCATGAAATCATCTCTCAAAACATGTGATCTGATCACGCAGAGTAAATCCCTCTCATAGATGTATTGACAGTTTGTGTCATTAATTGATGGGGATGACCACTCTGTAGTTAAGGGTCATTTTCGATTTTCAGTACATAAGAGTCATACTTGTGGTCCTGGGTCCTGGGGTCTGGGGTATGGTTTTTATACTATGCCGAATTAGAGTTACATTCAATTTCCAGAGCAGAAAAGGTTAAGGTAGAAGTGTATGTAGTTGATAAGATTTTTGAAGTTGCTATTATTTACGTTGAAGTAACTACACAAGATTATAATCATCTGAAAAGTTTGTTGTTTTCAGATGTGAGCAAAGGACAAGATACCCTGGAGATAGATGTATTGATTGGCTCGAATTTTCTTTGGAATTGTCAAGGCAACAGAATTATCCGAGGGGATTAGTCGCGATTCAGAGCGAAGTTGGCTGGGTTTTATCTGGACCTTGAAAGGGTAAGTCGTTACATTCAGTAGAAACATACAAGCTAGTAACATCATAGGAATATAGACCAGAGGGCGTATCAAAATTTCTCGGTAGCTTTTGAAGAAAATGCCAGTCATCTTTAATATATGTTTTCAGATCAGGTACAATCGGTTTTAATATCGTGTCTAAAAATTCGCTTAGTCTCTGGGTTGGCGATACTGGTCCAGCAATAATTGGTCTTCCTTTTAAATCTTCTGGGGGTGACATTTGAACATAATCAGCATTAGAAGTGGCCATAAAATCCAGTAATTCTTTTGACTTATGGATCTTAGGTAGGACATAAAAGTTACTAGATTTCCACTCGAAGTTAGTAATGAAATCACATTCTTTTTTGGTAAGCGATGATTCGTTGTTTACTACAAGTTTTTTCAAATTGTTCATTACATTTTTATCTTCATTTGGTTGCACTTTTTGATATGTATCTGTTTTGAGATGGCCATTTAAGACTAAAGTATCACGATAATATGATTTGTTCATAATAACAAAGTTACCACTTTTATCTGCTTTTTTTATCACAATGTCTTTAATCAATTTTCTTCAAAAGCTACCGAGAAATTTTGATACGCCCTCTGGTCTATATTCCTATGATGTTACTAGCTTGTATACTACAATTCCTCACCAACTCGGACTTCAAGCAATTGAATTTTGGATTGAAAAAAGAAGAGACCTTATACTTGGTCGCTTTTCAAAATCATTCATTTTGGAATCTGTTAAGTTTATTTTGGAAAATAATAATTTCATGTTCGACGAAATATTATACAAACAAGTAAAAGGCACTGCAATGGGAACAAAATTTGCTCCATCTTACGCAAGCCTTACCGTTGGATTCTTAGAAGAAACAAAGTTATTCCCTGAAATTCTACCAAAATATTTTTCATCAGAAATTTGTAAATATATAGAATCAAACTATTTTCGCTATATGGACGATGGCTTTATTGCCTTGCCGAAAGAAATCAACCCAGAAAGTTTCAGACACGCCCTAAATGAGTTAGATTCTTTGATACAATTTACAATGGAAAGAGGTACAAAGACTACAGATAATTCTGAATCAATAAAGTTTTTGGACATCAAGATTATTCTTCATGATAATAAACAAATCAGCACTGACATTTATTACAAACCGACAAACCCTCATAAATATTTGGATTTCAAGAGCGCCCACCCATCACATGTAAAGAATACTATCCCTTATAATTTGGCTAAAAGAATCGTCGTTTTTGTTTCTGATGATGATCTAGTTGAACAACGCTTAGATGAACTTAGAAATTGGCTAATTGATTGTAACTATCCTATAAACCTAATAAAGCAAGCATTCCATCGTGCCAAACTACAAGGACCAGCCCCAGAGAAAAAACAACTTGATGTCATTCCTTTAATTACTACATATAATCCACAATTACAGCTTTCTCAGATCAACAAAATTATAACAAGAATTCTAAAAAAATATTAAAGATCAAGATACAAAAAGAAAATTTGCAAACTCAAAACCAATTCTATCTTTCAAGCAACCACCCAACATAACATCAATACTAACAAAAGCCAGATTCGTCTCAAACCCCACAGGAAATGAAACTCTAACCCCTGGTATTTCTCTCTGTAATCGAAAAAGATGCAAACTGTGTTCTCTATATCTACAACCTGGAAACATTTTTGAAACTTCAAATGGAACCACATGGAATTTAAAAAGTCATGTAACTTGTGAAAGCAAAAATATTGTGTATTTTTTAACCTGCAACTGTTGCAACAACAAAATAACATACATTGGGCAAACAACTAATTTACGTCAACGCATGAACAATCATATATCGGAGTCAAGAACAGGAACTTCTTTCTGTGTTTTCCCCCAACATGTAAATCAGTGTGGTACTCTAAATAAAAATCTGAAGGAACCGTATTTCAAAATTAACGTTTTCATGAAATTAACAGACTCGAAGCTCTTATTACAGTACGAAGAGCATTTGATAAAAGCCGGACATGCCGTTCTCAATTGATGACGTGCATACCATACTGAAAGAGGAACTATGTATTTATCGATTAGTCATTTGTTGTTTTAACCTGTTTGTATTTTAAAGTTTTTAGTAGTTTATGTTAGACACACTCTGATGAGGATGTAAATCTGAAAGGCCTAAGTGTGCTATAAGTTTAGTTTTAGTATTAGTTTTTACAAGTTTCAAAGTATTAAGATCAAAGTTTTTGGTTTCTTTTTGTGCATCCGCTCTTTTGTATTCTTTAATGGTATTTACGTTTGAACTCTTTTAACAATTCGACTTCAAATATAAACTATTACAGTTACATGTTAATTAAATGTATCTAAACTAATTAAATTTACTACTATTATTAATTCTAACAGATTGTGATAAGTATATAAATTTTGCAAGGGAGGTTATCATTTGTTTATTTTCAGAAGTTAACATTTTTCCAATAAATTATGTTTTCTCCAATTCTGAAAGAATATCAATTTTATCCTTCTGTAAACCTAGTTCTATAAAAAAGACGTCCCGTTCTTTTCTATTACTTTCACAATCAAATATAAAGTGGATTTCATTGTCTATTGGATTTGGTTCATACCTGCAGTAATCACAAAAACGTTCATTTGGGTCTATTCTATTAGTAGAATATCTTCCTATTTCTATTTTTAATTTATGTGCACTTGTAAGAAGTCTAGTAAGGGTAGCTCTGTGGTTTCGTTTGTCAATATATGTCAGATATTTTGAAAAGTTGGTTTCGACTTTATTTGTCTGTAAAAAGCTAATCTATTCATGTTGTTAATTTCATCTTCCCATTGCTTATTAAACTTTTGGGATAATTCTTTCTTGCAAAAGTTTTTTATCAATTTATTGTTCTTTTCTGTAGCTCTTTTATATTTACAATCATCATAATGAATTGAAAGGATTTCTTGCTCAAAAAAGCTCTCAGTGAAACATGTGAACAGGGTTGTTCTGATGTTTATGAAGTTATCGAAGCAGGCATTAATGCTGAGAAAAAAAATTGTCAATATATTGATTGGATTTTGACAACCATAAATCCATTGCCACCTGACACTGAGACATGGGTGAAACCAAAAGTTCATCCTTGTCAAAAAAGGCATGAAAACATCAACAATTACTTGCAATCAGACACAGATTATGCAGATCTTGTCAACACGGTACAGAGGCATACACAGTGCAGTACAAATTACTGTCTAAGGAAGAAACAAAATGATGGTGCATTAAGATGTAGATTTGATTTTCCATATGATCTTTGCTCAGAGACAAAGCTTGATTTTGAAGATATTCATACAAGAAACGGAGAAAAAACTTATAGAGCAAAAGTAGTTACAAATCGAAATGATTCAAGGCTTAATAACCACCAGAGATGTCAGTTACAAGGTTGGAGAGCTAATTGTGACATCCAAGTTGTCATAGACCATTATGCATGTGCAGAATATTTGACAAAATATGCTGCCAAGGGTGAGCCAAACTCACCAAGCCTAAACCAACTATTCAGATCAGTTTTGCTAAATTCTAACAACTCTAATTGTGATTCCAGAAGGGTCATAAAAAAGATAGCAATGAAAGCACTAGGAGAGAAAGATTTTTCTGCCCACGAAACAATGCATTTGTTGTTGTCATTGAAACTCTACAGTTCCTCATTCAAAGTTATACCAGTTCTGACGCAAAGCTGAGCATGGACATTGGATTGAAATTCAACAGCAGCAAACCTTCTGTACTTTGTGGCTGAGCGGCCCAAATCTATTCGAAAACGTGAAAGAAAGTAGAAGACCAGAACAAATATTTGCATGCTACAGCATCCCATCAGAGGCATGCCACACGAATTCATCTAACCCAATTCAGTAGTGCAAAACAGCTTTCTAGCAACTTTCCGCTAAATTTCCATCAAAATGCGTCGGATTTCAATCCTAGCGAATACAGTTTGCAGAATGGGTCAGCTTGATATCTTACAAGTAAGATCGCACTAATGCTTTAGTTATCCTCAAATGCATTTTTTTCAAAGGAAGCCATGAGCAAGAAAGATTATCGGAAGAAGATACAGCGACCAAAGACAAAAGTCTCCGTTGCCGAATCTGTGGCAGGAAGTCTTCTTTTAAATGTTCAAAGTGTTCCAATCCTGGTGATCCATTGGTTCTGTGCAATTACAGGATTCATCAGCGGCAATGCTGGAATACGTTTCATGGTAATCGTGATTTTGATTGGCCAAGTAGCCAATCACAGCAAGACGATGAGTGATGTAGTTGACTATTCTGGTAACCAGTCACTATTCTTATAACTGCTCATTGTTTTCACGTTACCAATTCATAGTATGGAACAAAATGATTTCATTAGGAACAGGAGGATACAAGAGATAACACCCAAAAGAAACAATGCTAATTCCGATTGATAAGCTCAAGGTCACATTGAAAAAGGCAACCCAAAATGATCCATTTCGGCAAATTTTCAGCAAAATAGCACAACTTTCATTTTCTGAGTTAGTTCACCCACGTTGCCCCACTTTGCCCCCTATTTAATACCAAAAACGTTAGGATTTTGAAAAATAAAGTTAATATTTACAATCAGCATTCGAAATTACCCTCTTCTACCAATTTTTAGCAAAATCGAAACACTTTCCTTTTCTTGCCCCCATTTGCCTTGTTTGTCCCAATTTTGTTCCGATTTGACCCCGAAAATCGTTAGAATTTTGAAAAATAAGTTCAGATTCCAGATCAGCACTCAAAATTACCCTCCCCTACTAATTTTTAGCAAAATCGAACAAATTTCATTTTCTTGCCCCCATTTGCCCCGATTTTGTCCCCCGAGACATTCGAATTTTCAAAAACCAAGTTCAGATTCGAAATCAGCACCCAAAATTACCCCTTTCTACCAATTTTCAGCAAAATCGAACAACTTTCATTTTCTTTAAAAAATCAGATCATGGATCTTGATGATTCAAAATCACCAGGATCCTACGATATACCCGTTAAGATGATTAAGTACATTAGTGAAGAAATCTCTGGTCCTCTAGCTGATATTATAAACGAATCTTTTATTATAGGAAAGTTTCCAGCACTGTTGAAGTATGCCAAAGTGCTACCTATCTATAAGGCTAAGTCTAGATTGGAAGTTAAAAATTATCGTCCTATTTCAATCTTACCAACCTTTCATAAAATTGTCGAAAAGATAATGCATGACAGACTTTCAAAATTTCTCGAGAAAGAAAAAATTATTTTTCCTCATCAATTTGGATTTCAGAAAAATAAATCTACTTCTTTAGCTATACTCGACCTCTACAACCAGCTTACTAACGCAGTGGAAAATAAGAATTTCTCTTGCTGCGTATTCTTAGATTTTGCAAAAGCTTTCGATACTGTTGATCACAAAATTTTGTTAAGCAAGCTAGAGTACTATGGCATTAGAGGGACAGCTTTAAGCTGGTTCAGATATTACCTTTCAAATAGATGGCAAAAAGTAAGTATCAATGGTATCTTATCAGAGGCTCGTAATATAAAATATGGTGTTCCCCAAGGCAGTGTACTAGGCCCTCTACTATTTCTAATTTACATTAATGATATGCCCATGTCATCAGAAATCTTGAAATTTCATCTCTTCGCTGAAGATACAAGCATCCTCTTTTCATATAATGATCTAAATACTTTAGAATCCATTCTTAATACAGAATTAAATAAAGTTTCAAACTGGCTTTCTGCAAACAGACTTACTCTAAACATAGACAAATCAAATATCCTTACCATTCATCCAAAGAAGATCAAAAAGACAAATAGGGTTAATATAAAATAAACAATACACCACTGATTGAAAAAGACCATATCAAATATCTTGGAGTTTTGATTGACAACAAACTTAATTGGAAAGAGCACATCCAGCATGTAAACATGAAAATATCTAAAGGTGTTGGTGTTCTTGCTAAAATGAGGCACTTTGTCCCTTCCAGTATACTACGTAATCTGTATCATGCCTTTATTTCTCCACACATTACCTATGCGCTTACGTCATGGGGAAGTGCATTTAAATCACACCTGAATAAACTAACACGTAACGTGAAAAAGGCAGTCAGAGTTATCTGCTTTGAAAAATCTACATCGAAATCTAAACCTCTCTTCTCCAAGCTTGGTATCTTGAATTTTGAAGATACATATACATTAGAATTTGCAAAATTCATGTACGACATTGAACACAATAACCTTCCACAATTATTCTGTAATCTGTTCCAAAAGACCACCTCTAGACACGCATATCGAACTCGTCAAGCAACCAAAAATCTCTTCTCTTTTCCTTCTATCAGATCAAATACGAAAAAAAATTCCATTACCTTTCAAGGTATCAAAATCTGGAACGAAATACCTGCTGATATTAGATCAAAACGAACGAGAAAGCTTTTTGGCAAGCATTTGAAAAAATATTTGCTAAATAGCTATGCTGATATCCGCTAAGAACTCATTCCTTATAAATCAGTACTACATCAAAAATCATACACCTTATATCTCCTATCTCCTAACACAAATTAACATTCCCGTGCCCAACCTTTCCTTCTTCCTCCTCCCTTTCTTATAACTTCCTTTTTTTCACTTTTGTTTCTTTTTTCATTTCTTTTTTCATTCATAATTTTATTGTTACGTTTCTTTTTTAAGTTGTTTGTTAACTTTAAAAAAAAAATTTTTTTATTTGATTCAACGATTTATAGAAATTGAAATAAATGGGGCACTGAGCTCGATAACCATCTGTTTTGGTTAAACTCAGTGTCCTAGGCAACGATCCGAATTGTATTAAGTGCTTTTGTAAACTGAAATGTAATTTTTATTTTCAAGTAGATTTTGAACTGTAAACTGTAATATTGTTGCTGAATAAAATGAATTGAATTGAATCCAACAAACATTCCCCGTTTATTAAAAGATTTCAAGACACTTATTACCCCTCAACCAATATTTTCCGTTTTTTAAAGGATGGAAACAAAGCCTTTATCCCCAACAAATATTGCCCGGTTATTAAAAGATAGATAGGACATCCGTTACCCCTCAACGGATATCGCCCGTTTATTAAAGGACGGAAACAAAGCCTTTACCACCAACAAACATTCCCTGGTTATGAAAAGATAGATAAGACATCCATTACCCCTCAACGAATATCGCCCATTTATTAAAGGATGGAAACAAAGCCTTTACCCCCAACAAACATTCCCCGGTTATTAAAAGATAGATAAGACATCCGTTACCCCTCAACAGATATCGCCAGTTTATTAAAGGATGGAAACAAAGCCTTTACCCCCAACAAACATTCCCCGGTTATTAAAAGATAGATAAGACATCCGTTACCCCTCAACGAATATCGCCCGTTTATTAAAGGATGGAAAAAAAGCCTTTACCCCAGCAAAAATTGCCTGTTTATTAAAAGATGGAAAAAATACCCCTTACCCCTCAACGCATATTGTCCGTTTAAAAGGACGGGAGCAAAGCCTTGACCCTTAACAAACATTGTCCCTTTATTAAAACTTGGAAAAGGCTGTAGGTTGTAGGTTGTAGGCTGGTAAAATAGCATAGCTACAGAGCTGTAGGTTGTTGGTTGTAGGCTGGCAAAAAAACATAGCTACATAGCTATGCTGTGGTTGTAGGCTGTAGGTTGTAGGCTGTAGGTCGTAGGTTCGTAAAATAACATAGTTACATACATATGCTGTAGGCTGTAGGTCGTAGGTTGGCAAAATAACATAGCTACATAGCTATGCTGTGGTCGTAGGTTGATAAATAACATAGCTACAAAGCAATACTGTGTGTTCTAGGTGGAGGGTCCTAGCATGGCGGACAAATATAACTATGACCCTATGTTGTAAGTTCCAGGTTGTACGTCGACATGATTAGGGCTCCCAACCTTCTGCAGGCCATGTAGGTACATATGCACTGAGATACACGCGTAGGTTGTAGGCTCACAACATAAAAGGTATAACTTCGAGGTGGTCCTGTATTCTAAAGGTAATCCCAAAGATGTTTTGCTGTCAAATTGATGACTGAAATACAATCAAAGGAGTAAAAGGAATAAAAAAGTATGTTGTGAAAAAGCAAATGAAGCATGAAGATTATGTGAATTATTTGATGGAAATGAGAGCAGACGCACACACTCAATGCAACATTGAATTACACTGTCACATAATATACACTACGGAGAGAAAAAAGACATTGCTGAATCCCTTTGATGATAAAAGATTTATTCTTGATGATGGATTTAACATGCTGCCATATGGACATTATTCACTAGAAAGATGCTGTGAAGAAGAAAACATTGAT
The DNA here is from genome assembly GCA_014526335.1 of Chrysaora quinquecirrha. Taxonomy (NCBI): domain Eukaryota; kingdom Metazoa; phylum Cnidaria; class Scyphozoa; order Semaeostomeae; family Pelagiidae; genus Chrysaora; species Chrysaora quinquecirrha. The sequence goes on from JACTAT010000294.1 coordinate 863,880, forward strand.
TGAATGTTTAACTGTTTTAGTGAGCAGTTTTAACAAACTGTTTTAACATTATTCTAAACTGTTTAAGGAACTATTTTAACATTATTCTAAACTGTTGTAACATTATTCTAAACTGTTTTAACATTATTTAAACTTATATCTTTGTTTAACATAGTTGTAAACAAATAAATCGTTATCCAACTTGTTCTGAATGTTGAAATATTTATTAATCGATGAGTTCAGTGAAACGTTTTTTGTCCTAGTAATTAGAAAGATTATACAATGTTGTCCACATGTAGCAGTCTCATAAAGTTGAACTTGAACCTTGTTATAAGTGAGCTTGAACGGAGTAATAAAGTCTAGAAATTCTTTCAACATAGGAGGGTCACCAAATGAATCATAGAAATCCAATGGACCATCATCGGCAATATAGACAGCTAGCCAGTGGGTTCCTTTACCAGTAAAAGTATCTTCATTGAAGATAATTACCAAGGTAAAGTGAATGTTGATGTTTTTGATTTCATCTTTCCCGAATACGCAATGGAAATGAGGTAGCTTTTCACGTTTTGCAAGTAAGTTATTAATTGTTATATGATCCATAATTACACATCTCAAATGACGTTTTTATGACTATCAATTTGAATGACTCTATCAAATTCACCCAAAATTACAATGTTCATCAAACTGACAACAGCGTTTGCAAAATTTCTACTTTTTCTAAGATTACCCTCTCTTATCAATTAACAATTCTAAAAATTTACCATTTGTATAGTTTTTCTTAGTCGCTTTCTTTTCTTACATTTTCTTCCTTTATTTATGATCTTTTTAAGGCTTTTTCTTCGCTGGTTCGTCGTTAGGTTTGCTTGGTTCCATGACTATCTTTTCAAAAGAATCCATTTTTACTTGTTTACTGAATTGCTGATCTCTATTTATAGCCTTTTTTAGACTTCTAAATCACTAAAGGAGCTTCATTAGGGAAAAATATTGGTGCGAAATCTCATATCTTATCCAATCGATTGTGTGAAATCACAAAGTAAGTAGCCATACATTCTTGCCGTTGCATCATTGTAAATGTCCAAGAATGTTTTTGAAGAAGAGGACATAATATGACACGCAACAAATCTAATTTGACTTCTATCACGAGGATTCTTGAAAAGAGCTCGATACTGAGTATTGAGAGCTAAATTTCTCATTTCTGTTCCTCTTGGAAAAAGATTTTGCATCATAACAATTACATTGATTTTTAGATGAGATCTTCCTTTTGTGAACAATTTTCCCAAATCTTTAAAGTTGCCAATTTCATGCATTAAATCATCAAAAACTCAGTAATAAATCTAAAATTCCCGTTAAAACTTTTTTTAATGTGCTCAAACGATTCCGGTTGATTTGTTCCTGAGATCCACATGAGATTGGGATATTGTCCCCCATAATCAACTCTATTGTTATAATTTTTCAGCAGATTTTCCACCCAAGTCTTTTTACCGCTTCCGCTTACTCCAAATAAAATTAAAGAAAAAGGTACTTTAAATCTCAAATCGTAACTCATATTTATAACAAATTTAAAACATCTCATACAACAGGTAACATCTATTTATAACAAATTCTTAACATCAAGCTATAACATTGAACTAATATCTGTAACATCGAACTAATATAAATCGACATCAGATAGAAGGTTGTTGGCAGATAACTATGTTGATGTTGCCAAGCTGGTGCATTCTTCAAGATGAATTTTCATTGTTGCTAGAGTTATGTTTTTAGAAGAACGAGTGCACTTCAACTGAATCGAATCATCTGTGATGAAATGCAACAGAAACAGGTCACTTTGCATGGGACGTGTGTATATTGCTATCATTTTATTGACTTGTTACTTTAAATAGGGAGTCGTTTAACCATTTGTAGACATGTGAATTAGGAACAGATTGCACTTGGTTCTCTTTCAACTCACAGTAGCTCAAAGGCACCACACTGGGATTTCATTTCGATAGATTGTTTCCAAAACTTGTCTCAATTTCCCATGACGGAATCTTTTATCATGAAATTGTACTTTTCCTTTTTCATATGATTGGACTTATTGCTAGTTTTTTGACGGATCAAAAACAATGAGTTCTTTTGAATGGAAAGACTTCTGAATCGAAGGGGTACTCCAAGGATTTGTGCTAGGACCTTTATTCTTTCTGGTGTATATTACTGATCTCTGTGACAACGTGAATTGTGATTTCAAACTCTTTGCAGATGATACTTCTTTGTTTTCATTAATTGAAATCATTAAATTAAACGAAATCATTGACGCTGAAATTATAAATAAAGATATTGAAAAAATAAGGATTTCGGCTTGGCAGTGGAAAATGAAATTTAATGCAGACAAATCAGAGGAAGTCATATTTTCCACTAAGAGATCAAGAACCATCAATCCACCATTAACATTGGGTATCTATGAAATCAAATGGGAAAATGAAAATAAGCATTTAGGAGTAATATTAGACTCAAAGCTGGATTTTAAAAATCATATTAGAGCAGCCATCCTAAAAGCTAGAAGAGGTATTGGTCTGATACAATGTCTCTAAAATATGTCTCTAGTAGCGTCCTTAATCTACCTTATAAATTATATATGAGGCCCCACCTTGACTATGGAGATTTATTGTACCATAGATATGATCCAGAAATGCGACTAGGTTTTACGCAGCCCTAGCTGTTTCTGGTGCGTGGAAGGGTACGAATAGGCAAAGGCTTCTGAATGAGCTGGGATGGATGTACAGTAGAAGATGGTATCGTCGTTTATGTCATTTTTTTAACCTGAAAACAAAAAAGTCCCAGAGTACCTCTTTGATGAAATCCCAGCTGAACAACAAACAAGCTACAATCTTAGAAATTAGAGGATGTATGCTCCATCTATTGACAGGATTGTGCGTTTTTCAAATACATATTTCAGCAGCACACCCTTCGAATGGAATTTACTTGATAATAATAGAAGGTGCTGTAAGTCTATTGCTGAATTGAAGCAAAAACTGCTCTCTAACATACGCCCAAATGAAAACAGTGTCAACAACATACATGATATTGAGGGTAGAAGAATCTTAACAAAAATGTGCTTGCAGTTCAGTGTTCTGGATGAGCACAGGTTCAGGCACAGATTCAACACTGCTAGTCCACTTTGCAACTGCGGTACAGCGAATGAGGATAACAAGCACTTCCTCCTGCACTGCCCTTTGTTTAGAAACTCTCGTATGTATCTCCTTGGCGAGCTCTCAGAATTTCTCTACCTTGATCTTCCTAACCTTGATGATGACCTCTTTTGTTCAGTGCTATTGTATGGCAGTGCTGAATTTCCATATATCATAAACAGAATGATTCTGGAAGCTACAAATAAATTCATTAAATCATCCAAGCATTTTTATCGTGTAGATTATGAAAGTTAGTGGCGTCTTGAAACAAAGAATCCGTGCATGTACATGTAAATGTATAGTTTTATGTGTGTGAGTCTATCTGTTGTGCCGTAATTCTCTTTGTGTATGTGTACTGCTTGATTTCATTTTGATCTTCTGAGTTGTAAGTGTCATCCCTAGTGGGAATTCGCTGATAATATGTCCTTTCCCGCTATGGATGGCACATAGTTTATATAAATCTTGTTTTTTGTCTTTGTAATTGTTTTAGTTCAGCAAAAAAGTCAATTTTAGCAGTTAATCTTCAAGCTGGGTCCTCCCATTATTTCAACAGCTTGTGTTGGCCAGTTCCAAGAAATCTAAGACGGCTGCTAGAAAGGGTGAACATTGTAGCAAATAAGGCATCCTGGATACATTCAGCTGAAAATAAAACATTAATACTTCAGTGAAGTCACTGTGCAGACAGCATTAATTGAGGCTAAAATGCTTTCTTTGTTGTTTGGACCCCAGGAGGAGAGCTCTTTGTGGAAAAAATTTATTTCTACAAAGAATATTGGTCATTGCCTGAAAGAAATGCAACGCTGTTATTCAATGGATATGTTGCGCGAGTTCTTCTGAAACAGAGAAGAATATACTTCTATCGAAGTTGCGACAAGCCACTTCTTGAGCCAAAGGAGTTTGACGATAACGCAGACAACACCATTGGTCATGCGTTAAATTGAAGACGAATCCAAAAGGTGACTGGATTTGCAATATTTGCATCCAGGAAGACATTGATGGAGATATCAATATAATATAAACAACTGTAATAGTTATGCAATTATGAGCTAAGTTAAATATCTACAAAATTTAAACAACTTAATATATTCATTGGTCTAGTAGTGGTGCTTTCAAATTGGTCACAGCAGCCCATATTGTAACAATATCATCTTCAAATTGGTAAAAGGAGTAATGGAAGTTCAGTTTTCAATATAGCATATTCTTTCATTCCTCTCATTGCTTTCTCTACAAAAATTCTAAGGTTTGCAACTTTGGAAATTTGATTCACGTTGTCTTTGCGCATCTGCAAATTACCTTGAGTGGATGGTGGAATTGTAAGCATGCATTGATAATAAGCCAAATATTAGCTGATTTTCAAACTTCGGTCACCCAAAACCGAAAATGTTTGGGAGAAGTTTCTCTGCTAAGCTGCAGTCTTCAATGATGACAATATCTGACAATAGCTATATTCAACCCCAATCGTTCTTTGAACATGCCCATAGGGCCCCTATGTAAATAAGAAGTTGAACGAATCAATTATGACATAGTGTCTACCTCATATCTGCTTCCTCTTGGAAATCTCCTTATGTGGGAAGTGCCATTTATTTTCCATATGTTAATTGAATAGCAGGGTTCTCTGCACTTGGTCAGTGCTGCAGTGGATACAGTAGCAGTTAATGAACCAGATGGGGATCACCAGGAGGCTGTTACGGGAGATTTAGGAGAAGATGCTCAAATTATTAATGGTAGGATTGTTGCTCGCTTTGTTTCTGATAATGTCGTTAATCTATCGAACAGAACGCCATCAGAACATGAAGTAACACTGCTTTCTAAAGGTTTAACATTTTCTCTTACACCTACCGACTTGGAAATATCAAGACTGAAGACAGATATTGAAGATTTCAAAAGACGCATGCGATTACTATGGTTTTTAAGCTGGTGGCTGATACGTGTACATTTCTCCTGGTAGGCCTATGGCCTAAGTTTCTTGGCTTTGTTTGGGGCCTAGGCATACAAAAATCAGTCATTGGCAGAAGCTTTGTAGCTACGAGGACTAACAGATTTGAACTAATGTGGCGTCTCAATCGACCGTAGTCACTTGACAGCTACAGAGTGAAAAGTATGTTTTGCTAGTGCAGACATGAAAGTTCCCTATGATTTCAATAAGTTCTAGAAAAATGGGGGAAACAAGGAGGCACACTTAAACCTTAGAAAACAAGCAATCAACGAGAGAAAAGAAGATCTTGACAAAAAAGTCATATTTTTCAACTAGGTCTCAATGCCGACACATGCTCAAAAACCTCAATATCGAATGAGCTGGCAAGTGATCACGAAGAAGCCGACAATCAATTGATTGCTTTAGTTCAAGCTTCTACTGTAAGTCCAGGAGACACCGTCATGGCAAGGTCGTCATCAGGTGGTATAGATATTGAGGTTCTTTTCTTGGCCCATAATTTGGTTGGAGTACAGGTCCTTATCGGCCATGGACCTGGCAAAAATAGAATGATAAATGATATTAAATTTATATCTTGTTAGCTACCATGTGCAAAAGACGTTTTGTATGAAGCGATCTTTGCTATCCCTGAGGCATCACCGATTTCATTGATTTTGATGAAGACAATAAAGTGGAGGAATTTGTTGTAGAGGACAATTTCGCGGAATATCTTGACAACAAATTTTTTTGTTTATCTTATTAAAAGTTAAGTTCTGGCCCTACGTAGCTTGCAATAAATTTAGCGTACAGTGTTGTTGCTTGTGAATTGCCCCTTAATAATTCAACAAAAGGCCAAATGATATCTTTCATCACCGCTCACGTTAAGTGCGAAAACGAGGTTTCACTGTCACAATAGCACCTCAGTAGCCAAAAATATCTTCTCTCGTGTATTTAGGACCCATTTCAACTAAATATGTACTGCTTTAGTGAAGCCTTGTACATTACATTGTACCAAGCTGCACCTTAGTAGTTTGCTGTGGTAAAACTTCGCAAACCGCACTTCAAACACGAAAACTAGGACGAAGTTCCAGGAAATCGCCCATATAACAATCATATTCGGAATCAGCGTCCCCAAATTGACCAAAATCAAGTTGTCTCGTTTATTTCGCCTTTGGGGGGCAATAGCGCCCCTTCACCGCCTGGTCTAAATTTATTGAATTGTAGGGAGTATTATTGCTGAAATTTCATTTCATGGATACGCTGATTTTATTTTCATATGCTGCAAAAGGCTTGATTATTTATTCTGAAAAATTTGCCAGGCCGTTGTCATTGTCATTCAGTGTTTTGTCAGCCAATCATTGACCTGCACGCACGGCACTGAAGAAAACAACTTAAACATATGTGAACGGTATTAAAATTGCTTTATATTTATTTTGAAAGCAGTGAAAGGTTAGTAGCATTTTATTCTTTTAATAAAATTTCAATTTCTGAATTGTTGTTTCATCCTTTGTGTAGGTTTAAATAATGTTAAGAGCTCCTGCTTTTAGTGCCCCTTCTTCTTAGGCTGAAGGTTAAACTTTAAGTTCAACTTTCAAAGTTTCAATTTACATTTCTCGTCTCTGCTGTGGAAGATAGCTTCTGCACTTGCCATAATTTATGTTCAACAAATTCACTGTAAATTCAATGTTGAAAAGATTTTTCTTTGCCAAAAAGAAAGCTTGACAGATATTTGTCTAATTCTTCCTTAGTTTTGTGATAGTTCTGTGCTAGTTTCAATATATTTAATGACATTTCTATACAATAAATGCTTAGAAAATAGTAACATTCAATTAATTAAATAGTTGAACATAAAGAGTTTTTTTAATAATTCTAACTTAATTTTTCCAATTGTCTCATTTTACTTCCTTTTTTTAAACCAGCCATATTGACTTCAAAAGTTATACTTTTTATGCTTTTTGCTCTTTTTTCAGGTATGTCAACAACAAGTACTGTTGCATTCAATGAAGAAGAACAGGTATGTTTGTTCCATTATTTCGATACACTTTAAACAACTAACATCAAACTCAAAATGTTTTCTTACACCAATGAACTTGCAATTAACAAAAATACTTTAGTCTCTGACTAGATTTGTTGAAGGAATTACATAGAGCTGTCACTGTTAAAAAAATTCATTTTGCCTCAATATTATATTTTAGTAACTGTTTTATTGACTATTATTTTGTAGGAAATTCAAAGATAAGAAGGAGAAAGAATTGGAAAATTTAAAGCTAAAGTTGCAAAGATGTTTAAAGTTGACAGAGATTTAATTTTCAATTTCACAGACAAAGAGGGGAAAAGAATTATGAAGGATAGCTGGTAACTCATATTCATTGTTGTTTCTTAACACAGTCACTCTCATGATGTTGTTTTCTTTATCTGTGTAAAATAAAATGTGTAAGTTAATATGTGAAATTCATTTGTAGGCCAGACTCAATGGTAATTAAAGTAACACAAGGAAAGAGGAGCGAAAAACGAAAAGAGAAAATAAGGAAGATCAAAGAAAAGAGAATAAAGGTCCGAAGCTAGCAAAATTCTTTGATGATTTGATAATGTTTGCTTTTGCAACTTGCTCCCAACTACATGTACACTGAAACTTGCATGTTTTCTAGCCTGGGAAGGCAGAAAGTGAGTCCAGATCAGTGGGGTAACCAATGTAGGTTGGGGTTAGAGCAATTCCTAAAGGCTCCCAAGCCTAGAGTCACATAATAGCATCACATGATTTGGGGCCCCAGCTGTATCCCGGATTGTCACTTGAGCATTTCCGTCCGGATTATTTAACTTCCTTTGTGTGTGTGTTTTTTTCACTAACTGAAAGTGTTTTGCTCTTTGTTGATCCACGAATTTAATTTAATTTAATGTAATTGTTGTCTGGAGTTTGGAAAAATGTTCATTCTGAAAGGGCTCTAAGCAAAGTATTTGTAAGGGCCCCGACCTGTTCTTTTACGCCATTGATCCAGATAATGGATCCAGTGTATCTTTAAGACCCTGTCAGGAAAGTTTTATTATGTAAATCTTGTGCAGAACCTTTTTGTATTTGCTCTTAACAAAGAGATTGTAGATACTTTATGTAAGATGTGTTAAATACATGTAAAAGGTTGAAGCTCAGTGTATTATATATAAATTTTGCCCCATGCAAGAATTGATTTATTTAGATTTATATTATATTTGCATTTATCTGAAATAAGAATATGTGAATCAGTTGGATATTATAAAAGAGTTATAAAAATTAACAAAAAGTGTATTTTTCCTCTTTATTTTTGCCCAAATGGTAATGTTAAATTCACATTATCAAGACTAGAACGTATAGAATGTAATCTACAGAAATTAATTTTCTTGCAATTCTTTATTTAATAAGGTACTGACATTGAAACGTAGCCAAAAGAAATTTCCTGTTCTTTTTATGTACAAAAAAAGAAATTTAATACGTTTTATTGGTAAGAGTTTCGTGACTTTATGTTGCTGATCTTGTAAATTTAGGGATTGAATTGAAAGTCAGTTAAAATTTGGCAACATTTTGTATAAGTTTATATCCTTCTACATTGTGACACAAAAATAAGATTTATCCTTGCATCTCACAATATTTATTGAATTTCAGGAAACTCAGATCTCGAGCAGGAATTTAAAGATTCTAGTGAGGTTAAAGACCTATCAAACAAAACGTTGGTTGGAATGATGCTAAGAAAGACAATAGGAAGGCGATGAACTATGTTGATCAAGATGAAGTCAAAACACTTGTGGGTGAGTAGTCAGTAACTTAGACTTGAAATGGTGCTTTTTCCTAGCTCTGTAGATCCCCCTCTTTCTTAAGACTCCTCTGTGTCAGTCAAGATCCTCTTTTAAACCAAAAATTCAAATACCAATCACCTGTCGCCAATCTTCCTTTGTTTTTTTTTTTATTTGCCAGGGAATAGTACAGTAGGGATTATTACTGCACTGCACTACTATTGCACTACTACTGCATTATTAAGTATTGCTAATTAGTCACAGTTCATTATTAAGAGCTGTGACTAATTAGATTAAAGCGTTCTAAAGATTTTAAAAATGGTCTTTACTACTCTAGTAGCACCATTCTTGTCCTTTAAGTGAGCGAAAGCAGAATATGTTCTAGGTTTTATAATGCCCCAGTCTAACTGTAAGAGCTTCTAACTGTAAGGTAACCAATTTGACATTTTATCAGAAAATTCTAATTGCTTTAACTGACCAGGCGTTGTTCTACCCCATTATTTTTAGAAAAAGGCACAAAAAGTATTCACCAAGAGGAATTGTATTTCGCTATTTGTTGCTTCTATATTTTTTCATTCACAGTGTGTGAATCATATTATTGACAAAGAGAAAAGGAAGAAGATGTCACCGAATTTACTCTACACAAGCAAACTCGCAAGCTGGTAAGTGAAGATAGTATGATATCACTATGGATTACATTTCGAGTTGAAAGTAACTTCTTCTCTAACCTGAAATTTTGAGATATATTTAATATGAGGCCATGGTTTCAAGGCTGTCCTTTTTATCGCTTAACCTAATTACTGATGAAGGCTTGGTATAAAAGAGCAAGAAATACTTGCGGAAGAAGTTGGCAAGACAAAGGACTGAGGTATTACCTCGCACAGTTGTTATGATTGTGCAACCTGTCACATGTATTACATTTAGAATGAAATTGCAAGGAATAGCAAGCTCCTTTACAGAATCTCCTATATACTAATTCAGTGATCGAGTTAAGCGCAATTTTTATCCGAGTGAGTCCTCCGTTGCTGTGCAAGCCATCCCATTCGAATTGCTTTCTTTCCTTGCAGACCGAGGGGTAGGCTTGCCATCGCCATCTAATTTTTCCCCTTCTTCTCTCTCTTCTGGGGTACTTGGGGCTTCCCGTTTTTGACCTTTGTAACATGTCGTTTCGATCAATTGCTCCATTGTTTTCACAACAGGGGTTTTCGTCCTGGTCAATTGGCACGTTCCTTTTCGAATCTTCGAGCCCCGTCAACTAAACTTGCACTGAAATTCTTTGTGGCTTTACAAATTCTAGGCTTGCCGGATGATTTCCTTTTTGAATGGTCAACAAAATTTTAGAATTCATTGGCGAATTTTCGCTCTCAAAAATATCTTGCCCTCTCTTTCCTCACTGTTTGCTGTTGTGCTTGCATGATTGCTGGCATGACTTCCGCATGTAGGGAAGTAGAAACCTGTACTGACAGCAACTTCCGTTTTGAGTGAAATAAAATAACATAAAATTCCAATTCTATTTTAATCCATCCAACGAAATTCAATAACATTCATCCAATGTTAGACGACAATTACATTCACATTTTGAAAAATGCATTCCACGTTTATGATGACGATGGTGATGATGATGGTGATGATGATGACATTGATTTGCCCGTCATTTGCCCACTTAGATGACCATGGTAATGATGATGATGATGATGATGATGGTTATGATGATGGTGATGATCATCACGTGGATGATGAGGATTTTGATGATGACATTGATTTGCCCAATTAGATGACCATGGTTTCCAGGGAAACAAAATTTATGATGATGATGATGATGATGATTATGCAAATGATCCATGCTCCTCGCTGCGTCACTCTTGCTTCGACACGTGCACAATTTTCTTAACAATCTACAATATAAAGTTTGAAATAAACAATAGTTTCTATGAATTTACTGTAAAAATTAGTATTTATACATATCTCACAACAAGGAACAGTATAAGGAACTTTCACCCTCATGTCGTTGAAAAATTAAGGAACTGATGATGATTTAAATGATGCATGCTCCTCGCTGCATGACTCTTGCTTCGACAGGTACACAATTTCCTCAACAATTAATTATTCCCCAAATCGGCTGACAGTATAGTAGTAAGTAGCAACAACTCATATTCAGCAAGGCAGATTCAACGATTGAGAAATTTGTTCATCACGCGGACGAAACAAAGGTAAACATTCTGGAAAGTTTCACACTTTTCTCCATTACCTTTGGTTACCTGGATTTTTATTTGCACCCTATTGTTATTACAGCTTATCACTTTCGACAATATGGTGAAGTTCAAACGACAAGTGGCCATTCAATTCAAACTGAAAAAAGAGAAGAAGTTCCACTTAGTGAACAAGGACAAAGAATTCCTAACTATACAGCAATTAAGGTAAAATTTGCACCACTGTTACATTTCTACATCAACCCTATTGCACAATTCTTACTACCTGCAGTTCTGTTCTTAACTACTTATATTTAAAATCCTTTACATTTATACATATAATACATATGATTGTACATATATGTAGTTTACCAATCATAAATTTTTAAATCCATTGTTACAAACTTGTAATACTCTTCTCTGTTTCTTATCAGGGCTAACGAGGATATCGACATTCTTCTTGCCGATGAACTAAGAATCCCGAACTGACTACGGCGAAGGCAGCTGGGCACACAGCAACAGGAGGACAAACAACAGCAACAACCTACGAATGAATCAAAAACAAAGAACCGACGAGGCTGCAGGCAGCTTGGCACTCAGACACAGGAGCAGCGCCAACATCACCAAAGCATTCATTCCTCTCCACCACCAATAGCAACTGCCTCAGCTGAAGAATTCAACATCGAACACTCTGCAAGGCCTTTGCAAGCAATGCTGCAAGCATTTACAAAAAACCAATTCTTCATTTTAATAGATAAATGGATAAATGTATAAATATAAATATATAAATAGATAAATGCTTTGCTAAAGACAAGAACTCATTTATTACAATTTCCCTTTGTCTTAGGCCCATCTGATGACCTTTTCTCATGCGCTCTATAATTTCGGTAAGCACAAGTATGTCCCACCTGACCCTTCCACTTCTTTTTATTATAAGAAACTTGTTAATAAGAAACTCAGTACTGAGATCAGAGTTATGGTTAAGAAACCTTCAGTACTCGACCCAAAAGGATAAGGAACTCGCAGATGTCAAGAATATTTAGAATTATAAATTCAGCATCCAAAAACGAACTTGAGAAACAACTTTTGCTACAGCTTTAAGAGTCAAATAAAAAAGTGCACTCCTAGAATATTCCACAAATTCTAAATACGTTCTCCCACTTTTACATAGCGACCTGGCTCTCGCCATGGCATCAGAAACTTCTCCCCTAACTATGCTGACGACAGTGTTGTCTCAATATGTCACCAGGCCACCCTCATTTAATGCAAAACGTGTTCTCATACCAAGGATCACTTTAGAACCACAGGACCTTGGTTTGCCTTTTCAACTTTCTAGGCGACAATTTCCAATACGCCTAGCATACTGTTTGACGATAAACAAGGCACAAGGTCAGTCACTAGAGAATGTTGGCATATATTTACCACAAGACGTATTCAGTCATGGCCAGCTATATGTTGCTTTCTCGCGTGCAACATCATTTGCTGGAATCAAAATTGTCACACAAGATTGTAAGCATACAAAACACATTGTCTACCCTGAAGTTCTCCAATGAGTACCTCAATTACACATCTCTACCAACATTTAACTTCATTACACTTATTCTTTTATAACCAACTCCCTTCAATAAACTCTATGTATTCACCACCCTCTTTTACTGTGATTTCCGTTTTCTTTATCTTCAAATAGTGCCAGAAACTTTCCAACTCTACCAACAATACGGAAAATCTACATATTTTTACTGATGTAAGACACCAAATTTATTTCTTAGTAAGTGTTAAAAAACACACCAACAAAAACTTTACTACAGTCATACGACTCCAAGTTCAGAAATGTGTCTCGACAACCTTACTAAATGTTTTGCAGCAATATCTCTTATAAAAATAATGACAGCATCACTACACTTGTATTCACCCTCCATTTACATCAACAGTGTTCATACATCAACAGTGTCTATTTGTGCACAAGCACCATTTCAACAGGCAGCACTTTACTGCAATGATGGCCCATCCAGTGAGGGCAATCCCTCTTTGAACCATCATTGACCCAAAGATAACACGTTACTGCAATGATGATCCAGCCAGTGAGGGCAATCTCTCTTGGAACCATTGTTGACCCAATGGTGACGCTCCTGCTCCACATTCCACTAGCCATCACAAAACCATAACGTTATACAACAGGACATATTAACTCTATGCTTCTCTTCCCTCAGATTTCTTCACCATTTCATATCTATTGTGTACAATTTCAGATTTAAATCCTGCAACAATGAGTGGGAGCACCCCATGATACCCCTGCATGATCAGTATTAATGCTACATTTTACTGGTCTCCAGCAGATAATACAAAGCCATCCTCAGCTTCCGAAAATGCACCTTCTCAACAACAAGGGAACATTATTCCTTGCAACTAGACTCTTTCAGTAATCATATCAAATAAATAACTAACTCCTCTTTGAAGCCAAATATCAAAATATGATGCACAATATATTTCCTTTCCTTAATATAAATCTTAAACATTAAAAAATTAGAACCTCAATTTCAAGTTATTTCAACAAATCAAATGCTCAAAACAATCTGGAAGCTATAATCTTACTATCTATGTCTCTGCTTAACATACACAATCATTAACCCTAATACAATTAAACAATAGGGCTCCAATAATGCAGAACATAACTTTCTTATCCCTCCAAGGACCCCGAATACATACATGGCAGTTATATTTCTGAAATAATTTTTTTACCATATTCCTGTCCCTATATGCTTCTCAGAAATAGTTCCTCAATCCCTGGGTGTTCACAATTTGCAAACCAGTAACTATGGTTTCAGATTTCATTCATCCATTTAACATTATATTTCATTGAAAAAACTGCACACATCCCACTACAAAACTATAATCAATGAAAACAAAATTTAATGGTTCAATTCTCAGTTCGAATCTTCTATTCCATCTTATACATATCACATTAACATAACATAAAAAGGCTGCCTAGAAATTCTACAACCAACAACAACTAAACAAATACATTTTGCTTTGCCAATAATGCAGCAGGTCTGTTATTCTTTGCCATAAACTTAAATAATAATCTAAACCAATCAACATCGATTGGATACCCAAGAGAGGAATAGTTTTCTCAGCAACAAAAACAGCATTCGATTTCTCAACGCATACCATGTGTCATGTAACATTTGTCATGTAACATGTGTCATGTAACATGTGTCTTTCAATCTATTAATAAATGGGGAATGTTTGTTGTAGGTAAAGGCTTTGTTCCCATGCTTTGATAAAGGGGCAATATGCGTTGAGGAGTAGCAAGTGCCCTTCAATCTATTATTAATTGGAGGATTTTTGTTGGAAGTGTCAGAACTAGTACTCAGCCGGCCTTGCTTGAAGAAAAAAACCAGAAAATCCACCACAGTACGCAAAAATACCACCACATCAAGCATAATAATCCGCCACAGTAGTGATTATCCACCAGAGTACGCAAGAGCTACCAAGTTTGCTAGTGTGAGTACTGTGTCTGTTTATTAACATTTGATTATGTCAACGGAGTACTGATCCAAATCCATTTAACGGAGGAGCCAATCCAAAGCCATAAGCTAAAAACCTCAAAGAATAGCGTAAATTCATGTGTGCATGCACTGTTCATTTTTGTCATTCATGGATACATAGCAAATGAATGTGAATCAATTGATTATTGAAACTAATGACATCATTTGTTTTCTAGTCATTTAACAGCAAGAACAACTACTGTACGGATTAGCTACCTGCGTAACGATTAACACTTAAAATGGTAAGTTTAAATTATGGATTATTTTCTCAAATTCAGCAATTGCCATGACCAAAATTATAACTGTTTATGTGAGTGATATTGAAGAAATTGAAACTAAGGATCATTTCTCAAACAAGGATGATTATAACACCGATGTTATGAATGTCAAATATTGATGACAATCACCTTTCTTCAGTTTGGAAAAAAGGTAAACCTGTAAAAAGCATTTTGGATGTGATTGAAAAAAAAGAGAAAACAAAGATTAAAAAAAGAACACAAAAAGGGCCAAACTTCTCTTCTTCAGTTCAAACTTCCCTACATAAAACTTATTATGTGACCAAAGCAA
>JACTAT010000295.1:0-69190 GCA_014526335.1 Chrysaora quinquecirrha
TCAACTTGGCAGATCGTCGTCTTTGTCGAAACTCGAAAAATGTTTTAAACTCGTTGAACTGGCTTTGATACTAATCAACATTGCAATTGTATGTGCAAAGCTGTCTGGAATTGAAATAACGAAAAGACGGAAGGACTGCGTGGACGAAACGAAACAGCAGATAAAACAGGTGAGCAAATGAGCTAAATTTAGAATTAGGCCTCTGCTGACAGTGATAAAATTCTGCTTAGTCTGAGGTAAGCTGTTTCCTTTCTGATCCTAACAAAGTTTATTTCATTTCATAAATAAAGAAAATTTAGGGTGAACAAAATGTTGTATCTAATGGTACAGGTGACAAGCAGAGCTCAAATGACATAAATTTTCAAAAAAGCTCGGAAGGAAATCTATCCTCCATATAAAGAAGATTCTTCAAGATTTTTTCGAATTTTCGAAAGAATGTTGTTCATCTCGTTTTCACTCCGTGTCTCCGTGTCTAAGAGGACGGAAAAGACTTACGAAGACCATTTTCACAAGGCAGGAACGATACTGAACTGCCCAAAGTTTTCCTAGAATTTCGGTTCGACTGCAAGTACAAATTTAAATTTTACTTGGTGCAGAGCTGTAGAAATGTAATGAAGGGCACCTTTCATTTAGAGCAAATTTTCCAGTTCAATTTTGAGTAAGTTCATTCCATGTTCAAAAGAGCAATAAAAAGTCTTCCTCTCAACAACAAGACTTCATAACAAAAGGAACTTCCCTTCCTCAAAACATAAAATATAAAGCAAAAACAACAAGGCCTGTAGGGCAGGGCTGCGGCCACGCTTCCGTACACGGACTTTACAACTGTGATGACAAAAAATATCATTTTAGACGCCTTTTATTGAAAGGTCATTTCCAGTAAACGCCCATGGAAAATCTAAATTTACCCCAGGTTCATTTTGCAGAGCATATCTTAAATAACTGTCTTCAAAAACAAGGTCTGAAAAAGTTGTCACGGGGTCCTAGATTTGGACACTATGTTTCGACCCAACCACACAACCACAAATTCACACGCTAAAGGTAGTACAGTACGTCTACAATGAATCTCACTTTCCAGTTACTCGCCCAATAATTGCTGTAGAATGTGGCCGCCCTAAATTGATCTCACATGAATTTTTGAAACAACTGGGACGAAAAATTTGACTCAGCACCCAGAAAGATTTTTGTTTATCATATGAAGCCCGCCTTCATAAATATACCCTCGAATTTTCTACGCTAAATACCCTCCAGTTGTGAGACGTATAGCAAAAAGGAAGATCGAATTTCTCTTCTATGATGTCCAAGAAGTTTCTCTTGGACATCATAGCCAAAGACATCTATTCGGAATCCCATGGAATTTCAAGGTTGAAATATATGTAGTAAATTGATAATTAATTTAGGTTTTATTTAGTTTCAGTGGCGTTTGAATTGACTCACAACACCATCCTTTAACCAAAATGCATTTAATTTGGCATACTAATGAGTTTTCATGGTGATTTCTTTGTTTGACCATATAAGGAGAAGGGTAAATTTATGTTCACGTGACCCTACAATTACAAATTTTCAACTTGCCTCTGCATCTATTTCTGGTTTTCAACATTTTGCATCAGTTATTTTACGTGCAGCTGTTGCAGAGGTGCAAATAAACACAGGAAAAGGAATTCTCCTCTGCAGAGGCGTTGTACCAGGGTACTAAGATTTTGGACCCCCGTTTTTGCACCTAAACCCCAGCAGAACCCTGTTCACCATGACTTTCTGAAACAACTAGAGGTAGAGGTATCTCAAAATTCCCATTAGAATTTTGCCGCCCAAAAGCGACCCTTGCCTCAAAAATAACCTGGTCTAATAGCGCTAGCAAAACGTTGCCAATATTTCACCCAATATGGGCCAACATTCATGTTGGGCAAAATGTGTGGTGACATGACACAGTGATTTGATCCGAATGAGCCTATTTATTGACAGTATTATTGCATTGTTCTTTTAACTAACTTTCAAGCGCTACTAATATACATGGTAATATACAACAGGATTTTGTTATCGTTCTGTTATAATATGATGCGATGCACATGCGGAAGTTCCAATGAGGTTATTTCTTACGGTAGAAACATTTTGGCCCTCAATATTCTCAGTTTCCGACAACGCAACTGACAACAAGTTGCCGACAGGCTTGAACTTTACCTATGGCTCCCAAGGAGTTTACTCTGATATGAATATGACAGGGGGCTCGGCCCAGAGGTTTTTGCAGACACCCAAAAAAAAAATAAATATCTGCCAAAATCGGACCCAAAAAAATCAGCCACCATCCTATTCTGACAAACAAAAAAGGCGCAGATCCCCACTGGGGTTATTTAGACACCAATTCTCAATGGCTCGTTCAATGTGGCACGGAAAATCTGATGGAAAAGAGTTTTGTTATGTCAGTATTTGCCAAAATCCCTGTCCAAATATGTATATTTTGTATCGTTAGACACTTTGAAATGACTTTAAGGGAAATATTAGCCCCCCCCCAAAAAAAAAAGAAATATTCGCTTCCATAACAAATAAGTTTTTTCCAAACCCAAAAAAGTAAGAAAATAAAAAATTTCGGCTATTCCTCGATGTATCAGAGAATGAATAATTGCTTCGTGCCCATGCGAGCAACAACTTGCCCATAGGAATAGCTACGTGCCCAACAGGAACCAACCAACAGGCACGACGAGATAAGGCAGATACGACAGTGCAATATACAAACACCTTAAACTAAATACTGTAATCTTACTTCATCACATGCATGCATCAGACAGGGCGGCGAATCTTAGCAAACGCATATGTTGTAAATCATACATGAAACCGAACAGTCCTAATAGAAAGAGAACTATTAAGGAATACAGATACATTAGGTTATAGGCATATGAGCGTACATAGCCCCATATCTTGTGGAGACGCTGGAAACGGTGGAGAGATACATAGTTATATAGTAGTACAGGCATACATGGCCCCGAATGTTGTGGAGACGGTGGAGACGGTGGAGAGATACATAGGTATATAGTAGTACAGGCATACATGGCCCCAAATGTTGTGGAGACGGTGGACACGGTGGAGAGATACATAGGTATATAGTAGTACAGGCATACATGGCCCCGGATGTTGTGGAGACGGTGGAGAGGGTGGAGAGATACATAGGTATATAGTAGTACAGGCATACATGGCCCCAAATGTTGTGGAGACGGTGGACACGGTGGAGAGATACATAGGTATATAGTAGTACAGGCATACATGGCCCCGAATGTTGTGGAGACGGTGGAGAGGGTGGAGAGATACATAGGTATATAGTAGTACAGGCATACATGGCCCCAAATGTTGTGGAGACGGTGGACACGGTGGAGAGATACATAGGTATATAGTAGTACAGACATACATGGCCCCAAATGTTGTGGAGACTGTGGAGACGGTGGAGACGGTGGAGAGATGCAGAGGTATATAGTAGTACAGGCATACATGGCCCCGAATGTTGTGGAGACGGTGGAGAGGTTGGAGACGGTGGAGAGATACATAGGAATATATTAGTACAGGCAAATATGGCCCCGATTGTTGTGGACACGGTGGAGAGACACATAGGTATATAGTAGTACAGGCATACATGGCCCCGAATGTTGTGGAGACGGTGGAGAGGGTGGAGAGATACATAGGTATATAGTAGTACAGGCATACATGGCCCCGAATGTTGTGGAGACGGTGGAGAGGGTGGAGAGATACATAGGTATATAGTAGTACAGACATACATGGCCCCGAATGTTGTGGAGACTGTGGAGACGGTGGAGACGGTGGAGAGATACATAGGTATATAGTAGTACAGGCATACATGGCCCCGAATGTTGTGGAGAGGGTGGAGAGGGTGGAGAGATACATAGGTATATAGTAGTACAGACATACATGGCCCCGAAGGTTGTGGAGACGGTGGAGACGGTGGAGACGGTGGAGACGGTAGAGACGGTAGAGAGATACATAGGAATATATTAGTACAGGCAAATATGGCCCCGATTGTTGTGGACACGGTGGAGAGACACATAGGTATATAATAGTACAGGCATACATGGCCCCAAATGTTGTGGAGACTGTGGAGACGGTGGAGAGATACATAGGAATATATTAGTACAGGCAAATATGGCCCCGATAGTTGTGGAGACGGTGGAGACGGTGGAGAGATACATAGGAATATAGTAGTACAGGCATACATGGCCCCAAATACTGTGGAGACGGTGGAGACGGTGGAGAGATACATAGGTATATAGTAGTACAGGCATTCATGGCCCCGAATGTTGTGGAGATGGTGGAGAGGGTGGAGAGATACATAGGTATATAGTAGTACAGGCATACATGGCCCCAAATGTTGTGGAGACGGTGGAGACGGTGGAGAGATACATAGGTATATAGTAGTACAGGCATACATGGCCCCAAATGTTGTGCAGACGGTGGAGAGGGTGGAGAGATACATAGGCATATAGTAGTACAGGCATACATGGCCCCGAATGTTGTGGAGACGGTGGAGACGGTGGAGAGATACATAGGTATATAGTAGTACAGGCATACTTAATATATACTTATGTAAATTAGATTTGTTTTCTAGGAGGAGAGCGGACAGGGCCTGCACTGTCTTCATAACATTTTAGACAAGATGGCGGATCACGATATTAGAGACGAACTGGAAATGCGTATGAAAAGTTTGAAGATTTTATTTCAGATATCGAAAAAACAAATGTACAGTGCGATCAAACATCACTTTGCGATGCTTTCACAAAACACGTTACAGCAATTGAATTAATTGTTTTGCCGGAGATAACAGAAAAATTACTCTCAATGAAAGAAGAAATTGACAAGATGACAAGAAACAAGGGAAAAAGATATGTTGCATTTGAGAATTATGAGAAGAGGAAAAAGATATCGGAGACAATGATTGCTGAGAAGAATGAAATTGAAGAGCAATTGAATGAGTACTCAAATAGAAAGAAAATTTGGTGGAATGATTTGAGAATGGCCATCCAGTCAAATCAAGCTAGAATAATTCCATCGAAAAGTGGTATTCATTTGATAGGCCTTGAAATTATCAAAGAACTCTCCAGGTTAAACCATTCCCTCCCAATTTATGCAAGAAGGTCATTGATAGTAGACATTGTAGAGAGAAGTCAGTTTGTTGTTTTGAAAGGTGAGACTGGCTCTGGCAAAAGTACGCAACTGCCGCAGTATGTGATGGAAAATGTTTCTAGAGCGCCAAACATGAAAGTAATTTGTACCCAGCCAAGGAAGGTTGCAGCAATAAGTCTTGCAAAAAGAATTGCACAGGAACAATTTCAACAAGTTGGTGATCAAATCGGATATTGGGTTGGAATGAATAAATGTTTTAGTGAAAAGACTAAGCTTCTTTTAATGACTGACCGAGCACTATTAAATCATTGTTTGGAGAATCCTCAACTTGAGGGAGTTTCATGTGTGATAATAGATGAAGCTCACGAAAGAAGTATCAACATCGACCTTCTGCTAGGGATGGTTAAAGCTGCAGCTAAAACTCGGGAAGATCTTAAAGTAATTGTCACATCTGCAACCATATCAACAAAGCTGTTTTCTGAATATTTCTATGGGTGTCAAGTTATAGAAATACCCGGTCGAATTTACCCAGTTGAATTGATGTATGAAGAGAAAGAACCAGG
The DNA here is from genome assembly GCA_014526335.1 of Chrysaora quinquecirrha. Lineage (NCBI taxonomy): Eukaryota > Metazoa > Cnidaria > Scyphozoa > Semaeostomeae > Pelagiidae > Chrysaora > Chrysaora quinquecirrha. The sequence continues at coordinate 5,682 of JACTAT010000295.1, forward strand.
CGTAGATCATGTAAAGAAAGCTGTCTCTAAAGCTCTACAAGTACATCGAAACGAAGGTCCAGGTGATATCTTAGTCTTCTTAACCACGCCACTTGAAGTAGACGGTGCAGTGGATGCATTCGCAAAAGCATTGTCCAAAACCGATGAATGCACAGTGTTGCCACTGCATGGAAAATTGCAACCTGAAGACCAAATGAGGGTATTTGAGAAAACACCAAATGAAGCCAGAAAGGTTATTTTTGCAACAAATGTAGCTGAAACATCAGTTACCATACAAGGTAATTAAGATTTTTCTTTATGTCTGCTTCATGTTCCATCTCTTGCAATAGCATTGAAAAAGTGTGGATTTGTATGGAGTGCATTAAAAGAAATACTGTATAATAAAAGGTATTTCTGTAGCAGAGGAAACTTTCCCATTTCGCACATTTCTCGCAAAGTTTTCTAAACGCGAAATTAGGATTAGATTTCTACAAGAAAACACGAAATTCGTGAGCAAGTTATTCCATGAAAAATTAATTTTTAGAATATGTTTTCTGTTATTTCAAACAGCCAGGTGCATAGGGGGCACTATAGCGAAATTCTTATTTTATTGGCACAACGTTTCCGTAGAATTTTTGTTTGAAAAGTCACGTTTTTTCGGTTTGTTGGTTGTATTTCGCAACGAAACGATAAATTTGCATCTCAGCCATAAGTAATCAATCAAAACATTTGTCAATAGTCTTTGAGTTGTACAAAACTTCAAAATTGCGATGAATAGCGGAATCATTTTCGGGCATACTTAAAAAGCTTTTTTCGTCTGACACTACTCCTCAGAGTATGAACGTCAGAAAAGACCGAAACAATAGATTCTTCCCGCTGTATCCGACCAGCTGATTGGTGTTCAAAACACAATGCCAATTCAGCTTTTCGTTCTTTCTGATTGGTGAATTTCGAGCCGCATCTGGGTATAAATTCCGCCTTAGTCTATTGTTTCCGTCTGTTTCTGACGTTCATACTCTGAGGAGTGTCAGACGAAAAAAGGTTTTAAGTATAGCCCTGTCTACACTATACAAACTAACCCAGGTTCGCCCCAGGTTAAATTTAACCTAGGGCGAACCCTGTTTTGTCCACATTGGATTCGTTTCATTTGCAGTGTGGACATGAAATGGGGCGAACCTGGGTTAAACAATATTACGCATGCCCAGAAGGCATTCATGCACAATCTAAAATGGCTGACTCGAATGGTCAGTTGTATGTTGTATGAGATGGGAGCGTGATTTTCAGTAGTGTCAGACTTGTTTTTCTCTGTAAAGTCTTGTACATGGCAACGAAATTAATGCAAGATAAAATTAGAAAAGCAAGGCGTTCTCGAATGAATAAAATGCTGGCTTCGTCTCGTCTGTCTGATGGCCTACTAACGCCTAGTTTTAGGCCGATCTCAATCACAATCACTTGATTCATTTTGTTGAAAACGTCCTCTTCCTGACAAAGTGTTACTGTCCTTTTCTTATACGACGTTTTCAATTGCGTTTCGCCATCTTTTCAAAATTGTTTCTTCCTCGTTCAATTACCCAGCTGTTCCTTTATCTTCTCGTCACTGCAAATACTGATTCAACTTGGCACCGCCTCGCTGGTCAAGGTTGATCTGCGTTCTGTTGCTTTGTAAGATTCTGTCATAGTTTTTACGAAAATTGTGATTATAATTGCAAATTGTAATATTTTGTAAAGTAATTTTAGGACATTCAAATTCTGGAAGTTAGAATTTCTGGCGCCTCAAATGAAATAAATATCTGCGCATGCGTCACAAGTAAACTAACCCAGGTTCGTCCCAGGTTTGTGTCCACACTTGAAGTTGCCAACACTAACCTGGGTTCGACCCAGGTCGAACCCACCTCCAAAGTCGGGTTAAACTAACCCAGGTCGAACCCAGGTTAGTTGTGTCCACACTACAAAAATCTAACCTGGGTTAGCAAAAACCTGGGGCGAACCTGGGTTAGTTTGTATAGTGTGGACAGGGCTTATGCCCGAAAATGATTCCGCTATTCATCGCAATTTCAAAACATTTGTAAAAGAAGTAATTAAATATCATTAAGAATGCATTTAAGTGTGTCACCAGGGAGCGCGAAGCGCGGGAGGTGAAACGACCAATGAGAAGCGGATTTCTGATGTGTGATGCAAAGTTCGAATTGCGCTTCGAGAAAAAATCGAGCTGTGTCGTGAAATTGTTGACCCAGTAAAATTGAAGGGTGATATTTTGTTATAATTGTTTCCACTCTAAATCTGGGATAGGTAAGCTTTTTGACCGGTTGTATTAGGTTTATTTTGCTTTTCTTTTGATTTCTGTGCCAGTTTAACAACCGTACAGCTACATTTATCCGAATTATAGCCCTTTTAGTATGATGATGAGACGTTGGCCTAAGCTACAACAAAACTCTTAGCTGCTGGTGGCTTCCAATTTTCTCTCAGGAATATTGAAGAATGTTTGCGCTTTCAGCATGAAAATTTTACCACATGCATGGTCAGTCTATGTGTTTAAACTTTTCTTGCCATATTTTGCCGCTTGGGAGATGTTGCGATTTGAAGATATCTGAATCAATTCCTGGATTCTGGCCTTCATTTTGTATCTTGTTGTTTTGTATTTATATCAAAGATACTGTGCAAACAGTAATCAAAATTCAAACAAGGAACGTTAAAATAAAAATATGACAAACCTTTACCAGAAAAAGACAGTCTATTAACTTTAAAGATTTTTTAGAAATGAATAAAACATCAATTTGAATTCAAAACTTTTAATGATTTTGTACGCAAGGTCAAGGTGGCATGGGCCTTATCTATAGCCATGTATAGATATCTAGTCTATCCTAGGAAGCAAATGCAAGTTGTTTTGTTTTATACTTGTCTTTATTTTGCTAGATCCATATAAGGGAAACTCCAGTAAATTACTCTAAAGAAAATTTCTCCATATCAATGTTGGAGTTTCTTTCTTTCATATGTTTATATTTGTTTGGAGTTTCTTTCTTCGCTTAAGGCTCTCTTGCCTTTATTCGAGAATTAATTCCAATTTTTATTTCAAATTCTGCTGTAAAATTTCATAGCAAATCTAATGATGTTTTCGGCTTGTTTCTATCTGTTTTACAAGACTCACAACTTGTCTTTGATGCTGCCGACACTTCGGCTCAGGACTCTGATGGGCCTAAATTCGGTGAAACTAAAGTGGGTCGAAAAACAATGTTTCGTTGAGCAAAAACTCGATTTCTTTTACCTTGAAGCCAGAATAAAAGCTTTTCTGACTCCCAAAGTATTTTATTGTTACCAGCTTGGCCAAAAATTTACTGAAATCGGGTCAGTTGGGTCTTGATTTTGGCCACAGCAGCTTACCATTTTCCAGACCAGTCCGGAAAATCCAAACAATGGCCTCACTCTGGAGTTTCAGGATTTAAAGGCATTTGATTGGTTCAAAAATTAATACCTATTGTTTTTGAGGCAAATGCTGCAATCTGATTTGGACGCCAATTTTTTCACGCTGCTTGCCAGTTTCAGAACTGTAAGGACATAAGGACATCTGGAAGAGTTGTGTGCAGACAGAAAACAATGGAACAATATTATTAGGAACATGAAGTTGTAAAGCACAACGTACATGCGAAGAAGAAGAAGAAAAAGAAGGACATAAGTCCCACAGTGAGCGATTGTAGACAACAACAGCAACAACATCGAGCGAAGTGGTGCCTGAAATATTTCATCATTATCGTAGACTTATTACTCGAGTCCCAGTTATCGCAGCTGTCATCTTTAGTTGTTGTTGTTGTCAAAAAGCTGCTCAAACTGGGACTCATGGCTTTTGCATGTTAAAAAAAGCAGCCACTTGCGGAGACAATCAGATTGCAGCACTTAATTTGCTCCATTTTCACTTGTATTTAAATGACCTCCCACTTTTATTGCGATTCGATTTTTCGTCAGATCGAACGATAGAATTTCATTTCATTTCATTTCATTTTTAATTATTTATGCACGGCAGCCCCGTCAATTCATCAGGACTGCTTTTCAGGGGGCCGTGCTACATGCTAATTAAAATTTATTATCTTAAGAAATGCGTGCTACTTAACAACAATAAAACTTTAATTTCAAATACCAAGTTTACTTTTTAGGGTTTTCTTAAAAGTGGCAAGGGATGGGGCCTGCTTTACTTGAATGTCAAGGTTATTCCATAGCTTAGATCCCCTAAAAGATACAGCTTTTTGCCCATTAAAGGTTTTACGTAAGGGCAGCGAAAGATCCGTTATCGTGTTTCTTAGATTTCTCCTATTTAGAGTTGAATTTTCGACAAACAAATTGGAGAAGTATTCAGGTGCAAGACCATTAAGCGACTTGTACATGATTGTTGCAGTTTCACTTTTAATAATATCAGTAACAGGAAGCCATTTTAATTTGCGAATTATCGCCATTGCTGGGGCATCGTAATTACTTTTAGTTATAATTCTAGCAGCTCGATTCTGTAACTTTTGTAAGGCTTGTAATTGCGTTACTCCACAGTTTTCCCACACTGAACAATAGAACCGAAAGTGAGGTTCGAAAATCCCCCTATACAGTTTGATTAAAGTATTTTCAGGTAGATATTTCCTTGTATATTTAAAAACCAATGTCACGTGAAATTTTCGTACGGAGACTGTTGATATGTTCTTTCCAAGTTAATCTTCTATCGACTATCAAACCAAGATACCTTGTTTGCTCTACATTTTCAACTAGAGAATCCCCGATAAAAAGCTGTGGCCAGGGCCGTCGAGAGCCGTTTGCACAGTATTTCACGCAAGGTTATTGAAAAGACAATATTGGTGAGTAATTAGCATCGTTTTGTGTTAGTAAAATAAAAATAAAATATTAGGAACATAGTTTCAAACTCTCAAAATAACACTTTTCGCGCTTTCATGTTTGCAAAATCGTTAATAATGTCATTAAAGTCAATAGCTCTAGCAATTTTGCTCTCGATGCTCAATACTGCGAGGTCTGTCAGCCTGTCCTGAGTCATTGTACTTTGCAGGAAGTTTTTGATCCGCTTGAGGTTACTGAAGGAACGCTCTCCAGATTCAACTGTCACAGGCAAGGTACAGAAGATTCTGATGGCAGTGCAAACATTGTAGAATATCTCCTCAAGTTGGAATTTTGTAATCTCATTGAGCAGAGTATGTGGGTCCAATGCTTTCTCCCCAAAATTAGCGACATGCACGGTTTTCAGGTGCAAAATTTCCTCTTCAAGCACTACAGATCTGATATCATTTGCATAGGTTTTGCCGAATTTAACGCATGCATCATGAATCATCTCACCAGTACGCTCCAGATATTGCCAAAGGAAAGAAAACAGATCATTTATGTGGTTTGCAGCCTCGTTGCGTGTGGTTATTCCTGCAACCACGGAATCTACAACAACATAAAACACTTCTCGTTTGAAAGCATTTTTATTGATGTTTGACAGGCTTTCTTTGGTTTCATCGAGTAATTGTCGCTTACTTTTGTGCTTCGTCGGAAATTCTGCAGAAATATTCATTGCAGTTGCAACAAGAACGCTCTTCTGGACAATTTGAGGCCACTTTTCACGGAGCTCTTTCAGATCAGCCACAAGATTGGCATCTTCAACATCGATGGTAGCTTTCCTTGCTTGAATTAATTGATTCCTTTGATCAATAGCAACAAGAATCTTAAGCCAGATTGCTGACATCCAAATGCATACAAACGAGGATACATATTTGATGGCACCGTTGACATCTGTTGTTGTCTTTGGTGTCTGATTTAAAGTAAGGAGTTGCTGAAGTGCAGCTTTGATACCTGGAAGGTGAGCAGCAAAAGGGCGCACACTTGCAACACGATCTGTCCATCTTGTTCCAGACAAACCATGCAATGATGAGCCGATGCTGTTTTGCAAAATCTTCCATCGCTGAGGGCTGCAGGAGAAGAGATTGTAGACGGTTTGCACCATGACGAAAAAGGTTACAACGTCTGTGCAGAGTCTGCTCCACAAAGATTCAGGGAATGACAAGCACAAGGAGAATAAAGGATCAATGGATTGATAGACCTAATGTGAGTTTGAACACCATAATACTTTCCAGACATATTGGCTGCATTATCATACCCTTGTCCCCGACAATCAGCAACTGGAATGTCATACTTTTGGAGTGTCTTGGAGTATCAATGATGCAATTTGCACTCCAGTTTTGTCACAGCAATCAACAAACACCAGAAATTGCTCTTGTACGGAAAAGGCGTCACCATCTCTTTTCATGTATCGGAGAATGAACGTTGTTTGTTCTGTGTGGCATTGAATCTGGAGTTCCATCCACTATGATCGAAAAATATTTTGCATTTTCCCGTTCTTTCAAAATGCAATTTCTGACTCTTGCAGCACACACATTGATGAATTCATTTTGTGACTGTGGGGAAAGGTAGTGTGCTTGAAGCCACTCACCTTTTTGCTGGCAGGTCTTCACTTTTTCAATGTGCTCTTGAAGAAGTGGATCATAATGAGCCAACAGTTCCAAGAGTCCTAGGAAATTTCCATTGTGAACATCTCCTATTCGAAGCAATGAGCCACAAAATGCAAGACCCCTCTCTCCAAGAAAGATGGTCACATCAATCATCCTGCTGAGTAGTTTCTTCCACTGCTCTATCTCTGATACCATTCTATCATCGACCATCATGTCTACACCAGCGTTCATTTGCAAGTGTGTTTGAAGCTCACGCCAAGAGAGGTAGCAGGCTCTGTGTGATGTGCTTTTTTCGTGGGTTGGCACTCTCTTCCATGACTTCTTCCACTTTGTGCTTTTGTCCCAGCCACTGGCTGTAGTTAATGCTGATTGCGAATGTTTCTTGATTGAATGGGAAAACAATCTGCATGGAATACAATAGAGGGCTTCTCTGGAAGGACTAAAAGCCAGCCATTTCCTTTCACTTATTTCCCCATTCTCCTGCTTGCATTGCAGAACAGAAAGCGGGAAATGTTGGCCATCTGCATCTCTCGGAAACTGCTTTGGAAAAGGACCTGGACCAGATCGTATTATATTCTCAAGCTGCTTGGTCGTTGCGGAGCCACACAAAGTTCCAATGTCTAAGGGTGAAAGATTCGTTGCATCACCAATGACGACATTTTCTTCCACGTTAACTTCACCATCCGAATTATTTCTAGCCTCAAGTGCTTCCACTTCAGGGCTGAGTTGATAGCTCTCGTGGGAATCTTCGGTGCGTTCGTCTTGTCTATCTTCTTCGGTTGCCTTTAGAACTCCAACTTGAAATAATGTGCGAGAACCCTTTTTCGCTTCTTGGTCTCTTTTTTTTTTCACTTCTTTTCTGCGCACCAGATTTGTGCTTGTATGAAGACATGGTGTGATTCGCTGTCTCACGTTTCTCTCAAAAAACTAGTTTCAAAATTCTCAAAACCTCTCTCGTGAAAGTAATCATGTTTTTCAGGTTCCTTCATTTAGAAGATCATAAAATTTGCTTAAATAAAATTTTAGGGCAATAACAAAATTTTATGGACCATAATTTTACGGGCCCCGGACCATTTTACCCCCTACCCCCCTCTCGACGGTACTGGTCAGGGGCGGATCCAGCCAAAAATTTGGGTGGTGCATGAATCGAGGGTAAAAAAATTTTTTCACCAACTGCAAATAGGAAAAGGGCCTAATGCCTTCAAACACAGTTATTATGGAAATAAACGCCAAAATTTAGGTTATTATAAAAGGAAAACACGATAAATTTCGGCAATTAAAAACATAGCTTTGTCATCTTATGTTTTTACACGTTATCTTAAAACTATAAAGGCAGTGAAGCATCAAAAGGTGTGAATTTTTGGACGTCGTACGACCCGTCTCGTTGGACATTGGTAAAATTTCAAGTTTATAAAAGAAACAAAAAATTATAAATTTCGAAATTGTAAAACCAAGAGACCATTGTTTACTTCCAGCTCACCTGACTGCATAGAAATCTTCTGCTCCTCTGCCAAGTCTTTGCTCTCTTGGCAGTTGCAGCTCCGAAAATTCACACCGATTTAGGCCACTAACCTACTGTATTTTTACATTATTTACATATTTTTACTCTATCTACATTTATCGACTCTTCTTGACTCCTTCATCTGACATCAACTTCTCTCAAAAATACATCCTTCATTTCTTTAAGCTTCAAGATTTTTTGATCTGTTGGAATTGATTCATTTTGAATTATACATCTCAACTGCAAAAGCCCAAAGTAGCGGCTTCATGTTCGCCATTTTGAAATCGTACAACAATTCAGTTGAGTTGACTGATCGGCAGTTTCTCTATTATTTCTTGATTCTGATGCTGCTCTTACACCCTGAATTACCCCCTGAAAGTCCAATCTGCACCATCAGATACGGCTTCTGATTGGTTTATCCTTCCTGAGTGGTGCAAATCTGACGTCAGTGGGGCACTTTTGAGGCTTCTGATTGGCTTTCTGGGCAATTGACAACCGTAAATTACAGACCACTGGTGCAATTCAGGATAAATTACAACCCAACTATTTCATTGGAAGAGAAGTCAAAATTCTGTTCCGCAATTTAATAATGACGACAATCAAGGGGGAGGACGAGCGTCACAATGAAAGTTTATTCTTTTCTCCGCTTTGACTGAAGAACACTGATTCCCAGGGCCGAAAAATAAAATAAACCGTAATTGTACCGTTGAAGTTAGCCGGTAAACCAAAATAAAAATAAACCGTCATGAAAATATGTATTATAAAATACATATCAGTTTTGCCAATTGCTCGAAAGCCAAATCTGACTGGTGCATCTGCACCCTTTGCACCCTCTGGATCCGCCCAGTGGCAATGGGCCGCTTTTGAATATTGTCAGAATATGAGTCTCGGTGTAGCGAATTGATGCGGTCGTTGGTCTGGATTTTAAAAGCGGATCACGAAACTCGTGTAATAAGTCAATCATCATCTTATCTGATTTGGAAAAACGTGGCCATTTTCGAAAACGTGGTAAAAATATTATAGCATGCGATTGCTCATTCTGCCACCATTTTCGACGCGTAGGCTACACATTTCATAAACCAATTGCGCGATGTTTGGACTTACACAAGACAAGGTAATATAAGCTATTTTGAGTCCGTAAAATCATAGTTACTGGCAAAGCAAAGACAGAGGGTGTAGGAAGGCCCGAAACAAAAGAAGTTATCGAAAACAAAAGCGTTGGAACGACAAGAGCATTTAAATTCTCTGCGAAATATTTTACGAATTTTTATAATTAGCTATTACTTTGAATAAAGCTCCAACAGCTTTTCTTTAGAAAAACAAATATGTCAAGCTTCGAGGCAGTTTTGAAGCGATTTGCAAGAGGGATTAAAGTTAAACGTTAACGTTATGTAGTCATGGTTTATACAAAAACAGATATAACTCATCGAAACGTGATTAAAACATGTCCCGCTGAAAATTTACAAATCTAATAGCTTGTAGAAGAAAGCGAAAGTATCAATTTTTAGATCTTTGAAAATCATCACGGATAGCTTTCGAGCTTCAGTGTTTCTACCCCTGGTCATGGTCACACAACTTTTCTAGCAAACTCCTTAAATTACCTTCCAAAAATTACTCTGATCAAGGCAGATTTTCCAAGTCTATTCTTGCTAACATATACAATAGTCTAATTCATCCCTCCGTTAAGATATAAATTTAATACTGAAAACAGATAATTAATATTGAAATGAATCAGGTATTGAACAAATTATATTGTCTTCCTTTTATAGGGATAAAGTTTGTAATTGATTGTGGACTGGTGAAAGAGAAGTTTTACGATGCAAAGAAAGGCCTAAGTTACCTTGACGTGAAAATGGTCAGTAAAAGCTCAGCAATTCAAAGAATGGGACGCGCAGGAAGAACGGGGCCTGGGATATGCATACGCCTGTTTAGCAACGATGAATACGAAGGTTTAGAAGAAACAAGCGAACCAGAAATTAAGAAAATGCACCTTGGTTCAGCTGTGTTAAGTTTAATGGCACTTGGCATCTCTGATGTACAAGGATTTGATTTCATTGAAAGGCCCGACAAAGCTACTCTTATAAGTTCAATAAATGAACTGAAAATGCTGGGGGCAATTGACGAAATTGGCCGAATAACATCAAAAGGGAAAACTCTAGCCAAACTTCCACTTGAGCCAAGAGCGGGAAATATTGTATTGGGTGGAGCTGAGGCTGAGTGCCGAGACGAGGCTGTGATATTAGCAGCAGCAATGGTTTATTCATCTAGTGTTTACTTCCGTCCTTGGGAAGAGGAAAAAATGAAGTTATCAGACGAGGCGAAGGTGCAGTTTAGTAAGAAAGATGGAGATCTACTAAGCATCATCGATATCTACAAAGAGTGGGAGAGGCAGGAGGGTAAAAGAAAGCAAAATATGTGGTGCAGTAAAAACTACATCAATGCAAAAACAATGCGTTCTATGAATGAACTGATAAAAGAAATCAAATTCTCGTTAAAAGATGTAAGCATAAATTCGTTGAATGCATCATCAAAGTCGTATGAAGAAAAGCGAGTTTGTTTGAAAGAATTGATCATTTCAACGAATTATGACAATGTTGCATTCTTTACGGGCCATAGTCGCATTGGTTATTGGAGTCCCAAGTTTGATGAACGTTTTCTCATTCACCCTTCATCTACTCTATGCCTCCTTGCAATGCAGCCGGAATTCCTTGTATTTCAAGATGTTCTTAAAACGTCAGCTAGTTTCATTACTGGCCTAGCACCTATCGATAAAACATCCCTTGAATCTCTGTGTCCTGCTCAGCAATGTACGATTGACTTTGGAAAAGTTGCAGCTCAGAAAGTCACTGAAACAAGAATTTTCCCCATCAGCCCCCCTGTTATGAAAGTGCTAGTTGGTAAACGCTGGGAGACGAAAAATACGCTGGAAAACTTCATAACAGACGACGGGAAATTCCCTGGCCTACTTGAAATGAATGTGGAAAAGAGACACATCATTGTATACGTTGCCAGTGAGCGAAAGAGGATTTCAGAAAATTTGTTGACAGCACGCATTAATGAGCAAGTAAAAATAATGGAAGATGAAACAAAAGAAATAGATTTAGGCCAAGGGAGAACTGGTCACCGTGTTTTAATCAAAGCAGGTGGAGTAGCTCAAGAAATTTTGTATCCATCGGAATCATGTAAAATTGAAGCGAAACAGATTAAAGGTGTTGAAACTGGACACAGCAAATCGAATGCTAGAGTTTTTATCACATGGTCAAGAAGAGAGTCACGTGGTTTTGGATTTGTTGAATGTAGATCAGAAGATTGTTTGTGGACAGTGCAGTCATGTTTGAGATACGTTTCAAAGCCAGATAAAAACGATCCAAAGAAATTATTTGTGCGGTACATTGATGCTGACATAGACAATGAATCTTTCAAGAGATCTGTCAAACAAGACATTCAGAACAAGGAAGATGTAATTGACTCGAATATTGTGTACAGACAAAGCAAAATAACAAATTTAGAAGAAGAATTAAATGGTTATGAAAGAAAAATCAGAAGCATACTTAATGAAATATCACCAGATTCGATTTATATCTTTCCAATAAAAAAACAAGCCATCTACTGTAAAGCAATTATCAATTGCAGAAGTTTTGAAGATGCTGAAAAGGTTGCTTCTCTTTTAGATGGAAAATCAGTCATGTAGTCCAGGAGTCCAGGGTTCAGGTCCATTCAACTGTGGTATGCCAGTTGTAGAGAAATCTCGTTATTAATAGTATTCTTTTCCGTAGATTTTCTTTATGGCAAATACAAATACATCCTTGGCAATGCATCGTTCTTTCTACTACCATATCATATTGATCAAGTGTGCATCTTGGGTGATATGCTAAAAGTACCAATGATTACACTGAATTATGAGCCTGGCATTTTGTGTAAGAATGTATTCAGTTTGAAGCCAGATCCAGTGTTTATGAATCAAGCAGTGATAACGATGATCAGAGAAGATCGACCACGTGTTGTTGCTGTTATTATTGAAGGTATCTTCTTTTGTAGATTTTTACTTGCCTATACCTTAAACTGCCGGCAAATAAACCCACCCATTGTTTCCATCTTCTACCCACAGACAACCCCCCTGTTTATAGTGTTGTCCCTTGTTAATTGGGGAAAAGTTAACAATGAACTTGACAATTTCCAGTTCCGAAACCTTCCTCTTAGGCCCTGGCCAAACGAACAAACATTGTTTGTCAAACATTTGAGATTTGCCTTAGGCCCTTTGGCCAAACGATCAGACATTTGAGATTTGCTTGTGAAGCAAAATGTTTTAAATGTTTTAGGTGAAAAAATTTTTTGTACGATGGTTAAAAGTTTATTGCAAAGTATCTTTTCCAGAGACTATTGTATTGATTGCAGTCAAGGTTGTTGAGAGCCTGGTGTGACTTGCCACGTAAATCCCGTTGAGCGCGTCGATGGCGGGAAGGATTGTTCAGGACAACAGCCTTACTTCAGATAAATGCCACATTTTACCCAGAAGCAGATAGAATCTTTTTAGTGTTCCTATTTGGGCTCGAGATCTGGCCACTGCCATGACTGCCCCCTTCTCGATGGTGTCATAGGGTCACACATCACAGCGCGTGCGCGTATATGAACTTTTGTTCACACATTTCCTGAGGTTTCTTTTCATGAGCTTTCAAAATTCTCCCAAAGATTCAAATCCTTTCCGTAAAAATGTTTTGGCATCATTGGCAATATTTGTTCAAATATATAAAAAAAACTCATCTCTGGCCATCAACCATTTACCAGTTCCGTTAGAATTGTTCGTGAAGAAAACAGCCAAGTATTTTTGTTAACGCTTTGCAAATCAGAGTTTTCAACTTTCTTTGTTAATTTGAAAGTCTTAATTGTATCTTTGTTATTTTCATCTTTATTCATGGTGAAATAGACATTGGTAGACATTAGTAGTTTTGTAAACGCTTTGAAATGTCAGAATATCCCACTTCATTTCTTCCATTGATTTTGAAGTCAATGTTATCAATGTTAATTTTTAATTATTATTGTCTATCAATGTTAATGTCCTTTTTAAGGCACGCAGAAGTGCAAGGCAGTAGTTGTCCTCAAACAAGAGTTTTTCTGCAAATCATACATCTATGAAGCCATTGCAGAAGACATCAGTGAAATTGTGACGATGACAGAGAATTCAACGAACAAAGTTACCGTTGACCATGGCAAGAAAAAAGGAGCTACAATCATCACACTCTCTGGTGAAAATACTTTCACATACATAGAGGTTTATAATCTTTTACGAGGTCTAGTGGAAGGAGAAGTTGTTCACAATATAAATATATCTCAGTCGACTTACAACTTGATGATGAAAAAGATCCAGAATTTGGAGAAAGAAAAACAACTGGGCAAAATCGAATTTGACAAAAGAAATGGACAAATTCGTATCTATGGAAACGCCAAGAACAGAAAACTGCTAGAGGATGAATTGAAAGAAATGCATGAAAAGATGTGTTCAAATGAAACGATGCAAATAGATTTAAAAGGTAAAGGAAAAAGGCCTGGTTTAATGAAGGAGCTGATGAGAAAGTACGGACCACGTTTACATGGAATGATGCCATCAGAGGATTGTGGGGTTATAGAGGTAATAATATCAAATTAGCTGACTTAATACATCATGACTTGTATACTGTTATTTTCTTCTGCAAATCTATAAATCTTAATGTCCTAATTAGCGTTTCCTCAAACCTCAATCCGTTTAACCCCTTTTATAGCATATGAGACTTCAGACTTGTTGCACCATTGAAGAAGAGCTGCAAAAAATTTTCTGTTTGAATGCACATCTTCCATTGCAAATGCTTTTCTTCTAAAATTCCGCCAGTATTTCTTAATGGCGGCGAAGAATTTCAATATCAGCGTTCACCTTGTTGCCAGTTTTTAGCCCAATAAAATTCTAGGCTAATATAAAGTCGAAAAGTCTTATTTTTATGAAAACAGCTACAGTCTACTCTCTTTTTATCTCGGCTACCTTTTTTGGAACTTTTCTCCTCCTAGAGCTGAAGTCACTGTCTGTTGGAGCATTCCCGGTGTCTGCCACCTAATGTTCTCTTCTTATCTTGATCTTCCATGTCTTGGTTTCTCTTGATCACGCCTTTTCTCTATTTCGAAAAAGATTTTTAATTGTTGTTACCATGACACACTTGTTGCATCAGCTTTTGTGTTAAGAGAAATCTTGGATCTCTGCCTCTGAAGGACCTCAACCTCTTCCCAACACATCAGCCATCTTTCGCATGAATACCCTACAGTCTCAGAAGTGTAGTGATTTATTACGGATTGAAATGGACTCTGTTAGTGGCTTGTATGACTAGAACTGATGAAATGCCCAGCTGTCAGCTCAATTGGTAGATCATTGGCAAGACGTCACCTGTTCTCGTCGTGTCCACGCCCCTCATTATCTCTTAATCAGCTCTTAGGACGTAAGGGCTTCATCCAATACCGCATGCCACTGCAATATTTCTTAAACTTATCTCGGTTCGTTATTTTTGATGCAACATTCGGATTCAGCATCTGAAAGTTGGTCCAGAAGCAAATTTTAGTACTCCTATTCTTCGTATTTTTTACACTGCAGTTAAAAAATCAAACATTTCAGCGCTATGAAATAGAAAGCATGATAAGTTACGGCTACAAAAGTATATATTTAGAACAAAGAATTGATGTTGAATCCTAATTTCAAAGAAGCATTAGACTACACCATTACATATGCAGACATGACCTGAAATTCTTCAATTGAGTCCATAAATGAGGCCAAAATGTCTTTTATTTGAATACTACTCTTGCCATCAAACAATTCGATTCTCATTGATTTATCCAAGTGAGTTGAAAAAATCCAGAGAAAGCTTACAACTTTTAAATTGAAAATTTTCTCTGTATTTTCTAATTCTCTTTGAAATAATTTATGAAGAGCAGCTTAAAATGCTTATGTTTCATATTAATTAATTCATTTTAGATGAATATTCGTCAACAAATGGTTTCTGTATCAGCATCCGTCGATGTGCAAAAAAGAATCTTGAATCTTGTGAATGAATGTAATAAAGAGCTTGAAGAGGGAAACATCATGGTACATCAAGAGAACGACGATGAATTGGACATGTGTCCTCTTTGTCTGTGTCCAGCAGAAGTACCAATTTACATTCTACAGTCATGTGGACATGCCTACTGCTCCGAATGCCTGAATCAATACATTGAGTCTTGTATCAGTGACAAGAAGTTTCCAATCACATGCTGTGCAGAAAACTGTAGCAGGAACCTCGTTATCAAAGATTTAGACATGCTCATACAATTCAAGGCCAAAAGAGCAGATCTAGTCCAGGCATCAGTTGGCCATTTTGTGATGCAAAATTCAAAATTATACAAATACTGTCCAACACCCGATTGCTGTATGGTATATCGAATCACAGATGAGCAAAATCCGAAAGCCTTCCATTGCCCCAATTGTGCAAAATCAACTTGCACTGGCTGTCATCAGAATACCCATGATGCATTTCAGTCATGTAAAGCATGGAAGTCATATAATGATGATGATCACATGCTTAAATGGGCAAGAGAGCATGATGCCAGAAAATGTCCACAATGCAACTGGATGATTGAAAAAAATAAAGGCTGCATGCACATGCATTGCAAGTGTGGTGCACATATATGTTGGGGATGCATGAAAGTATTCAAGACCAGTACTCAATGCTACGATCATCAAAGTGACTGTACAAGAGAACCTCCTTTATAAACTCAACTACCATCAAGTGCTGAATATTACAGAACTTTAGTGAAAATCGTAGTTTCAGAGGCAACGTACAACCTTTTGGCATTCAATTTCACAAAGTTTGATCACTCTACCTTACATAACTTTGAACATTTAAGAAACAAGTATATGACGCAATTAGGTCATTTTTTTGTTTCTTGTGCAATAGTAAAGTTTGAAAACGTTCTAAACTCCCCGAAACATGAATACTTGCAAACAATTTAAGAACTTCCTTGGAACCATGTTATCCCTGCAGGGACGAGGGTAATATCACATTGCTATCAAAACCGTATCCAAGTAGTGACTGGCTAAGCAACTGATACACAATAAACCCCAGATCATTTCTCTAGCAACAACGTACAGGCTCAAAATGGCATCTCTCCTAGCGACTCCAGGGTGAAATAAAGAACGGGGCTGCTTATGACTTCTGAAACATTCGCAGCAACTATCATAGGAGGGTGTCTTGGGTTATATTCCACATTGTTTCCTGTCTGTTTTTTTCGCCGGTTTCTAGCCTTCCATCCTCACCATAAAGTTTTTAAAGACAAGTGAAATTCTCACAGTTTTTGACGTTATTAACATTTTTTACCTTCCCCTATCTCCATGTTGTATTTTATAAAAATTAGTCGTGTAAGATGGCAAAATTAGAATTTGTAAACCTGAATGAAGTGAAATCTGTTTAATCATTCATGTACTGGAAACGTAAATCCTCTTCGTGCAACGATTAACCGGCGTAAAATCGCAAGGAAAATAATATTGTATTGCTATATTTTACATAAATAAGAGAGAACTGTAAAGCGCTTAAGTAATAAAACAAGGACTGGTTCTTGTACACCGAATGATAAATTTACTGCAATATTACTGCTTGATGTATTGATAGCAATTACCAAATACGGAAGTTGTATGTCAGTCTACATCGCAACCTTGTCTGCCCCGAAGAAAGTTGGGGCATCGAATCCACAGATCTTAGGGCCTTTATGAATTAGCGAATTCGAAGCGCATAGAAGTGGTTGCTGCTCGTGGAATCAATCAAGTATAGCTGTTGCATCAATCCTCTTTAACATCTACAGTGTTCCTCGGTCTCTCTCATGTCCAGATCCCTTGAAGACTATGCAATCGATGCATGCAGCTCTGCTGTGGAATTATATCAACGAAGATAATACCTTCTATAGCTTATAGCATTAAAAGAGTTTCCGTCTAATTTCTTAACCCTTTCCGCCTTTGCGTCCCACTCCGTTCCACCAGAGAAAAAATTTGGTCATAAATGAAAGTTGTGCGATTTTGCTGAAAATTGGCAGAAATGGATAACTTGGGGTGCTGATTTCGAATATGAACTTTATTTTTCAAAGTTTTTCAGTTTTGGGGGTCAAATGGGGACAAAATGGGGCAAATTAGGTAAATGTGGGCAAAAAATGTCAAAGTTTTTCAGTTCTCGGAGTCAAATGGGGACAAACTGGGGGCAAATTAGGTAAATGGGGGCAGAAAAATAAAACCTGTGCGATTTTTCTGAACATCGGTAGAAAGGGGTAATTTGGGGTGCTTATTTCGAATCTGATCTTTATTTTTCAAAATTTTTCAGTTCTGGGAGTTAAAGTGGGACAAAGTGGGGGCAAGTTAGGTAAATAGGGGCAGAAAAAAAACCTGTGCGATTTTTCTGAAAATCGGTAGAAAGGGATAATTTTGGGTGCTTATGTCGAGTCTGATCCTTATTTTTCACAATTTTTGAGTTTTGATAGTCAAATGGGGACAAAATGGGGGCAAATTAGGTAAATGGGGGCAGAAAAATTAAACCTGTGCTATTTTACTCAAAATTTGTAGAAAAGGATAATTTGGGGTACTTATTTCGAATTTGATCTTTATTTAACAAATCCTTTCAGTTTTGGGAGTCAAATTGGAAGGAAAGGGGGGCAAAATACGGTAAATGGGGGCATAAAAATAAAAGCTTTGCGATTTTGCTGAAAATCGGTGGTAGGGGTAATTTTGAGAGCTGTTTGATTTTTTATCCCATCTCTTCCATCACTCTGTCTTTCATAACTTTTTAGGTGATATTGGATCGAATGGGCAATTGGAAAGAAAGCTCATAAAGCTGAGCATATTATGCCTCCGGCCCTGCACCCTAGCAGATACTTAATGACTATTCCCTAAAATTAATAGAATAGTGCAGTGCGAAAATCAAAGGCTGCACAAGTTACCAGCAAAATTAAAAACTTCTTCATTCCTCATCTTGCGGTGATTGGCTACTAAGAAATTCCAGCACTGCAGTTGGTTATTCTTGTAATTGCACAAAAACATTGGATCACCAAGATTATTGCATTTAAAAGATTTCAAACAAATTCGACAAGGGAGCTTTTTTTATTTTGTTGCTGCATCTTCTTCTGATAAGCGTTCTTGTTCCTGGCTTCGTTTGAAAAACTTACATTTTAGGGTTATGGATCGCATTAGCACAACCTTTACTTGTAAGATTATATGCCGGAAATTCCGTTATCAGCAGTGACTGCGAGAAGCTGTGTGGAAATTGCCTTGTTCGTGAGAAGAATTCCCTGTTGCCTTCTTGAGTTGTGATAACCCTTGTTCCCCTGAATGACTTGGCATTTTCGACTAAATCAACAGTTGGATACCCTTGTTAAGCATAATTATCTTCCCTTCATTTGCAGGCCCTCTGTTAGCTGGTCAATGATATTTTAATTGTCTCCCCTGTGCGTGTCAGTATGAGTGTATTCTCCTACCTTGATAACATATTTGCAGATGAAATATCCCCTGTTCTATTTTGTCTTGTCAACAGTCCAACCCATAATGCTAATAGGCTTATCCGAATTTCATGTCTTGAATGGGTTGCGTGTGCTGCTGACTTACGTCCCAGGTAGTTTGAACAAGCAAGTATATTCTGCAGAGGATGTTACGAGTTATTATTTTGTAGAGGAAACTCGAAATTCTTCGTACATTGGGTGCTTCAGCAGTCCTTCGGCATCAGAAGATATTGCCTGTATGTCATGAGAATTTCTTTATTTCAGGTTGGGATTCCATGCCCAGTGTATCAGGCGGTAACCTTGCCGATCCTTATGCCACTCTATGGCGACAAAACCTTTTAGGAAGCTATGACCTTGTTCATTCCTTCGAAATTGACCGATTTGGTTTTGAAATTCTTGGTCATTTCTCGCGTGGTCATGAATTGCTTCCAAACATATATCTAGAAAATAATCATCCAGAACAAGTTCAACAATGTAAGAAGATGTTGTGTCATTTGAAAACCTGAGATGGCTTCCTAAAGTGTCACCGTTGCCGTCCCGGCTATGCATTGTTTTGTAAATTTGCTGTAGCTTTGACCAGTGGCAGCAACCTCGCAAGTCATTGCATGCAACCTTCCAAAGGGTCATTTAGCTCATTATCCAAATCATCTCCATCTTCGTCAGGATGATTGTCATTTTTTGTCGACTCACTAGATGAAGCTAGCTAAGGCACCCGTATCTGTTCGAAAACGTGAAAGAATGTGGAAGACGAGCACAGAATATCGGCACGTAACCGCATACCATTCGATCCAATATGAGCGAAAATGAAATTGTAAAAAAAGTGTGATCCAAGAGATTGGATCCAAAATCAAACAGCTCTCACAATTACCCCCTTTCTACCAATTTTCAACAAAATCGCACAGCTTTTATTTTTCTGCCAACACTTACCTAATTTTTTCCCATTTGACTCCCAAAACTGAAAGAATTTGTAAAATAAAGATCCCATTCGGAATAAGCACCCCAAATTACCCCTTTCTACCGATTTTCAGAAAAATAACACAGGTTTTTTTTCTGCCCCCATTTACCTAACTTGCCCCCACCCAGGGTACCCTTTCTACCGATTTTCAGCAAAGTGGCAAAGCTTTTATTCTTCTGCCCCCATTTACCTAATTTACCCCCATTTTGTCCCCATTTGACCCCAAAACTGAAAAACTTTGAAAAATAAAGTTCTTATTCGAAATCAGCACCCCAAGTTATCCATTTCTGCCAATTTTCAGCAAAATCGCACAGCTTTCATTAGTGACCCAATTTTTTTCTGGTGGGACGGAGTGGGACGCAAAGGCGAAAAGGGTTTAAGCTATATGCTCATTGTATGCATGCCTGCATGACTACTTTTTATTACTTTTTTCTGATAGGGTACTTACCCTGACTGAGTTTAGGCATTTTGTGAGACATGACGCCATTATGACGTCACAATGACATCAGAAAACATATATAAGAAAGACGTAAAAACAATCAAAATGCTACTAATCTCCAAAAGCAATGCCTTAAAACCATTGAAAACATTATGGAAGTCATAATATTTATAGACATCAAATGGCAAACATTTTTAGTTACTTATATTTCACTCCGCCAATTACGGGGAGCATCATCAGAGTGAAGGATTCGGTTTTCTTGATTAGTTAAAGCTTCGATCGATTCTTCGTGTTCGTCGTGTTCGTCATAACCGAGGTCATAACTGCCTTCTATTGAATTTAATGGACTGTTCCAAGAAATATTCCATCTACTGTTTTTCGGTTCTTTCCTTCTCCAGTCATGGATTAGATGTGACAAAATCCCCGGCATCTCGATTTACACCATCGGCATCAAGTGGACCGACTTTCATACATTATATTCCAAGGGATTCTCTAACCTTTTTTTGCATAAAACTCGCTTTTTATACTTAGAGTGGATGCTGACAACCAATGTGGCTCCAGAACAACCCCAGCTTTCTCCCATAGCTTGTTGTTGATGCTCCAGCATCTGTTTAGGATCTTTTTCTTTGATTCGCCAACATGGGATTTCCCACAAGTGTAAATAATCAAGCTTGTATAGCCGGGATGACTGTTCGGTAGTAGTTTATCTTTATGATTACACAGTATGGATTTAAGACCCGGGGGGGGGGGTAACTCCCAAATCTATGGGTACGGGATGTGCCATTTTTCGAGGTACCTTTTTAGGGGTGGAAAATAAATTTTGGGTTATCAAATTTGCTAAAATTACAAACTTGGGGTATCATTTTTGCTAAGATGATCAATTTTGATAAAGTCACAATAACTACCAAATAAATTTCAGCTGTACTGTATAACTCAAAAAACAGACTTTTAAGTATTTCTATATGTACTATATTCATATTCCTTTGTGAACTTTGGGGTATACTTTTTAGAATTTTCATAAATTTTGGGGTCAACTTTTTATTACGAAAATGGCACATCCCTGTCACTGATCTATTGAAGTTACCCCCCGGGATTTAAGATTTGAACCAGAAAAAACACTGTTTTAATTCCGGAACCATAAGTGAAAGGCCTATAGTCAAGCATTTTCTATAATTCTAATTTCTCGATTCCACACGACATAAGAGTGACACAAACACAACTGTAATACATTTCGTGGAAATCATGCATAGACAGTTTTGTTTTCGTTTTTAGTTTAGAGAAATCTTTAGTGATCATGTCCATTACAACTTCTATTGCTTTCAAAATAGGGACTGGCGGATACACATTAACAACGTCAAAAGATACTTGTACTTCATCTTTATCAATAGACCAGTTCTTTGCCTCCGCAGCAAATGACGACAAAATTAATAACTTTTGTTGGGTTTTTATTAAGAATAGGTTGGATTAATTGAAGTCGAAAATAGTAGCACTTTTTCAATGCAATGCAAGCTTGGTTCTCTTCTACAGGGATCTTTAAGAAATTTTTACTGGTGGGGAATTTACGCAAAAGGGCACTTTCCTTAATGTAACGCAACTGAAGGCAAAAACAAAAGTAAAGGGACGAGTATGCATAGTTGGTAAGGTTTTCACTGTCTTGCATATAACTCCTTACACCGATGCAGCGTATAGTTGGAAAAACACTAGATTAAACAATTTGAATATAGTGCTCAAGATCATATGCTTTCTGCATTTAGAGTTATAAGAATAAACTTTTGGTACAAATATTTTGCTACAAAAGTCTTAAAAATGTCCGGTCTGTCTGAAAAACTTTCTCACGAATTTCCGTCTGCTGTATGTATCAAAGTCTGGTTGACGGTTTCGTCGCTCACGTGCTGAAAGAAAATGGGCAACAGCTGGCCGTGGATCATAATGAGCTGTTCCAACACCGTTTAGGGCAATAAGCAGTCTGGTGTTTATTGTGTCTTCAGTCATGTTTGTTCTTGAATCTTCAACAATGATTTTATAATGAGACACAATCCTCTCGGTTTGCATGGAATGTGGTGACCGGTGGTGACTTACTTCCAATAGCAGCTAGCACTTTTTGAACGGTGCCATCTGTAATAGGCAAGAGCTTTCTCAGACGTACTGATAGTTTACAACCAATGTCGCTTTTTCGATTTTGTCCCACTGTTCACAACATTCATCTGCAAAGCGACCCTCTTCCCCTGGAAAAAGCCTCTGGGTCATCCCTATTCCTTTTTCCACAAATTTCTCCAGGGTACTTGCACTCAACAATTCGCTCATACTCAACAAAATTTCTTCTTGCTCTGGGTGCAGACGCTCACTTAGAAAATTTTTCGCTGAAGATGTTATTTGAATGCGAATTGCAGATTCATTTCGTCTGTTAGTTGGCACCAAAGTGTTGTGCGTTTGTCTTGCTCTCTGTGTTTGGATGTTTTCCCATGGTAGTGTTCTAGTTTTTGATTCACGCTTTCCTGGGGTATAGGGTGTGCCGCTCAACAAATCAAGTTGTTAATATCTTGGCTTTCAATTTCTTCCGCTTGAGGTGAATCTGGATGGCTGGAGGCTCCTATTTCTTTCTCTTCTGTACCTTTGTTGTCCGTTTTTAATTTTGATCCATAAAAAATTGTTAATTTTCTGCATTTTGAAGCAATTTCTTGAGCTTCTTTCTGCTTTCTTTTTAACGAGCGTTCAGATCTTGGCATGTTTGGAGATCAATGACGCAAGCAACTTTTCCCGCGGATTTAATTGCCTCGCCTTGGTGTAATGCAAGAACGTCAAAACGTCAAACAGATATTGATTGAGAGCAATAAGACCAAAGAAATAACGAATAATTTGACACATATAACACGACAACGACACAACGAACAGTAATTGGAGATAAGTCAAATTGGTGTTTAAAACAATTTTCAAATATTGCTATTTAGTTTGTGACCTTTCTGTTTGATTAGTGTCAAATGATAACCATAACGATGTTTCTAAAGAACGATGTTTCTAAAGAACAATGTTTTCTTCTTAGAATTTATATTCATATATTAGATAATTCATATCATATGTTAGATATATTTTATTCATGTTTTGTTAATATATATGTATTAGACATGTTACGCAAATGAACCAAAACTGTGATTCTTACACTTATATGATGAAATATTAAAGCAGTGTGAAGGTTCTCATGGCTAAAAAACGCACGGTTTAGCTTCCGAATTGCATTTCTTGTCAATGAGAATCGTTTAAAAACGAAAATTCTCGGCAACCGCCATGAGAGTGCTTCTTGATTACTCGGGCCCTCCACATTACTTCAAGATAGCCTCCACATTACTCCGCAACCACCACATTATTGATGATATCCTCCACATCACTGATGATAGCCTCCACATTACTTTAAGATAGCCTCCACAATACTCCGCAGCCACCACGTTACGGAAAGATAGTCCTCCACATTACTGAACATCCTCCACGTTACTGAAAGATAGCCTCCACGTTACTGATGATAGCCCTCCACATTACTTCAAGATAGCCTCCACATTACTCCGCAACCACCACATTACTGATGATATCCTCCACATCACTGATGATAGCCTCCACATTACTTTAAGATAGCCCTCCACAATACTCCGCAGCCACCACATTACGGAAAGATAGTCCTCCACATTACTGAACATCCTCCACGTTACTGAAAGATAGCCTCCACGTTACTTATGATAGCCTCCACATTACTTCAAGATAGCCTCCACATTACTCCGCAACCGCCACATCACTGATGATATCCTCCACATTACTGAAAGATAGCCTCCACATTACTGCGCACCTCCACAT
This sequence comes from Chrysaora quinquecirrha, assembly GCA_014526335.1. Lineage (NCBI taxonomy): Eukaryota > Metazoa > Cnidaria > Scyphozoa > Semaeostomeae > Pelagiidae > Chrysaora > Chrysaora quinquecirrha. Next base: position 29,393 of record JACTAT010000295.1, read on the forward strand.
TACTGAAAGATAGCCTCCACATTACTGAACATCCTCCACATTACTGCAAAAATCCCTCCACCTTACTGATGATATCCCTCCACATTACTGAACACCCTCCACATTACTGCGAAAATCCCTCCACATTACTGCACATCCTCCACAATACTGCGCAGACATTACCTAGGGTGAAAAGGGCACTTGCAAGTGGGGAATCATGGGCCAACTGGTGGGGAAATTTATGGGCCCGGTGGGGATTTTCCCCACTAGTTTGTATGTTAAAAGATCCCCTGCCTCAGATAAAAGAACTTCAGCTTCCACCATGCAATTTGTTGGAAAAAATTTGCCAATACCGTCAGCTGTAGCTTGACTTGGCTTTCCGACTGGTGGTTGCCATCCTTCTGCAAGAGGCCTTATTTTCTCGATGCAAACTTGCATAAGCACATAGAAAAGCTCCAAAGCCAAGCACAGATGTAGTATCCGGGATTGTCACCTACTTTCTGCCCCTGCGGTCTAGATCTGTAATGACGCTGATATTGTGCAACAGCATTGATGCCTACTTTTACTGCAAATGATTTCATGGCATCAAGTTGAGCATTTATCGAGTAAATTTTAGGGGTCCAGATGCGCGTCTATGAAGTCACTTAGAAAGGGGTCATTATTTTCACTTAATCTAGGACAGAGAATCTAGAAAAAAGGGTTGCTTTTTGGAGAAAAAACTGTTGTTTAGAAGTAGGGGCGGATCTTCAAATACTGACCATTTCTTGTTGTTTCTCTTGCAACTGCTTCGTTAGGATCCTTAGGTTCGTTAGGATTGTTTTGGAAATGATGATCCTCATGAACATAAGACCAAATAAAAAATTAAACCTAAGCAACTTTTTTTGAAGCCCGCGCCTTTCAATTTTCATTGTCCTCTTTTTGAAAGGCAAACAACGGCCAGGGCATACAGCTGGACCATTACCTTGTCTCGGGATTAAAGGTACACAGGAGAGAAAGAATCAAGCCTGCAATCTTTAAATATTCCAATCTAGTTTTTTTGAAGAGCTTCTTTGCTTTATTGCCAAATACCAGTTTACCATGAGATTAAAGATAAAAATCATAAATTCGAAATAGAAATACCCTGTAAACTTTAGAATTGCCCTCCAAAACAGGATTTTTCTGACTGGGGGAGTCACATCCCTTATACTCCCATAAGTTTCACCCCTGATGGTTCAAGTATGTTGCAATGGTTAAAATGCGATATTCACATCCATTCTAATCAGCATTTTAAATGACCTTGGTTCGATTCATGTGACACAGGGTGTCTAGTAATGGAATATTATGTCTGGGCGTGGGATCCAGATGAATCTTTTCCAAGAATCGGAGAATTTGCAGTTAAAACCACAACCACAATGCTTTTGAAACCACAACCCTTTGATTGCTTGAAGTCTCTTGGCAAGTCAAAGTCTTTGTTGAAACTCAGAAAATGTTTCAGACTGATCAAACCGGCTGCAAAATTCTATGTTTATCGATATTAATCAGCATGTTCAAACAATTGGTCTGTGTAAAGCTGTTTTTAGTGGATTTTTGAAGGACTGTGTTGGCAAAGTTGCAGACAAATAGCTAACTAAGCTTCTGAGGTGTGCACCAACAAAATGGGAAGGTCATGGAAGGCTTAGACCTCCAGCATTGATGAAATTGTGCTTGGTACGAGGTAAGCAGCTTCGTTTCTGATTCTAACAAAGTTTATTTCATTTCATAAAAAAATGTTATATTTTTTTCTATAACAACGAAACCTAAATTTATATTATCAAATAATTCTATATACACGTGCCATTCATGGCGGGAAAAGACTCAAGGTCATCTGGTCCCCATCACGGTTGACACTAACAATACAACGATTAATTTGAGATTCTTAAGTTTCTTAAGATTTTCAGATTTAAAGTACTGAAAGTTTCTAAAGAGTTTCTGATGCTCGAATATTGGTGATACACTGTACTGTAGTGATGTTGTCAATATGATGCTTGCCGTATGATGATTTCAACCTATTCATCTGTGCATGGGCTGCAGGAGTCGTGGAATTTTGAACGAAAAGGAACTTTTGATCGATAAATTGTCTATTTTGTATATCTCTCTCTGTATTCTGCTGCGAAGGCGCCATGTTATACTCGCGCGTGGCTGATTGACGTGGGATTGAGCTATCATGTCACTCAAAATGTAAGTTGAAACCTCTTCAGTACCTAAATATTACATGGGTAAGACACACTTCAACTTGCTTGTTTCAGCCAAGGGCAGACTGGCAGGGATGCTAGGTTGCGATCGCAACCCGGGCCCTCTTGCTACGGGCCCTTGATTGATCAATTACAACAAATTACCTTTTCATCATTCATACGAATCATTATTGCTAGAGATTACAATCAATAGAAATCAAGATGAGATTTTGAACGCAAATATCTTGCATCAGCCTTTGGGGGGCCTATTGTAGGTTTGCGGCTTCACGGCTTCGACCCCTATCCAGCGTTGTGGCTTACATTAAGTAGGGGGTCAGCTGTTTATGACGCAGAGATTTTGCAACTCAGATCGGGAAATGTATCTATAGAGATTTTTATAATTGCGATAACCAGCGAAAACATTATCGGGCATACTTAAAAGCTTTTTTGTCTCGCACTCCTCAGAGTATGAACGTCAGAAACAGACCAAAAACACTTAGACTAAAGCGGAACTTCTACCCAGATGCGGGTCGAAATGCACCAATCAGAAAGAAGAGCTAAATTGGCATTGTGTTTTAAACATCAATCAGCTTTAGGCGGGAAGAAAAATGAAAATTAATTGAAGAGTCCAAGTGAGAAAGCGAACTCTTTCTGTCTACACAGAACCGGCTGTTTGGTTTTGAAGTGGACAGATTCCAAACGCTGAGATGAAACGAGGATCTATCCCTTCCAATTATTCGAAAACAATCCTCGTTGTAATTTTCCGCACACTCTAGGTGATCTTATAAATGTTGTCCTATGGCAGAATCATGTTTAAGGGTGGGTTGTTGCCTAGAGTTGAAAGAAATTTTTATATATTGTATGTTTTTTACGTGGCAGTAGCAACGAGTCTCAATAACAGGCAGTAAATAGATTCTAGAAATCATGGGAGATAAGGTTGATCCTTATGGATTGGCAGAAATTTATTTAAGCGTGACGAAAATTGTATTCTAGCGGTCTCAAAATGCTCAGCATGATCATTAGAACGTTTCTAAGTTACAATTTTTCCTAATTTCTGGCGGAGCACGCCCATGGACCCCTAAATGGAGTTGCGCTTTCGGCGCACATTGATACACAAATGTGTCCGATTTTTATTTGTGCCCCTCCACTGGTGCTATCGACCCTACAGCTGATGAAAGCCCCAATGTATTCTGGTACTCTATTGCAAAAAAGTTGTGTTACATCGAAAGTAATGATTATGCTAACTTAGAAGGTCGAGTCAGCTGGCTACGACATCTCGGTAGGGTTGTTGCAAATGAATTTCTCACGATGACGATAATGCATCCTGATGGATTTTTTTGAGGGAAGAGCCAGCAGCAGTCAACGTATATGATAAATATATTACTGTAGGTACGGGCCCTTTTACTGGAAGTAGCAACCCTGGATATTCGTTGCCAGTCCGCCTCTGGTTCAGCTTTCTCCAGATGCGCGTAACACAAGAACAATAGTGTGACGTCACACCTATGACACAGGAAAGTGAATGACTTTGGTTCCGAATGACGGGGGGGGGGGGTGTTCAAAACTCCTAGTTTTTAGTACAGAATTTCAAGGCGTGTTTATAATGGACCAACCCGAGTTTGCTTACAGGTAGGTCACTTCAATTACTTGAAAAAATCCTACCAAATTTAGAAGTAGGCATTGTCGCTCTGTAATTTTGCGATGGTTGAAATTGAACAAGTTAGGATTTCTTTTCTCTGAGAATACTGTAATAAAAGATTCAGAATGAAAACATGGCATGGTACGCAAAAAATATAGAAAGAGAAATCCAGTGCAATGTTGGTCTAACAGAAATTATTCTCCCTGCCCTTTTTCGACTTGAATTGTCGTCCTCGAGTTAACGAAACCAGATCAGTCAACAAAACCACAATCCTAATGTTTTTATTTCTCTCTTTCTTTCGTTGTAATACGAGCCCCCGTATGTCTCGAGAATTTACCATAGGATTGCTTGGGCATCCCTCTCACGCTAGCGAATCTATAATCACTACTGTGGTGGATAATCACTACTGTGGTGGTACTATTTGCGTACTGTGGTGGTAGTTTCTGCGTACTGTGGTGGATAATCACTACTTGTGGTGGTTTACTATGCTTGCGGTGGTGGCAGTTTTGGCTTACTGTGGTGGATAATCACTACTTGTGGTGGTTTACTATGCTTGCGGTGGTGGCAGTTTTGGCTTACTGTGGTGGATAATCACTACTTGTGGTGGTTTACTATGCTTGCGATGGTGGCAGTTTTGGCTTACTGTGGTGGATAATCACTACTTGTGGTGGTTTACTATGCTTGCGGTGGTGGCAGTTTTGGCGTACTGTGGTGGATAATCACTACTTGTGGTGGTTTACTATGCTTGCGGTGGTGGCAGTTTTGGCGTACTGTGGTGGATTTTGTGGTTTTTTCTTGCTTGCTTTATAGAGTTTTGCTATGATTTCGAATTCACCACATAAAGCATTATAACCCACCACAAGTAGTGATTATCCACCACAGTACGCAAAAACTACCACCACAGTACGCGAATAATACCACCACAGTAGTGATTATCCACCACAGTACTCCAAAACTGCCACCACCGCAAGCATATTAAACCACCACAAGTAGTGATTATCCACCACAGTAAGCCAAAACTGCCACCACCGCAAGCATAGTAAACCACCACAAGTAGTGATTATCCACCACAGTAAGCCAAAACTGCCACCACCGCAAGCATAGTAAACCACCACAAGTAGTGATTATCCACCACAGTACGCAGAAACTACCACCACAGTACGCAAATAGTACCACCACAGTAGTGATTATCCACCACAGTAGTGATTATAGATTCGCTAGCGTGCCTCTATTTCAAGTTGAGGAATGTTTCGAGCATGAGGAGAAAACGCGACGCTGGAAAAACAATAGAATCTATTGTTCCCAGTTCTCTTGTGTCTTACCCATCTGATATTTAGGTGCTGAAGAGGTTTCAACTTACATTTTGAGTGACATGACTGCTCAATCCCACGTCAATCAGCCACGCGCGAGCATAACATGGCGCCTTCGCAGCAGAATACAGAGAGAGATATACAAAATAGACAATTTATCGATCAAAAGTTCCTTTTCATTCAAAATTCTACGACTCCTGCAGCCCATGATCTGTGGTAGCTATAGATATTTGAGTGTTAGTTGCTTTTCAATTAATCTGCGTTCCATAAAAGTACTTTGTTGCAACGGCAAATACAAATAAAATATCTCGCAGATTGATGTGCAAGGTTTCTTCATTGCTGCGGAGCAACGCGAAGCGTCTGCATAGCAGTATTATATCCTTGAAGAAACTGGAAATTTGTAAATTTGTGTAATTGTTTGTGTGTTACATAAGCTTTTTGTCAGAATTGTGCATTGTATGAAGCAAGCATAAAAATTGGCATACCTACCCAGTTTGATACGCTGAAGATGATGGGATACAGACCCCAATCCAGAAATGCCCCCAGCTGCTATTTTTAGACTGGGGTACTCGGTACCATACCTCTACAAGGGTTTCTACTATAACAATGTTGGGAATAACGATACTGATATGAAACTTGGCAAGAATGCACAGTTTGATACGCTGAAAAGATAGGATGCAGACCCTTCCGGGAAAATGCCCCTACTTCTATTTTTAGATTGGGGTACTCGGTACCATACCTCTATAAGGGTTTCTACTATAACTACGTTGGGAATAACGATACTGACATGAAACTTGGCAAGAATGCACAGTTTGATACACTGAAAAAGAACTGATGCAGACCCCTCCGGAAAAATGCCCCCTTATTCTATTTTTAGACTGGGGTACTCGGTACCATACCTCTACAAGCGTTTCTATTATAACTATGTTGGGAATTACGATATTTCAATGAAGCTTGGCAAGAAGACACGGTTTGATGTTGAAAATGATGATGTTGAAAATATCTAGCACCCTGAGGAAACCCCGTCATTGATATCTAACTCGAATTCTTCCTAAATGTCGTAGTCCCCAACAGATGTCGCCAAATTTTCTTCGAGATGCAAATAATAAAGGTCACACACACGAAAAGCGCGCACTTTCTTGACGCTAATACGCATGCTCAAAGCTAGGTGATAGGACAAACAGCGGACCGGAACTGAAATCAATTGAAATTGACTCGACAGAAATCCATCGTATGAACCCACGTCGCATTTGTGTTAGATCATCTAACAGAGCATCATGAACTTGAGTCAGATTTCAGTCAAGTTTATCACTTGAATTCAGAGGATAGATTTATCATGGATTTATCTTAGATTTAATTAAACAATTAGGTTTGACTCAACATAAGTTAGACATAAGTTCGACGTATGAATTAAGCCTTAAATACTTTTCTATTTAAGAACCAAAGAGCTCCTTTAGCTACGGCTTAATATATACTTATGTAAATTAGATTTGTTTTCTAGGAGGAGAGCGGACAGGGCCTGCACTGTCTTTATAACATTTTAGACAAGATGGCGGATTACGATTTGAGAGACAAATTAGAAATGTGTATGAAAAAGTTTGAAGATTTTATTTCAAATATCGAAAGAACAAATATACAGTGCGATCAAACATCACTTTACGATGCTTTCATAAAACACGTTACAGCAATTGAATTAATTGTTTTGCCGGAGATAACAGAAAAATTGCTAACAATGAAAGAAGAAATTGACAAGATGACAAGAAACAAGGGAAAAAAATATGCTTTAATTGAAAATTGCGAGAAGAGGAAAAAGATATCGGAGACAATGTTTGCTGAGAAGAATGAAATTGAAGAGCAATTGAATGAGTACTCAAATAGAAAGAAAATTTGGTGGAATGATTTGAGAATGGCCATCCAGTCAAATCAAGCTAGAATAATTCCATCGAACAGTGGTATTCATTTGATAGGCATTGAGATTATCAAAGAACTCTCCAGGATAAACTGTTCCCTCCCAATTTATGCAAGAAGGTCATTGATAGTAGACATTGTAGAGAGAAGTCAGTTTGTTGTTTTGAAAGGTGAGACTGGCTCTGGCAAAAGTACGCAACTGCCGCAGTATGTGATGGAAAATGTTTCTAGAGCGCCAAACATGAAAGTAATTTGTACCCAGCCAAGGAAGGTTGCAGCAATAAGTCTGGCAAAAAGAATTGCACAAGAACAATTTCAACAAGTTGGTGATCAAATTGGATATTGGGTTGGAATGAATAAATGTTTTAGTGAAAAGACTAAGCTTCTTTTAATGACTGACCGAGCACTATTAAATCATTGTTTGGAGAATCCTCAACTTGACGGAGTTTCATGCGTGATAATAGATGAAGCTCACGAAAGAAGTATCAACATCGACCTTCTACTTGGGATGGTTAAAGCTGCAGCTAAAGCTCGGAAAGATCTTAAAGTAATTTTCACATCTGCAACCATATCAACAAAGCTGTTTTCTGAATATTTCTATGGTTGTCAAGTTATAGAAATACCCGGTCGAATTTACCCAGTTGAATTGATGTATGAAGAGAGAGAGCCAGGCGTGGATCATGTAAAGAAAGCGGTCACTAAAGCTTTGCAAGTACATCGTAACGAAGGTCCAGGTGATATCTTAGTCTTCTTAACCACGCCACTTGAAGTAGAAGGTGCAGTGGATGCATTCGCAAAACAATTGTCCAAAACCGAGGAATGCACAGTGTTGCCACTGCATGGAAAATTGCAACCTGAAGACCAAACGAGGGTATTTGAGAAAACACCAAATGAAGCCAGAAAGGTTATTTTTGCAACAAATGTAGCTGAAACATCACTTACCATACAAGGTAATTAAGATTTTTCTTTTTACGTCATGTTCCATCTCTTGCAATAGCATTGAATAATGGCGATTTGATTGAAGAGCATTGAAAAAGAGTACTGCATCATGAAAGGCATTTGTTGAACAGAGGAATATTTGCATTTTCAACTTTCTTGCCAATTTTCTTGAACCCCAAATTTTGCTTCCATTCAAAAAACTGTGCAGTTAACATGGGACACTTTACCGAATTACTTCATTTTTGACTCAAGTGGGATTTTTTTCTTTAGAAGTTTTGTATGAAAGTTTTTATTTTTCCGCCTCAGTCGTGAGTTATCAATTAGAAATTGGTATAAGTAGTAATTCAATAACCTTAAAAACCCATTTGGGTGCGTTTATTGGTGCAACCTGCGCAAAACCAAACAGTTCTGTCGCAAATTCATTGTTGAAGTTTTTAAGATATACCTGGAATATTTCATCATTTTCGTGCCTGATTTGGGAAAAACGTTGCCATTTTCGATAGACGCGGTAAAAATGGCCGCAGTAACGCAGACGCATATTATAACATGCGGACGCACATTCTGCCGACATTTTCGATGCGCAGGCTACACATTTCATAAACCAATTGTGCAATCATTAGATTACACGAGAGAAAGTGAGTTAAGCTATTTTGATTTCATAAAATCATTCTGGCAAAACAAAGTACGAGAGAATAGAAACGAATGGGAAAAAAGTTGTTCGAGCAGACAAAAGCGGTGGAGACGGCCAGAGCAGCTGCACTCTCTGCAAAATTTTTACGATTTTGTTTGTACTTGTAGCTATTGCATTGAATAATAGGGTAGCTACACCAATTTTACTTTATGAAACCAAATATGTTAATACTTAAGTGTTTTTGAAGCCATGAGTGTGAGGGATTAACGTTGAACGCTATATGCTTACTTTGGTTAGCCATGTTTAAATATAAAGAAACAATACTCATTTAAATGCAATTAAAAGGTGCCCCCCCCCCCTTAAAAATTTACAAATCTAAAGTATGCCGAAAAAAATATTAAATTTGGATCTCTGTAAATCATCGCCGATAACTTTCGGGCCCAAGTTTTTCTTTCCTGGTCACACAACGTTTCTTGCAAACTCCTTAAGTAGTAAACCTCAAAAGACGTAAAGGCAGATTGCCCACGTTTGGTCTAGATAACAAATGCAATAATCTAATTCAGCCCCACGTTTAGACAGGGTTAATTAATTTAATGCAGAACAGATAGTCTGTCTTGGCATGAATTTTGAATTGCAAAAATTCATTTTCTTCTTTACCAGGGACAAAGTTTGTAATTGATTGTGGACTGGTGAAAGAGAACATTTACAATGCAAAGAAGGGCCTAAGTTATCTTGATGTGAAAATGGTCAGCAAAAGCTCAGCAATTCAAAGAATGGGACGTGCAGGAAGAACGGGGCCTGGGATATGCATACGCCTGTTCAGCAAGGATGAATACGAAGGTTTAGAAGAAACAAGTGAACCAGAAATCAAGAAAATGCACCTTGGTTCAGCTGTGTTAAGTTTAATGGCACTTGGCATCTCTGATGTACAAGGATTTGATTTCATTGAAAGGCCAGACAAAGCTACTCTAACAAGTTCAATAAATGAACTGAAAATGCTGGGGGCAATTGACGAAATTGGCCGAATAACACCGAGAGGGAAAACTCTAGCCAAACTTCCACTTGAGCCAAGAGCGGGAAATATTGTATTGGGTGGAACTGAGGCTGGATGCCGAGACGAGGCTGTGATACTAGCAGCGGCAATGGTGTATTCATCTAGTGTTTACTTCCGTCCTGGGGAAGAAGAAAAAATGAAGTTATCAGACGAGGCGAAAGTGCAGTTTAGTAAGAAAGAAGGAGATCTCCTAAGCATCATCGATATCTACAAAGAGTGGGAGAGGCAGGAGGGTAAAAGAAAGCAAAATATGTGGTGCAGTAAAAACTACATCAATGCAAAAACAATGCGTTCTATGAAAGAGCTTATAAAAGAAATCAAATTCTCGTTAAAAGATATAAGCATAAGTTCGTTGAATGCATCATCAAAGTCGTATGAAGAGAAGCGAGTTTGTTTGAAAGAATTAATCATTTCAACGAACTATGATAATGTTGCATTCTTTACGGGCCATAGTCGCATTGGTTATTGGAGTCCCAAGTTTAATGAACGTTTTCTCATTCACCCTTCATCTACTCTATGCGTCCTTGCAATGCAGCCGGAATTCCTTGTATTTCAAGATGTTCTTAAAACGTCAGCCAATTTCATTACTGGTCTAACACCTGTCGATAAAACATCCCTTGAAGCTCTGCGTCCTGCTCAGCAATGTGCTATTGACTTTGGAAAAGTTGCAGCTCAGAAAGTCACTGAAACAAGAATTTTCCCCGTTAGCCCCCCTGTTATGAAAGTGCTAGTTGGTAAACGCTGGGAGACGAAAAATATGCTGGAAAACTTCATAACAGACGACGGGAAATTCCCTGGCCTACTTGAAATGAGTGTGGAAAAGAGACACATCATTGTATACGTTGCCAGTGAGCGAAAGAGGATTTCAGAAAATTTGTTGACAGCACGCATTAATGAGCAAGTGAAAATAATGGAAGATGAAACAAAAGAAATAGATTTAGGCCAAGGGAAAACTGGTCACCGTGTTTTAATCAAAGCAGGTGGAGAAGCTCAAGAAATTTTGTATCCATCGGAATCATGTAAAATGATAATAGAGGTGAAAAAAAGATTTGAATCTGAAAGGATTGATGCACAAACAAGTGATTTGATATCACATGAAATATCAAAGAAGATCAGTGAGCTCAGAGAAATAAAAGCTGTCAGGAAAGATGAAAAGGACATGCGAAGATACATAAAATGGGGAGAAGTTATTTTCGAAAGATTTCAAGCGTTGGAGAAAGCAGAGAGTAAGCTGAATTTTTCAGCAGAAGGATACCAAATCGAAGCGAAACAGATAAAAGTTGTGGAGACTGGACCAGAAAAATCTTTATTAGCATCTGATGATGTGCAAAACAGCGTCTTGAATCTTGTGAGTGAATATAACAAAGAGCTTGCAGAGGGAATCAACACGGTGCATGAGGATATTGGGGATGAACTTAACACGTGTCCTCTTTGTCTGTGCCAAGCAGAAGTACCAATTTACATTCTACAATCATGTGGACATGCCTACTGCTCTGAATGCTTGAATCAATACATTGAGTCTTGTATCAGTGATAAGAAGTTTCCGATCTCATGCTGTGAAGAAAACTGTAGCATGAACCTCGTTATCAAAGATTTAGACATGCTTATACAAACTAAGGCGAAAAGAGCAGATCTAGTGGAGGCTTCAGTTGGCCATTTTGTCATACGAAACCCGAATTCGTACAAATACTGTCCAACGCCCGATTGCTGTATGGTTTATCGAATCACAGATGCGCAAAATCCGAAAGCCTTCCATTGTCCGAATTGTTCAAAATCAACTTGCACTGGCTGTCATCAGAATGCCCATGATGCATATCAGTCATGCGTAGAATGGAAGTCAAGAAATGATGATGATCACATGTTCAAATGGGCAAGAGAGCATGATGCCAGAAAATGTCCACAATGCAACTGGATGATTGAAAAAAATCAAGGTTGCATGCACATGCATTGCAAGTGTGGTGCACATATATGTTGGGGATGCATGAAAGTATTCAAGACCAGTACTCAATGCTACGATCATCAAAGTGACTGTACAAGAGAACCTCCTTTATAAACTCAACTACCATCAAGTGCTGAATATTACAGAACTTTAGTGAAAATCGTAGTTTCAGAGGCAACGTACAACCTTTTGGCATTCAATTTCACAAAGTTTGATCACTCTACCTTACATAACTTTGAACATTTAAGAAACAAGTATATGACGCAATTAGGTCATTTTTTTGTTTCTTGTGCAATAGTAAAGTTTGAATATAAGTTTGAAAACGTTCTAAACTCCCCGAAACATGAATACTTGCAAACAATTTAAGAACTTCCTTGGAACCATGTTATCCCTGCAGGGACGAGGGTAATATCACATTGCTATCAAAACCGTATCCAAGTAGTGACTGGCTAAGCAACTGATACACAATAAACCCCAGATCATTTCTCTAGCAACAACGTACAGGCTCAAAATGGCATCTCTCCTAGCGACTCCAGGGTGAAATAAAGAACGGGGCTGCTTATGACTTCTGAAACATTCGCAGCAACTATCATAGGAGGGTGTCTTGGGTTATATTCCACATTGTTTCCTGTCTGTTGTTTTCGCCGGTTTCTAGCCTTCCATCCTCACCATAAAGTTTTTAAAGACAAGTGAAATTCTCACAGTTTTTGACGTTATTAACATTTTTTACCTTCCCCTATCTCCATGTTGTATTTTATAAAAATTAGTCGTGTAAGATGGCAAAATTAGAATTTGTAAACCTGAATGAAGTGAAATCTGTTTAATCATTCATGTACTGGAAACGTAAATCCTCTTCGTGCAACGATTAACCGGCGTAAAATCGCAAGGAAAATAATATTGTATTGCTATATTTTACATAAATAAGAGAGAACTGTAAAGCGCTTAAGTAATAAAACAAGGACTGGTTCTTGTACACCGAATGATAAATTTACTGCAATATTACTGCTTGATGTATTGATAGCAATTACCAAATACGGAAGTTGTATGTCAGTCTACATCGCAACCTTGTCTGCCCCGAAGAAAGTTGGGGCATCGAATCCACAGATCTTAGGGCCTTTATGAATTAGCGAATTCGAAGCGCATAGAAGTGGTTGCTGCTCGTGGAATCAATCAAGTATAGCTGTTGCATCAATCCTCTTTAACATCTACAGTGTTCCTCGGTCTCTCTCATGTCCAGATCCCTTGAAGACTATGCAATCGATGCATGCAGCTCTGCTGTGGAATTATATCAACGAAGATAATACCTTCTATAGCTTATAGCATTAAAAGAGTTTCCGTCTAATTTCTTAACCCTTTCCGCCTTTGCGTCCCACTCCGTTCCACCAGAGAAAAAATTTGGTCATAAATGAAAGTTGTGCGATTTTGCTGAAAATTGGCAGAAATGGATAACTTGGGGTGCTGATTTCGAATATGAACTTTATTTTTCAAAGTTTTTCAGTTTTGGGGGTCAAATGGGGACAAAATGGGGCAAATTAGGTAAATGTGGGCAAAAAATGTCAAAGTTTTTCAGTTCTCGGAGTCAAATGGGGACAAACTGGGGGCAAATTAGGTAAATGGGGGCAGAAAAATAAAACCTGTGCGATTTTTCTGAACATCGGTAGAAAGGGGTAATTTGGGGTGCTTATTTCGAATCTGATCTTTATTTTTCAAAATTTTTCAGTTCTGGGAGTTAAAGTGGGACAAAGTGGGGGCAAGTTAGGTAAATAGGGGCAGAAAAACCTCAAAGCGATTTTTCTGAAAATCGGTAGAAAGGGATAATTTTGGGTGCTTATGTCGAGTCTGATCCTTATTTTCACAATTTTCAGTTTTGATAGTCAAATGGGGACAAAATGGGGCAAATTAGGTAAATGGGGGCAGAAAAATTAAACCTGTGCTATTTTACTCAAAATTTGTAGAAAAGGATAATTTGGGGTACTTATTTCGAATTTGATCTTTATTTAACAAATCCTTTCAGTTTTGGGAGTCAAATTGGAAGGAAAGGGGGGCGAAATACGGTAAATGGGGGCATAAAAATAAAAGCTTTGCGATTTTGCTGAAAATCGGTGGTAGGGGTAATTTTGAGAGCTGTTTGATTTTTTATCCCATCTCTTCCATCACTCTGTCTTTCATAACTTTTTAGGTGATATTGGATCGAATGGGCAATTGGAAAGAAAGCTCATAAAGCTGAGCATATTATGCCTCCGGCCCTGCACCCTAGCAGATACTTAATGACTATTCCCTAAAATTAATAGAATAGTGCAGTGCGAAAATCAAAGGCTGCACAAGTTACCAGCAAAATTAAAAACTTCTTCATTCCTCATCTTGCGGTGATTGGCTACTAAGAAATTCCAGCACTGCAGTTGGTTATTCTTGTAATTGCACAAAAACATTGGATCACCAAGATTATTGCATTTAAAAGATTTCAAACAAATTCGACAAGGGAGCTTTTTTTATTTTGTTGCTGCATCTTCTTCTGATAAGCGTTCTTGTTCCTGGCTTCGTTTGAAAAACTTACATTTTAGGGTTATGGATCGCATTAGCACAACCTTTACTTGTAAGATTATATGCCGGAAATTCCGTTATCAGCAGTGACTGCGAGAAGCTGTGTGGAAATTGCCTTGTTCGTGAGAAGAATTCCCTGTTGCCTTCTTGAGTTGCAGATGAAATATCCCCTGTTCTATTTTGTCTTGTCAACAGTCCAACCCATAATGCTAATAGGCTTATCCGAATTTCATGTCTTGAATGGGTTGCGAGTGCTGCTGACTTACGTCCCAGGTAGTTTGAACAAGCAAGTATATTCTGCAGAGGATGTTACGAGTTATTATTTTGTAGAGGAAACTCGAAATTCTTCGTACATTGGGTGCTTCAGCAGTGCTTCGGCATCAGAAGATATTGCCTGTATGTCATGAGAATTTCTTTATTTCAGGTTGGGATTCCATGCACAGTGTATCAGGCGGTAACCTTGCCGATCCTTATGCCACTCTATGGCGACAAAACCTTTTAGGAAGCTATGACCTTGTTCATTCCTTCGAAATTGACCGATTTGGTTTTGAAATTCTTGGTCATTTCTCGCGTGGTCATGAATTGCTTCCAAACATATATCTAGAAAATAATCATCCAGAACAAGTTCAACAATGTAAGAAGATGTTGTGTCATTTGGAAAAACCCGAGATGGCTTCCCTAAAGTGTCACCGTTGCCGTCCCGGCTATGCATTGTTTTGTAAATTTGCTGTAGCTTTGACCAGTGGCAGCAACCTCGCAAGTCATTGCATGCAACCTTCCAAAGGGTCATTTAGCTCATTATCCAAATCATCTCCATCTTCGTCAGGATGATTGTCATTTTTTGTCGACTCACTAGATGAAGCTAGCTAAGGCACCCGTATCTGTTCGAAAACGTGAAAGAATGTGGAAGACGAGCACAGAATATCGGCACGTAACCGCATACCATTCGATCCAATATGAGCGAAAATGAAATTGTAAAAAAAGTGTGATCCAAGAGATTGGATCCAAAACCAAACAGCTTTCAAAATTTCCCCTTCCTACCGATTTTCAGAAAAAACGCACAGGTTTTATTTTTCTGCCAACACTTACCTAATTTTTTCCCATTTGACTCCCAAAACTGAAAGAATTTGTAAAATAAAGATCCCATTCGGAATAAGCACCCCAAATTACCCCTTTCTACCGATTTTCAGAAAAATAACACAGGTTTTTTTCTGCCCCATTTACCTAACTTGCCCCCACCCAGGGTACCCTTTCTACCGATTTTCAGCAAAGTGGCAAAGCTTTTATTCTTCTGCCCCCATTTACCTAATTTACCCCCATTTTGTCCCCATTTGACCCCAAAACTGAAAAACTTTGAAAAATAAAGTTCTTATTCGAAATCAGCACCCCAAGTTATCCATTTCTGCCAATTTTCAGCAAAATCGCACAGCTTTCATTAGTGACCCAATTTTTTTCTGGTGGGACGGAGTGGGACGCAAAGGCGAAAAGGGTTTAAGCTATATGCTCATTGTATGCATGCCTGCATGACTACTTTTTATTACTTTTTTCTGATAGGGTACTTACCCTGACTGAGTTTAGGCATTTTGTGAGACATGACGCCATTATGACGTCACAATGACATCAGAAAACATATATAAGAAAGATGTAAAAACAATCAAAATGCTACTAATCTCCAAAAGCAATGCCTTAAAACCATTGAAAACATTATGGAAGTCATAATATTTATAGACATCAAATGGCAAACATTTTTAGTTACTTATATTTCACTCCGCCAATTACGGGGAGCATCATCAGAGTGAAGGATTCGGTTTTCTTGATTAGTTAAAGCTTCGATCGATTCTTCGTGTTCGTCGTGTTCGTCATAACCGAGGTCATAACTGCCTTCTATTGAATTTAATGGACTGTTCCAAGAAATATTCCATCTACTGTTTTTCGATTCTTTCCTTCTCCAGTCATAGAAAAATGATCTCCATGGATTAGATGTGACAAAATCCCCGGCATCTCGATTTACACCATCGGCATCAAGTGGACCGACTTTCATACATTATATTCCAAGGGATTCTCTAACCTTTTTTTGCATAAAACTCGCTTTTTATACTTAGAGTGGCTGCTGACAACCAATGTGGCTCCAGAACAAGCCCAGCTTCCTCTCATAGCTTGTTGTTGATGCTCCAGCATCTGGTCAGGATCTTTTTCTTTGATTCGCCAACATGGGATTTCCCACAAGTGTAAATAATCAAGCTTGTATAGCCGGGATGACTGTTCGGTTGTAGTTTATCTTTATGATTACACAGTATGGATTTAAGATTTGAACCAGAAAAAAACACTGTTTAAAGGCCTATAGTCAAGCTTTTCTATAATTCTAATTTCTCGATTCCATACTGACACAAACAGAACTGTAATATAGTTCGTGGAAATCATGCATAGACAGTTTTGTTTTCGTATTTAGTTCAGAGTAGTCTTTAGTTATCATGTCCATTACAACTTCTATTGCTTTCAAAATAGGGACTGGCAGATACAAATTAACAACGTCAAAAGATACTTGTACTTCATCTTTATCAATAGACCAGTTCTTTGCCTCCGCAGCAAATAACGACGAATTAATAAATTTTGTTGGGTTTTTATTACGTATAAGTTGGATTATAGAAGTCGAAAATAGTAGCACTTTTTGAATGCAATGCAAGCTTGATTCTCTCCTACACTAGCACGACGTCATGCCAATAAGCACAAGATTTCAAATGGGCAACATCGAAATTCGTAATCTCCATAAAATTCTCTATCCATCCATACAAGTTTCATACAATTAACAGAAATAGTTAACGGGATCTCCTTTTGTGACATTAGGATAAGGCTGTAGGCCTTGCAGATCTTTTGGAGGATTGTGGAATTCTTGTAGGCATATCTGGCAGCCTCTTTGATTGAGCTTGATAGAAACGATATCAAGCTCAGATAAAAGAACTTCAGCTTCCACCATGCAATTTGTTGGAAAAAGTTTGCCAATACCGTCAGCTGTAGCTTGACTTGGTTTTCCGACTGTTGGTTGCAATCCTTCTGCAAGAGGCCTTATTTTCTCGAGGAAAACTTGCATAAGCACATATAAAAGCTCCAAAGCCAAGCACAGATGTAGTATCCGGGATTGTCACCTACTTTCTGCGCCTGCGGTCTAGATCTGTGATGACGCTGATATTGTGCAACAGCATTGATGCCTACTTTTACTGCAAATGATTTCATGGCATCAAGTTGAGCATTTATCGAGTCAATTTTCGGGGTCCAGATGCGCGTCTATGAAGTCACTAAGAAAGGGGTCATTATTTTCACTTAATCTAGGACAGAGAATCTAGAAAAAAGGGTTGCTTTTTGGAGAAAAAACTGTTGTTTAGAAGTAGGGGCGGATCTTCAAATACTGACCATTTCTTGTTGTTTCTCTTGCAACTGCTTCGTTAGGATCCTTAGGTTCGTTAGGATTGTTTTGGAAATGATGATCCTCATGAACATAAGACCAAATAAAAAATTAAACCTAAGCAACTTTTTTTGAAGCCGGCGCCTGTCAATTTTTATTGTCCTCTTTTTGAAAGGCAAACAACGGCCAGGGCATACAGCTGGACCATTACCTTGTCTCGGGATTAAAGGTACACAGGAGAGAAAGATTCAAACCTGCAATCTTTAAATATTCCAATCTAGTTTTTTTGAAGAGCTTCTTTGCTTTATTGCCAAATACCAGTTTACCATGAGATTAAAGATAAAAATCATAAATTGGAAATAAAAATGCCCTGTGAAACTTCAGAATTGCCCTGCAAAACAGGATTTTCCTTATTGGGGGAGTCACATCCCCCATAGCCCCTTAAGTTTCGCCTTTGATTTTTCAGGCATATTGCAGTAGTTAAAATGCGATATTCACATCCATTCTAATCAGCATTTTAAACGACCTTGGTTCGATTCATGTGACACAGGGTGTCTAGTAATAGGATATTATGTCGGGGCGTCGGAGTCAGATCAATGTTTTCCAAGAATCGGAGAATTTGCAGTTAAAACCACAACCACAATGCAGTTGAAACCACAAGCCTTTGATCACTTCAAGTCTCTTGGCAAGTCAACGTCTTTGTTGAATCTCAGAAAATGTTTCAGACTGATCAAACCGGCTGCAAAATTCTATGTTTATCGATATTAATCAGGATGTTCAAACAATTGGTCTGTGTAAACATAGTCAAAGCTGTTTTTAGTGGATTTTTGAAGGACTGTGTTGGCAAAGTTGCAGACAAATAGCTAACTAAGCTTCTGAGGTGTGCACCAACGAAATGGGAAGGTCGAGGAAGGCTTAGGCCTCCAGCAGTGATGAAATTGTGCTTAGTATGAGGTAAGCAGCTTCGTTTCTGATTCTAACAAAGTTTATTTCATTTCATAAAAAAATGTTATATTTTTTGCTATAACAACGAAACCTAAATTTATATTATCAAATAATTCTATATACACGTGCCTTTCATGGCGGGAAAAGACTCAAGGTCATCTGGTCCCCATCACGGTTGACACTAACAATACAACGATTAATTTGAGATTCTTAAGTTTCTTAAGATTTTCAGATTTAAAGTACTGAAAGTTTCTAAAGAGTTTCTGATGCTCGAATATTGGTGATACACTGTACTGTAGTGATGTTGTCAATATGATGCTTGCCGTATGATGATTTCAACCTATTCATCTGTGCATGGGCTGCAGGAGTCGTGGAATTTTGAACGAAAAGGAACTTTTGATCGATAAATTGTCTATTTTGTATACAGTCTCGAACTCGCACGGGAAATGAAAATTTGTTCGACATAGCGGGACTTCGAGATATCCGGACTCGGAATTTTTTCGATCAAAAAGGGGTCATCTGTGTGTAAAAGTAGAAAATAAACCAAGGAAAAGAGCTCATTTGTCTCAAAAGCTGTACTAAACATCAAATTGAACTAAAATAGTCCATTATCGAAGCTTGCCTCATATTCTGTAGTGCTTCTTCATCTATTAGCGACGACAGTTTAATATTTTGACATCTTATTTCCTCGCCTTTCTGTGAAAACAAACAGTGACGAGAAATGACATCAATAGCATTTCTAACGTCGCAGATGGATGGGCGCATTTCAACGATATCATCAGCAATTTCTTCGGCTAACTCATTAGCCTCTTCGCTATCTTGAATTTCTTCATCCAAGAACTCTCCAAGGATATCGTCACCATGTGGGGCAGAATCAGTGGTTTGGGCATCAGCATCGATATTTGCATACATTTCTGCCGTTACAACTTCTGGGACAAGTTCTTGACTTATTCCTTGGAGTTTTTGCAGGTCGGCTACCAGATGTCTGAATGGATCATCTTCCTCATCCAGAGCCTGTTGCTTGGAACTAGATGAAATGCCTGATTTTTTAAAACAGTTAACCACTGTTTCCTCAGCAACCATGCTCCATGCAGACACAAGCATGTCCATTGCATTGAGAATGGATATTTTCGGTATCCCTTCCTTCAATTCCAAACTTGTAATGTACTTCTGAACTACAAGGTGACGGTATTTTGCTTTCAGACTGCGGATAACCCCTTGGTCCATTGGATGTGTGTGGGATGTTGTATTTGGAGGTAAGAACACCAAATTAATTGCTTTCAAGTCACCAATCTGAGGATGTGCAGGGCAGTTGTCTACGATGAGAACAACTTTTCTTTTATCTGCTTCAAACTTCCTGTCAATTTCCCTCACCCAATCTTCAAATAGCAAGCCATCCATCCAACTTTTCTTCTGTCCTCTATAGCGACATGGCAGGTTTCTTATTCCTGCAAAGCACCTTGGTTTAGCTGCTTTACCAATAACAAAGATTGGCAATTTCTCACCAACCGCATTTGCTCCCACTAATCCAATCAATCTTACTTTGCTGTGCTTTCCACCAATGCATTTCTCTGATTTGTAATGCAGACTGCCACTTGGGAGACATTGATAGAACTCGTCAGCATTGTAGATATCTTTCAAATCATACTGGGAAAGAAGTGTTGGCAGAGTCGTTTCCTCCCATGGTGCTATCATTTCTGGTGTCACAGATTTTGCTTCACCAGACACTGTTTTAAATTTAATGTTATACCTGGAAGAAAGAAAAGAAAATTGGTTCCTTTCTAAACAATTCAATACAAAAGGTGCTATGCCACTCTTTTCAAGTTATTTTATTAATATTTGGTCTCTTTCTTGAAATTACTTGAATTTACAAACCTTTCCTTCCATCTTGCAAGCCATCCAGTGGAACCTTTAAAATCATCAATGCCAAGTTTCTTTGCGTATTCTGTCGCCTTACATATTAGCAGAAGACCATTTATGGGGATGTTCTCGTTTCTTCGAGTCGAAAACCATTTCATTAGAGCTTTATCCAGGTTGTCATTGTCTGCATGCCTCATTTTCTGTCGCTGCAAATTACGTCCTTCGTTGACTGCTTTTTTAATCTTTTCCTTATTCTTTACCCATGTTGACAATGTGTTTTTTGGCACACCATATTTTTCAGCAACTGATTTATTTGACTCTCCTTTTTCGAGATCAAGAAGCGCATCATATTTGACAATTAGAGACTTGTTTTTTAGCTTCCGTTTAGTAGCCATTTGCACGGTGACTGAGATTCAAACAGTAGGCAGAACAAGTGCACATGTTCTTTGAAGGTGGTCTAATTAAGATATTTACATCTCATTGCGTGAAGAGAGTGCTGTGGTAGTAAGATACCAAACGGAAATCATTAACCAAATTCTTTCACGAAAACAAGCCGGAATCAAATTTCTTCAAAAGTTTGAGTTAACAGCAATTTCAAAGATTGACTCAAAATGGCAAACGACAATGGTTTTGTTTCTATTGCTGGTTTCAAAGTAGCAGTAACAGAAGAAATACCCATTATATGCACAACTGAATTCGAAGTGGATTCTTTTATCCGAGGGCACCACGTTTATCGTTCTATTTGGCAACCCAAGATTGGAGAGGAATTGAAAGTCATGATGGAGCCAAACAACATAGCCGACCAATATGCAGTCTGTGTTAAGAAAAATGACACCATTGTAGGACATCTACCAAAAGGAAAGACAGGCAGATTTGCAAAGACAATCTTCTTTTTTCTCAGGGCAGATAAATATAGTTCCTGCGTGGCTGTGGTGAATGGCAAGCGAGTAAACTTGGGAGATGGCAAAGGATTGCAAGTCCCTTGCAAGTTAACGATTATCGGACAACCGAAGTTCATTTCAATTTTAAAAAATGAATTATCATTGTTAGAATAATTGACAAATGAAAATTTTTTGTGACTTTTTGTTCGAGATAACCGGGTTTTTTCTTTCACGGGAAAAACATTTCGTTCGAGATAGCGAATAGTTCGAGATAACCGAGTTCGAAATAACGGGTTTTATCTCTATACTAAGCCTTATAGGAAAACGAGGGGAAACGGGAATGTGTTCGAGATAGCGAGTTGTTCGAGATAACCGAGTTCGAGATAGCGAGGTTCGACTGTATCTCTCTCTGTATTCTGCTGCGAAGGCGCCATGTTATACTCGCGCGTGGCTGATTGACGTGGGATTGAGCTATCATGTCACTCAAAATGTAAGTTGAAACCTCTTCAGTACCTAAATATTACATGGGTAAGACACACTTCAACTTGCTTGTTTCAGCCAAGGGTGGACTGGTAGGGATGCTAGGTTGCGATCGCAACCCGGGCCCTCTTGCTACGGGCCCTTAATTGATCAATTACAACAAATTAACTTTTCATCATTCATACGAATCATTATTGCTAGAGATTACAATCAATAGAAATCAAGATGAGATTTTGAACGCAAATATCTTGCATCAGCCTTTGGGGGGCCTATTGTAGGTTTGCTGCTTCACGGCTTCGACACCTATCCAGCGTTGCGGCTTACATTAAGTAGGGGGTCAGCTGTTTATGACGCAGAGATTTTGCAACTCAGATCGCGAAATTTATCTATAGAGATTTTTATAATTGCGATAACCAGCGAAAACATTATCGGGCATACTTAAAAGCTTTTTTGTCTCGCACTCCTCAGAGTATGAACGTCAGAAACAGACCAAAAACACTTAGACTAAAGCGGAACTTCTACCCAGATGCCGGTCGAAATGCACCAATCAGAAAGAAGAGCTAAATTGGCATTGTTTTTTAAACATCAATCAGCTTTAGGCGGGAAGAAAAATGAAAATTAATTGAAGAGTCCAAGTGAGAAAGCGAACTCTTTCTGTCTACACAGAACCGGCTTTTTGGTTTTGAAGTGGACAGATTCCAAACGCTGAGATGAAACGAGGATCTATCCCTTCCAATTATTCGAAAACAATCCTCGTTGTAATTTTCCGCACACTCTAGGTGATCTTATAAATGTTGTCCTATGGCAGAATCATGTTTAAGGGTGGGTTGTTGCCTAGAGTTGAAAGAAATCTTTATATATTGTATGTTTTTTACGTGGCAGTAGCAACGAGTCTCAATAACAGGCAGTAAATAGATTCTAGAAATCATGGGAGATAAGGTTGATCCTTATGGATTGGCAGAAATTTATTTAAGCGTGACGAAAATTGTATTCTAGCGGTCTCAAAATGCTCAACATGATCATTAGAACGTTTCTAAATTACAATTTTCCTAATTTCTGGCGGAGCACGCCCGGTGTTCAAAACTCCTAGTTTTTTAGTACAGAATTTCAAGGCGTGTTTAGAATGGACCAACCCGAGTTTATTTACAGGTAGGTCGCTTCAATTACTCGAAAAAATCCTACCAAATTTTGAAGTATGCATTGTCACTCTGTAATTTTCGACGATGAAATTGAACAAGTTAGGATTTCTTTTCTCTAAGAATGCTGTAATAAAAGATTCAGAATGAAAACATGGCATGGTACGCAAAAATATGGAAAGAGAAATCCAGTGCAATGTTGGTCTAACAGAAATTATTCTCACTGTCCTTTTTCGACTTGAATTGTCGTCCTCGAGTTAACGAAACCAGATCAGTCAACAAAATCACACACCGAATGTTTTTATTTCTCTCTTTCTTTCGTTGTAATACGAGTTTCGAGCATGAGGAGAAAACGCGACGCTGGAAAAACAATAGAATCTATTGTTCCCAGTTCTCTTGTGTCTTACCCATCTGATATTTAGGTACCCCGAGCATAACATGGCGCCTTCGCAGCAGAATACAGAGAGAGATATACAAAATAGACATTATGTTGGGAATAACGATACTGACATGAAACTTGGCAAGAATGTACAGTTTGATACGCTGAAAAAGATAGGATGCAGACCCCTCCGGGAAAATGCCCCTACTTCTATTTTTAGATCGGGGTACTCGGTACCATACCTCTATAAGGGTTTCTACTATAACTACGTTGGAATTAACGATACTGACATGAAACTTGGCAAGAATGCACAGTTTGATACACTGAAAAAGAACTGATGCAGACCCCTCCGGAAAAATGCCCCCTACTGCTATTTTTAGACAAGGGTACTCGGTACCATACCTCTACAAGCGTTTCTATTATAACTATGTTGGGAATTACGATATTTCAATGAAGCTTGGCAAGAAGACACGGTTTGATGTTGAAAATGATGATGTTGAAAATATCTAGCACCCTGAGGAAATCCCGTCATTGATATCTAACTCGAATTCTTCCTAAATGTCGTAGTCCCCAACAGATGTCGCCAAATTTTCTTCGAGATGCAAATAATAAAGGTCACACACACGAAAAGCGCGCACTTTCTTGACGCTAATACGCATGCTCAAAGCTAGGTGATAGGACAAACAGCGGACCGGAACTGAAATCAATTGAAATTGACTCGACAGAAATCCATCGTATGAACCCACGTCGCATTTGTGTTAGATCATCTAACAGAGCATCATGAACTTGAGTCAGATTTCAGTCAAGTTTATCACTTGAATTCAGAGGATAGATTTATCATGGATTTATCTTAGATTTAATTAAACAATTAGGTTTGACTCAACGTAAGTTCGACATAAGTTCGACGTATGAATTAAGCCTTAAATACTTCTATTTAAGAACCCAAGAGCTCCTTTAGCTACGTCTTAATATATACTTATGTAAATAAGATTTGTTTTCTAGGAGGAGAGCGGACAGGGCCTGCACTGTCTTTATAACATTTTAGACAAGATGGCGGATCACGATTTGAGAGACAAATTAGAAATGTGTATGAAAAGTTTGAAGATTTTATTTCAGATATCGAAAGAACAAATATACAGTGCGATCAAACATCACTTTACCATGCTTTCATAAAACACATTGCAGCAATTGAATTTCTTGTTCTGCCGAGGAAAACAGAAAAATTGCTAAAAATGAAAGAAGAAATTGACAAGATGACAAGAAACAAGGGAAAAAAATATGCTTTAATTGAAAATTGCGAGAAGAGGAAAAAGATATCGGAGACAATGTTTGCTGAGAAGAATGAAATTGAAGAGCAATTGAAAGAGTACTCAAATAGAAAGAAAATTTGGTGGAATGATTTGAGAATGGCCATCCAGTCAAATCAAGCTAGAATAATTACATCGAAAAGTGGTATTCATTTGATAGGCCTTGAAATTATCAAAGAACTCTACAGGTTAAACAATTCCCTCCCAATTTATGCAAGAAGGTCGTTGATAGTAGACATTGTAGAGAGAAGACAGTTTGTTGCCTTGAAAGGTGAGACTGGCTCTGGCAAAAGTACGCAACTGCCGCAGTATGTGATGGAAAATCTTTCTAGAGCGCCAAACATGAAAGTAATTTGTACCCAGCCAAGGAAGGTTGCAGCAATAAGTCTTGCAAGGAGAATTGCACAAGAACAATTTCAACAAGTTGGTGATCAAATCGGATATTGGGTTGGAATGAATAAATGTTTTAGTGAAAAGACAAAGCTTCTTTTAATGACTGACCGAGATCTATTAAATCATTGTTTGGAGAATCCTCAACTTGAGGGAGTTTCGTGTGTCATAATAGATGAAGCTCACGAAAGAAGTATCAACATCGACCTTATACTAGGGATGGTTAAAGCTGCAGCTAAAGCTCGGGAAGATCTCAAAGTAATTGTTACATCTGCAACCATATCAACAAAGCTGTTTTCTGAATATTTCTATGGGTGTCAAGTTATAGAAATACCCGGTCGAATTTACCCAGTTGAATTGATATATGAAGAGAGAGAGCAAGGAGTGGGTCATGTAAAGAAAGCGGTCTCTAGAGCTTTGCAAGTACATCGAAACGAAGGTCCAGGTGATATCTTAGTCTTCTTAACCACGCCACTTGAAGTAGAAGATGCGGTGGATGCATTCGCAAAAGCATTGTCCATAACAGAGGAATGCACAGTGTTGCCACTGCATGGAAAATTGCAACCTGAAGACCAAATGAGGGTATTTGAGACAACACCAAACGAAGCCAGAAAGGTTATTTTTGCAACAAATGTAGCTGAAACATCAGTTACCATACAAGGTAATAAAATTTTCTTTTTATGTCTACGTCATGTTCCATCTCTTGTAATAGCATTGATAAATGGCGTTTTGATTGAAGAACATTGAAAAAGAGTACTGCATCATGAAAAGTATTTATTGAGCAGAGGAATATTTGTATTTTCAACTTTCTCGAATATTTGTATTTTCAACTTGCTTGAACCCCAAATTTTGCTTCCATTCAAAAAACTGTGCAGTTAACATGGGACACTTTACCCAATTACTTCATTTTTGACTCACGTGAGATTTTTCTCGGTAGAAGTTTTGCATGAAAGTTTTAATTTTTCCGCCTCAGTCTTGAATTGTCAATTAAAAATTGGTATAGGCCTAAATAGTAATTCAATATCCTTAAAAACCCATTTGGGTGCGTTTATTGGTGCAACCTGCGCAAAACCACACAGTTCTGTCGCAAAATTATTGTTGAAGTTTTTAAATATACCTGGAATATTTCATCATTTTCGTGCCTGATTTGGAAAAACCGTTGCCATTTTCGAAAGACGCGGTAAAAATGGCCGCAGTAACGCAGACACATATCATAACATGCGGCTGCACATTCTGCCGCCATTTTCGATGCGCAGGCTACACATTTCATAAACCAATTGTGCAGTCATTAGATTACACGAGAGAAGGTGAGTTAAGCTACGGGGACACGGAAACAAATTTTCATTCGATTGCAGCAAAAAAATAATTTGTTGCAATCGCATGAATATGTTTCACTGTGTCCCCACCTTAAATGCACCTATTTTGCAACTTTTTTCGCTCAAAGTTTTTGTTGCTGAAACAAGAAAAAAATTCAAATCGATTTGAATTTTTTTATTTGTTTCAGCAACAAAAAATTTATGTTGCTAATTTATTCATATTCACATGTTTTGTTTCATAAATTTTGTTTCATGAGCTGGAAGCCATGCGACACGGATCTCAGTAAATCATCGCCGATAACTTTCGGGCCCAAGTTTTTCTTTCCTGGTCACACAACGTTTCTTGCAAATTCTATAAGTAGTAAACTTCAAAAGACGTAAAGGCAGATTTCCCAAGTTTGGTCTAAATAACAAATGCAATAATCTAATTCAGCCCCACGTTTAGACAGGGTTAATTAATTTAATGCAGAACATATACTCTGTGTTGGCATGAATTTTGAATTGCAAAAATTCATTTTTTTCTTTACCAGGGACAAAGTTTGTAATTGATTCTGGACTGGTGAAAGAGAACTTTTACGATGCAAAGAAGGGCCTAAGTTACCTTGACGTGAAAATGGTCAGTAAAAGCTCAGCAATTCAAAGAATGGGACGTGCAGGAAGAACGGGGCCTGGGATATGCATACGCCTGTTTAGCAAGGATGAATACGAAGGTTTAGAAGAAACAAGCGAACCAGAAATCAAGAAAATGCACCTTGGTTCAGCTGTGTTAAGTTTAATGGCACTTGGCATCTCTGATGTACAAGGATTTGATTTCATTGAAAGGCCCGACAAAGCTACTCTAACAAGTTCAATAAATGAACTGAAAATGCTCGGGGCAATTGACGAAATTGGCCGAATAACATCAAAAGGGAAAACTCTAGCCAAACTTCCACTAGAGCCAAGAGCGGGAAATATTGTATTGGGTGGAACTGAGGCTGGATGCCGAGACGAGGCTGTGATATTAGCAGCGGCAATGGTGTATTCATCTAGTGTTTACTTCCGTCCTGGGGAAGAAGAGAAAATGAAGTTATCAGACGAGGCGAAGGTGCAGTTTAGTAAGAAAGATGGAGATCTCCTAAGCATCATCGATATCTACAAAGAATGGGAGAGGCAGGAGGATAAAAGAAAGCAAAATATGTGGTGCAGTACCAATTACATCAATGCAACAACAATGCGTTCTATGAAAGAGCTTATAAAAGAAATCAAATTCTCTTTAAAAGATATAAGCATAAATTCGTTGAATGCATCATCAAAGTCGTATGAAAAGAAGCGAGTTTGTTTGAAAGAATTGATCATTTCAACGAATTATGATAATGTTGCATTTTTTACGGGCCATAGTCGCATTGGTTATTGGAGCCCCAAGTTTAATGAACGTTTTATCATTCACCCTTCATCTACTCTATGCATCCTTGCAATGCAGCCGGAATTCCTTGTATTTCAAGATGTTCTTAAAACGTCAGACAATTTCATTACTGGTCTAACACCTATCGATAAAACATCCCTTGAAGCTCTGTGTCCTGCTCAGCAATATGCGATTGACTTTGGAAAAGTTGCAGCTCAGAAAGTCACTGAAACAAGAATTTTCCCCATCAGCCCCCCTGTTATGAAAGTGCTCATAGGCAAACGCTGGGAGAAGAAAAATATGCTGGAAAACTTGATAACAGACGACGGGAAATTCCCTGGCCTACTTGAAATGAATGTGAAAAAGAGACACATCATTGTATACGTTGCCAGTGAGCGAAAGAGGATTTCAGAAAATTTGTTGACAGCACGCATTAATGAGCTAGTGAAAATAATGGAAGATGAAACAAAAGAAATAGATTTATGCCAAGAGAAAACTGGTTACCGTGTTTTAATCAAAGCAGGTGGAGAAGCTCAAGAAATTTTGTACCCATCGGAGTCATGTAAAATGATAATAGAGGTGAAAAAGAGATTTGAATCTGAAAGGATTGAAACACAAACAAGTGATTTGATATCACATGAAATATCAAAGAAGATCAGTGAGCTCAGAGAAATAAAAGCTGTCAGGAAAGATGAAAAGGACATGCGAAGATACATAAAATGGGGAGAAGTTATTTTCGAAAGATTTCAAGCGTTGGAGAAAGCAGAGAGTAAGCTGAATTTTTCAGCAGAAGGATACCAAATCGAAGCAAAACAGATTAAAGGTAAGGAGACTGGACACAGTAAGTCTTTATTAGCATCTGATGATGTGCAAAACAGCATCTTGAATCTTGCGAATGAATATAACGAAGAGCTTGCAGTGGGAAACAAGACGGTGCATGAGGATATCGGAGATGAATTGGACACGTGTCCTCTTTGTCTGTGCCAAGCAGAAGTACCAATTTACATTCTACAGTCATGTGGACATGCCTACTGCTCTGAATGCTTGAATCAATACATTGAGTCTTGTATCAGTGATAAGAAGTTTCCGATCTCATGCTGTGAAGAAAACTGTAGCAGGAACCTCGTTATCAAGGATTTAGACATGCTTATACAAACCAAGGCCAAAAGAGCAAATCTAGTCGAAGCGTCAGTTGGCCATTTTGTGATGCGACACCCGAAATCGTACAAGTACTGTCCAACACCCGATTGCTGTATGGTTTATCGAATCACAGATGAGCAAAATCCGAAAGCCTTCCATTGTCCGAATTGTGCAAAATCAACTTGCATTGGCTGCCACCAGAATGCCCATGATGCATTTCAGTCATGCATAGCATGGAAGTCATATAATGATGATGATCATGTTTTCAAATGGGCAAGAGAACATGATGCCAAGAAATGTCCACGATGCAACTGGATGATCGAAAAAAATCAAGGCTGCATGCACATGCATTGCAAATGCGGTGCACATTTTTGTTGGAGATGCATGGAAGTATTGACGACCAATCAACATTATTGTCACTGAAAACCTCCTTTATAAACTCGACTACCTCATATAATTGGTGGAGATAGGGATCTGACACAGAATCAAGTGTTCATGATTACAGAGCGTTAGTGAAAATCTTGGTCTAGAGGCAACGTACAACCTTTTTGCATTCAATTTCAAAGTTCGACCACTCGACCTCACATAGCTAAACTTTGAAAATTTAAGAAACTTTTATAAGACGCCATTAGGCCCTTGTTTGTTTCTTGTGTAATAGCTAAGTTTGATACCGTTCTAAACTCCCTGCAACATGAATACTTGCAAACAATTTAAGAACTTCCTTGGAACCATGTTGTCCTTGCAGGGAGGAGGGCAATATCATATTGCTATCAAAACCTTATCAAAATAGCGACTGAGTAAGCAACTGATACACGGTAAACCCCAGATCATTTCTCTGGCAACAACGTACAGGCTCAAAATGGCATCACTCTTAGCAACTCAAGGGTGACATAAAGAATAAGGCTGCTTATGAAACATTCGTGGCAACAACCTTAGGAGGTTATCTTAGGTTATATCCCGTAGTGTTTCTTGTCTGCTTTTTCGCTGGGTTCTAACCTTCCATCCTCACCATAAAGTTTTGAAAGATAAGTGAAATTCTCACAGTTTCTGAGTTTATTAAGATCTTTAAGCCTCCCCAACCTCAATGTTATTTTTTTATCCAAATCAGTCATGGAAGATGACCAAATTTAGGAATCTCAAAAAACACCTTTGAATTGGGGGAGAAAGGGCTTGTCAGACGGAATTATTTCTAGTTCTAAGGAAATTTTCAACTGTTATGGCGATGATTATCTTTGGAAAAGTTTGACTAGTAATAGTTGCTTGCAGGTTCTTATGCACTGTATAGCTATCCAATGTTTATGTTCAACAGGACTAATTTGTCGAAATGCATTATTTCTCTGCTTTTTTACCTTAATCATTCATCAAATCGCTCAGTTTTTGCCTAGAATTATCTGAATTTCAAGACAAAAAACAGACGATAAGTAATTTTGAGTTTTGCATTTGAAATCTGAGAATTTAGAGGTGGACATTAATCCAGCGACAAAAAGAGTGAGAAGAAAACGGTTGAGACAAATTTGTTAAAAGACAAGTCCATGGCTAGCAGAAGTAATACGTTTCAATCCTATACCACTACTACTTACCATGGACTGGTCTGTTAAATTAAAAAATGTTTGTCAACCGTTTACGTCTCACTGTTTATGTCATCGGATGACCCTTTTTTTATAAGAAACCGGTTTATAAGAAACCTAGAACTAGACACCCAAAAAGTTAAGAAGCTTTTAGAACTACGAGGAAGGAGTTAAGAAACTTTAGAAATTTTTGTGTCAGTTTTCAAACATACTGATTTCACATTTGTGGAGGTAGTAATTATTTCTCAAGCATTCCTGTGCAATTTCTCCCACCATGTGTGGCTAATTCCGTGCAATATCTCGCCTGTCAGCAATACTGTGTCCCACAGAAGGTTTTATGTCGTTTTTACTGTAATTTATTTAATTAAGAAACTGTTAGAACTAAAATTGGGCCAAAAATTAAGAAACTCTTAGAACTAGGCCCGGAGCCAGGTTTCTTATAAAAAACGTGTTATGTTTACGTCTTAAATTATCTATCTTCTTTTTTTTTCTTAAATTTTCCGCAGTCTGTTCTTTGCTTCAAATGATTAGAATGTTATTTCCCTATCTAGACGCTACATTAATGACCTTACTAGCAAGGTAGCAGCGACGTTCACAGGAACAATTGACTGGAAAAAAATTTACCAACAAAATCGCCAAAACGCAAGTCCACAGTCTTGCAAAACGGCCGAAAATCGGCCAAAATCAGGGGCTTTGAAAACTCCCGTTTGTCTTCAAAACTACAGGGTGGCAAAGAAAAAAGGGACCTCCTTAGGTAAATAATTTCTGAATAATTTTTCTGAATTTTAATTTCTTAATATCTGAATTTTATCAAATATATACCAAGTAATACTCAAGTCAAGCGGGCTATCGTGTAGAAATGTGTTGGTGATAAGAGCTTCCATCTTGGCACAATCGGACATTAAATTCATGATGTCCAAAAACCAGCTGTTTATATTCCATCATTGCGTACTGCAATTGTGCGTGAAGGGGAATTATTATCTCGGCATAAAATTGTCATGGCCATTAATGCATGGTCAGACATATTAGAGAAATGTATTGAGCAGGATTGAGGACATTTTGAACATATCATTTGACTGAAAGAATGAGTTATTGATTTTTCTGTTTTGTTGCGTAAGGATATAAAGTTGCATATTTTGTTACAGGACATTTTTGGATTGTAAAGTTTTAAAGTCAATTTATTCAGATAAGCTAACCCCTATCATCATGATATTTTCACGGAACATCTCACTTGAATTGAATATCATGTAGTATTAGTTTCATGAAATTCCAACTTAAGAATATATTATTTATAAATTATTTGGCTACGGGGTCCCTTTTTTGGGCCACCCTGTAGTTATTAAAACCTACCAGGTACCCGCTGAACAGCGTCTCGGTGCTAAATGCGGATTTTCCTCCCAATTAGGTCCAAATGTGGGCGAAAAATTACCTTCCATAAATCGTCAAAAAAGCAAGGCTATAGCCTTGCAAAATGGTCAAAAATCTTCTGAAATCGGGGGCTTTAAAAGCTTCCTTTTTCTTCAAAAATAGTTTAACCTACATTAAATTCACTTAAATACTATATGTGGGCTTTTAAAGTGTGAAGTAGCAAGAAGCGCGCTCATGGTTAGACAAATACCACTGTGGGTAGGTGAGGCACCCCTGCGGGCAGTTAATGCCAAACGCTGTTTTATG
This sequence comes from Chrysaora quinquecirrha, assembly GCA_014526335.1. Classification (NCBI taxonomy): domain Eukaryota; kingdom Metazoa; phylum Cnidaria; class Scyphozoa; order Semaeostomeae; family Pelagiidae; genus Chrysaora; species Chrysaora quinquecirrha. Next base: position 61,376 of record JACTAT010000295.1, read on the forward strand.
GAATAGATTGTTGTGTGCTTGGTGAAGTCCTAGCGATACAGAATGCCGGGTCTCTGAGTCTAGGGAAGCAACCAGCAATCCAGAGATTAGGTGCATATTTGCCGAGAGGAAGTCGGGTCCCCATTGCAACATCTATGACCAACTATGGTGTGAAAAATGCAACATTGTCGTTTACTTGAGAGATTTAGGTTGTAGTTTGTAGTTTGTTTTGGGGGAAAGTGCAGTTCTATCGCACTTCGTGCAACTGATCACACTTTTGTGATTGCCCCAAATGTTATATATCATTACAATGGATTAACGTGTGAATATGTATCAACACAATAGGGGTATTGCATTGTACGATTGAAAAATAGCAAAATACCATATTAATAGAATAGTTGTATAGGTATACAGCGGATTAATGTTGAAATATGGCTATCAATACACATGATTAACTTGTGAATATGTAACATATAGGATAACAGTAATACAATAATATAATTTTACAGTGATTCCTTATTTCAATGATATATAAGATTAATATAAACCAATGCTATATTGTTCTCAATCCTTTCTTGTTTATAAATAAAAATATCAGTACAGTCCGTTGTTTATGGCACTTATCAGTACAATAGGACACCCCTTCCTGACAATGTTGAAAAATATTTTTCTACCGGTTTCTTACAAGTATATATGAAAAACCAACATAAAGAAGTTATATCTATATGTACCAACATGTATCAATAGAGTAGGGTGCTATGCATATTAAAGGAATTTTTTGAATTGAAATGAATGAATTTGGAATGTATCAATGTGATAGAATATACCAGATCAGTAGGATTAATAGTAGGATATATCAACACAAGAAGACATATCAATTACGGGATTAATGTTGAAACAAAAGAATATATAATATATAATATAACATATAATATATAATATATAATAGGATTCGAATCTGGACCTGCTGGACAACCCTAATGCTATCCCATTCATAACAAGGAATATACAGTTTATATATATATATAGTACTAAAGAAGGATCAAATCAAATCGCTGAAACAGCACAGGCCATGCCCAAAGCCGATGTAACGTCACAGCCAGGGCTGAGATTTGATTTCGATTAGTTTACGCTACTACTGGGATCCTAGCAACAGGCCTAAGTAAAAACTAAGTAAAAAATCACCTTTCACAAAGCTCTTTAGCTCAATGTGATCTGCATTGGCTCTCTTACGATGCAGTCCAAGTTTGAACCCCATCTTTTTTGGTATTTTTCTTTTCTATCAATTTTAAAATACTGTATGATCTTTAGAGGTACACTATGTACCTGAAAGCATACCAACACAAGTGGCTTGCTTAGCATTTTTGTTCTCGTTTGCGTTTGTAATATCATTAAAATTTGCCATCCCTGCTAATCAGGATCTCAAACCTTTGCTTAAAGTTTACTGGTTCAGCTTCCCTGCATTTGTACAGGTTCGTTTCAATAAAACGAAACATTATTGTCACTCGTACCCTACTCTGTCAAACTATGTTAAGCAACAGTTGAAGAGAATGCAATAGACCATTTCAACTAATGGCCTCGTTTTCAAAAATATTGAAAATTAGGTCGTAGAGAAATTTCGACACCAGATTCGAATTCAGCACCTTCTTTTTAGTGTTGAGGCAAAGTTTTATGCTTCTTGTCCTTACGATGTTGGTTTTATAGGTGTTAAAAGTTTGAAATTCTATAAAGGATTTGACCGTGAAAAATCGCTGGGGTGAAATTTTACACCCTCAGTCATTTTACACCCTGAAATTTTACACCCTCGAATTTCTCTATGACCTAATTTTCAAATTTTTTTAAAACGAGGCCATTAGTTGAAATGGTGTATTGCTTGGTGTTTGAAAGTTTATTGATCTTTCCTCGCTCGATAATTGCCATGTGTCTCCATACCATGCTTGTGGGTGGTATCAGCATCAAGAGAGTATATCTTTGTTTTTGATCGTTTATTTTGGCATATGGATCTTAGAGCACCCATGCAGCTACCAACAGCTCTTCTTCGTCCACGGTACAACTTCGCATACACAATTGGGTTTAAAGAAGTGTTTACGAGGCAAGATATATACAATACTGTGTTCAATACTACCAGTGTTTTGATGTCATCTAAAGTCAGCCTGTCTATGTGATACGCTAAGATATACCTAGCGACGCAGTAAAACACACAATATGGGAAAGTGAGACATGTGAACAGGGCAACAAGGATTATAAACATCCTTATTGTATGCTTGTTCTGTTTGATCCTGTCTGCGACCGCCCTACTATTCGCCTGTTGCATTTCACTTCTTTTAATCTCTTTGGCAATGCTTCTGTACATAATGGCAAAAATAATGCATGGAATGATCCAAATTATCACCACCAATACAACATTATTGTAAAACTGATCTTTTACGTCGAGGTAATTTGCAACTTCCACGCACTTGTCTCCTTCTCGTCGCCATGTTAAAGCTGTCGGAAGGGCAAGCAAAATTGCACTGATCCATACAAAGAGTAACATGAAATATATACGTTTCTTGTTCGAAACAGAAAGTGGCCATTTGACTGCCCTGTAAGAGGAAATTAGAAATTTGAAAGCAATGTAAGAGGTAACCGAAAGCTTATACACAGTGCATGTTTTGTCAATAAAGGATATTTTCATGAAAAGCTGCTCTGTCTTCTATGATCATCCATCTTTCGTCCTCGATACTCAGCTTACACGGATTATTTCTCGCTAGAATATAGATTAAAACACTATCAGAGAAAAACAAAAGGGAAGAAGAGGCTTCACTCTACCTGTATCTCTCCATCGATATGACAACCAACGACCACGTTGATGCACAAAGAAAAGTCACGTTTATGGCTCCAGCCACATAACAATAAGCACCAAGATGATACTTGCCTTTGGGAAACAATGCACTGTGTAGTAATGGAATGGGAGACATGATTGAGCAAAGTAAATCGGCAAAGGCTAATGAAAACAGCAAAATCATGAATTGCGACTTATTTCTTTTTCGCAAAATCATCTGACATACATAACCATTGCCGAAAATACCAAACGAACAAACCACGGTATATGTGGATATGAGCAATATACTTCTTGAATTCAAAGCGATGTTTGTCATCGTTCCGTTACTTGATCTTTCTGTATTTGATGCTGAGAAGTTCTGAAAGCTGGTCTCGTTTTTCGAGTATTCCATAACGGACGTCTGACTTGACTGATTATGACGGTGGAATGAACTCGATCTAACTCTGAAAGATACCTTTAAAGTCGGCATCTGTTTTTTCATTAAATTCAATTTCCTGAAAAAGCTTTAAGGATTTCTTTCTCAAGCCAAGTCCAACAGAAAAATCAATTTCATGTTTCCTAAATTGATAGAATATTTGTAAAAGGCAAAATCTTTATTTTAACACACGGCAGCTTAGGCGCCATTGACAACAAAAATTCGCCGAATCTCTAGAAGATATTTTCTTCAAACTCTGCATCTGTTTTATTTCGTACAATCTATATTTCCTGAAAAATATTAATTTTCCTTTGGCAGTTGTGTAAAAAATAGAAAGTGAAAAATACTTCTGTTCAATTAATTAAAATTGCTGCAAAATGCAAAACATATGTTTCAACCATACTTATCATAGGCGCCAATCACAACAGGGACGCACCCGAACGTCCTATACGTTTCAATTTATATCTCCGCGTCTGTTTATTTTAATGAAATCATTTTTTAAAAGTCGACATTTGCAAGTATTCAGACGGCAGATATTTTCAGCTGTCTCTATGTCACAAATCGCTGCTTTTATTTAAGGAACTAATAAAAATTAGAATGCTATACCCAAGAACCTCAAGTACACCATGCGTGCACTAAAAATCCCACCATTAGTATCATGTCATCAAAATCCTATTGCAGATTGAAATGATAAGGAGTTGAAGTGGAAATTAGACGGGTTTTTTCCTCAGTCAGGCATTAGGCCCCCAAAAGGTACAAAAGAATGTATCTTCAATCTAAGGATATACTATCAGACAAATGCTTGGAAACTGACAAAGACATCTACCTTTGCTTTACTGATACACTACTGAGACCAAATGGCAGCAGTTAAAGGTTGAACTTTGAGGAGTGACACAAGGATGTATACTGTCTCCCAGACTCTTTAATATTATAACTCTCTCCCAAACTGTTTAATATAGGTTATACACTGAAAATATATCAAGTGAAGATTCTCGAAGCTCCAAGGCTCCACAGATATCCTGGGCTCGAACGATAGAAATACTCCTCTTAAATGATGTATATATTTCTAGTTATATTTAAGAAAATAACCAATAATATATTGCTAGCTGTTTAAGAACATAACCGAATAAAAAAATTAGAAAAAATCCCACGATGTACTAGGTTACAAGGTATAAATTTCAGAAGAAAACAGCAGTAGTGCCAGTCACGATAGCTTATCTGCTTAGCTGTTGTGCTTGTGCATCACTGTCCATTCTAGTGCAATGGCTTAACTGTGAAATCGTTGGCAATTGTGCATTTTATGAAGCAAGCATGAAAATTGGCATACCTACCCAGTTTGATACGCTGAAGATGATGGGATACAGACCCCAATCGAAAAATGCCCCCAGATGCTATTTTTAGACTGGGGTACTCGGTACCATACCTCTACAAGGGTTTCTACCATAACAATGTTGGGAATAACGATACTGACATGAAACTTGGCAAGAATGCACAGTTTGATACGCTGAAAAAGATAGGATGCAGACCCCTCCGGAAAAATGCCCCCTTATTCGATTTTTAGACTGGGGTACTCGCTACCATACCTCTACAAGCGTTTCTATTGTAACTATGTTGGGAATTAAGATATTGCAATGAAACCTGGCAAGTATACACAGTTTGATAAGCTGAAAAAGATAGTATGCAGACCCCTCCGGAAAATGCCCCTTTATTTTATTTTTAGACTGGGGTACTCGGTACCATACCTCTACAAGCGTTTCTATTGTAACTATGTTGGGAATTAAGATATTGCAATAAAACTTGGCAATCATACACAGTTTGATAAGCTGAAAAAGATAGGATGCAGACCCCTCCGGAAAAATGACCCCTTATTCTATTTTTAGACTGGGGTACTCGGTACCATACCTCTACAAGCGTGTCAATTGTAACTATGTTGGGAATTAAGATATTGCAATGAAGCTCGGCAAATATACACAGATTGATAAGCTGAAAAAGATAGGATGCAGACCCCTCCGGAAGAGTGCCCCCTTATTCTATTTTTAGACTGGGGTACTCGGTACCATACCTCTACAAGTGTTTCTGTGGTAACTATGTTGGAAATTACGATATTGCAATGAAACTTGGCAAGAATGCACAGTTTGATAAGCTGAAAAATATAGGATGCAGACCCCTCCTGAAAATGTCCCCTTGTTCTATTTTTAGACTGGGGTACTCTGTACCATACCTCTACAAGTGTTTCTATGGTAACTATGTTGGAAATTACGATATTGCAATGAAACTTGGCAAGAATGCACAGTTTGATACGCTAATAAAGATAGGATGCAGACCCCCTTTGAAAAAGTGTCCCCAGTTCTATTTTGAGACTAGGAGACTCGGTTCCATACCACTCTCAAAACGTTTCAATTATAACTGTGATATACTACGTTAAGATGTTACAGTAGGAACATTCCTCGTATCTATATGCTTCAATGCTGCGTCAGACTGGCATACCTACTTTCAAGCATCTCTATTTCAATAACTATTAATTAGATGTTTCCACAAGTGGATACCACAATAAGTGGGATCCGAACCTGGGCTGCATGACCAGAGAGCCAACGACGTTTCCGCTGAGCTATAGAGCTCAATGAAATCGCCGAGTAACTCTCCAAGTCATACAGCCAAAGGCTCTCCTCCCGTCTGACGTTTTTTGTTTCCGCTATGTAGAGCCTTCTTCAGCACGATATCAATAACTATTGATTAATTACAAACCTATTATAAACTTAAAACATGTTTGTATTAAATGTTTATAATAAATTAAATAAGAAATAGTGGTCTAGTACAAACCCCTCGCTAAATGCGGCGTAACGCACTTTCAAGTATACAGTAAGTTGTATAAAACTGATGGAGAGTTGTTTATCATATTTACAATGCATTTTACTATACTCATCAGCTTATCTTTCCTTAACTAAAGAGCATTTGGGGCTACGGCTCGTGTGCTCCGTTCATCTAATGGGCACCCATGTTCTCGCATTCAAGAAAATATAAGAGCCAATGTATATGATAGAGCGCCTGTATGCTGAAAGTTTATAAATTTGCACAGTATAGAGAGGCAATTTGTACACATATACATGGCGAACACAATGAGACCAATAACCATAATTCAAGGATATACAAATCATATATTTATAATGTATGTACAATCAGCTAAACATGATAACCATTTGAGTATATGACCTCTGTGCAAATTTAAAAAAAATTTTCAGCATACATGACCTCTATAGTATACACCGACTCTCATATACGACAAATCTCCTCAGACCGTGTTCTTTGACGCGAGAACACGGGGTGACGGAGCATAGAAGTTATCCCTCCTAAATTCTCTTTAAGGGAGATTAGATGCTGAGTACGGTGTGAAGGGGGCAGGTATTGTTAAATATATATTCATCATGATATACAACATTGCATCAGTTTTTATACACCATACTGTATAGATGAAATGCGTTGCAAGGCGTTTAGTGTGGGCTGGTACTAGGACATTATTTCATTTTAGATTATTAATTATTATTTCATTAAAAAAATCCCATATCCAAAAATAGAATGAAGGGTCATTTTTCCGAAGGGGTTTGCATCTTATCTTTTTCAGCGCATCAAACTGTGTATACTTGCCAAGTTTCATTGCAATATCTTAATTCCCAACATAGTTACAATTGACACGCTTGTAGTCAATGTAGTATACTTGCCAAGGTATGGTACCGAGTACCCCAGTCTAAAAATAGAATAAGGGGGCATTTTCCGGAGGGGTCTGCATCCTATCTTTTTCAGCTTATCAAACTGTGTATACTTGCCAAGTTTTATTGCAATATCTTAATTCCCAACATAGTTACAATAGAAACGCTTGTAGAGGTATGGTACCGAGTCCCCCAGTCTAAAAATAGAATAAGGGGGCATTTTTCCGGAGGGGTCTGCATCCTATCTTTTTCAGCTTATCAAACTGTGTATACTTGCCAAGTTTTATTGCAATATCTTAATTCCCAACATAGTTACAATAGAAACGCTTGTAGAGGTATGGTACCGAGTACCCCAGTCTAAAAATAGAATAAAGGGGCATTTTCCGGAGGGGTCTGCATACTATCTTTTTCAGCTTATCAAACTGTGTATACTTGCCAAGTTTCATTGCAATATCTTAATTCCCAACATAGTTACAATAGAAACGCTTGTAGAGGTATGGTACCGAGTACCCCAGTCTAAAAATAGAATAAGGGGGCATTTTCCGGAGGGGTCTGCATCCTATCTTTTTCAGCTTATCAAACTGTGTATACTTGCCAAGTTTTATTGCGATATCTTAATTCCCAATATAGTTACAATAGAAACGCTTGTAGAGGTATGGTACTGAGTCCCCCAGTCTTAAAATAGAATAAGGGGGCATTTTTCCGGATGGGTCTGCATCCTATCTTTTTCAGCGTATCAAACTGTGCATTCTTGCCAAGTTTCATGTCAGTATCGTTATTCCCAACATTGTTATGGTAGAAACCCTTGTAGAGGTATGGTACCGAGTACCCCAGTCTAAAAATAGCATCTGGGGGCATTTTTCGATTGGGGTCTGTATCCCATCATCTTCAGCGTA